>OZ026849.1:11974995-12574995 GCA_964023205.1 Lutraria lutraria
TACACGGTTGATATTCACCCGTTTGTTGCATCATGCTAAACTAATATTAAATTACAAAGTTTTATATTACCTGATATACTTGTAATAAACTAATATTTGCTACGACATAGTGTCAGACCAACCGTTCTTTGATAGTACTCTGAGTAAACATAACTGTATTCTTTCTACTGAAATGTCGTTTGAAAGTTGTTGTCAAATCTTCTGATCAATATTATATTGAAATACGATGTACCGGTTTTCGAACTTTTGACTTGATATCTAAAACTCAGCGATTTTGAGGAAAACAGTAATTTAATTGTTTACGTATAATTATTTTCATGTTTGACATTTCAGCATTCATCAGGAGAAAGAGTTGTGTTTCATTATCAACTGAATAATTGGGAAAGTATAGAGAAAGTACCCACTGATGCAAGACAGTTTGCACAATGTGTAAAAGATGTCAGCAACAAAGCTAGTGAAATGATGAACGAACAAGCTCCTATTCTTGTTCATTGCTTGTTTGTATTACACATATGCAATTAAGTCAAATTACACTGTCATTTCCAATTAATTTGCGGCTATACGATTGACCAACAGATTCAAGTGATAGTCAAATCAAGAAGACTCGAAATGTTTTGTAAAGTCTAGAAGTATCAATGCTATTTATGTCTTTATTTATTTGTGGTGAAGCTTTAATGGTGGATTATTAATGAATATAATTGAATCACATGCCGTGTAAATAATACCTTACGATTCGTATCCACATAGTAAACAGTTTATTGTACTTTATCAAATTGCTTTGTTTGGTTAGAACATACCATTCCGACGTGTTAATACCTTTCTAGGAATGGTGCAAAACGTAGCGGTCTCTTTTGTGCTGTTGGTATTATTTTGGAGAAGATAGAGGCTGAAGGACAAGCCAGCATACCTAACATAGTGAGACAACTTCGTACTAGAAGGAAGAAGGCTATACATAACAAGGTTGATAAATTTCTCGTTGTTTTACTAAAGATGGGTTATCTCCCTTAGCGAAATGATAACATATTCGAAAATAATTCAGTTAATTTTAGTTTATTTGATATATATTCAGCATAATACATATGTGCAATGTACAATGTCTACGTAGTTTTTAAATGTTCACACGAGGAATTCTGGTTCGTCGATTTTGCGCATGGCCGGTTTTCCAATGTTCATGTCGATTTTAGCGCAAGATATGATATTGAATAGAATAGTGCGGTAAAATTGATCTGTTGCAAATATTGTGTAAATTGCATTATGAAATGTATTATGTTTGTTTCTATTTCAGGAACAATTCCAGTTCTGTTTTCGCAGCGTTAAAGCCCACTTGGACTTAAACAACACGTACTCAAACTTTCTCCAGTAGCATTTTTACAGAGGATGTTGTACGCCATTCATCGTGCCATTTAAGGACAAAATGTGTATATAAACAAAACAAATGTGGACACTGTATTACCGAATATTGATTTCTTTTCATAATCACTAACACATGAAATAATCAGATATGAATTAAGTGTATAATTATTAACATATCATTTATTATATTATATCAACAGCAAAATAAACAAATATCATGAGACGAATTTAGAAATATAAGATTTCATAAACGCTACAAAGGGACACAATAATATGTACAAAATATATATTAGCAAACATACACTTATTCTTCAGTTTCGATTGTGCGTTAAGTGTAAATGTATACAGAACATTACAAACAGGCAGTGGAAACCTATTGCTGAGTTTATCTTATACGCATATTAAATAATTATTTTAACACCATACGTATATGTCTCACAAAACAAATATGTGTTAATGAAAATTTGAAATATAATGTACAATAATACACTATGTAAATAACTTATGCATAATAACTTTATTATAAATATCTAGATTGGATGTTAATCTACTACCATTGATTCTTGTTTATATTTTATATTCATTTGCTTTGTATATGCCTATATATAGCTATCTCGGATAATTGTAACCAACCAATTAAACATTATTATAATACAATATAATATTATTTTGTTTCTGTAGTTTTGCGCCAGGTTTCACAGCGTTAGCTCAGGGTAGCTGTTCTTGTTGAAATATGTACATGTGTGTAGTTATGTAGTTTTGAACATCTGTTATACACCATTTGAAAAATACTTTAACATTGATATAATTTCAAATGTTTACTGTCCGAAGGACCAGGTATTGAGCAAAATAGCACGTACAACAAGATAACTTGACTACATGAACATATACAACAAGAACATGGCGATATAACGCACATGCACAATAAAGTCATGGGAACTTTTAATGTTCATACATATCTGTCTTATTTGTTTTCATTAAAAGTGCATTAAATATATGTTTAGTTGTTTACATATATTTATATTTCTACTACTTTTTATTTTATCTATTTGTTAACCTATTTGCAATATTTACAATATTGGTTATTTTCGTGTACAATTCGAACCTTTGACATATTCATTGTATTGTTTAACCTCTCACTAAAAGCGTCCATATAGTATAAAGAGTTTGTTGTTGCATTCCAGATAATAAAAACAGTTACTGATTTATGTTTTATGACGTATAACACAAAAGCTCTAACGGACAGGCTTTTTTTTAGAAACTTTGCATATATAAAGATTAATCCTTTACTAACACAAATTCAGAACCACACATATAGGTATCCATGCTCGTTTGAGAGTTATGTCCCATTGTTTGACCTCCATATAAAACCTTTTTGTGCGGATTATCAAAACGTATGTGTTTTTGAAAATGGCTGGTACATTGCACTTCTCTTGATTTATAAATGCCATTGCTATTAGGTGTTTATTTATGTATGTATGTAGTGTTTTGTTCTAAGTGTACTAAAGGGAATAATATTGTATATACTAATAAAATTATGAAAACACACAAATCTTTCTTCTTCAACAGCAAATATGTATTTGAGTAGAGTACATATATTGTTTAAAAGACAAAATATGTTTGAAAAAGAATATCTAATTACAAAAAATTCTCTAAAACGGGAGACGATCCAACATTTGATTGAAGAGAAAGACATCCATATTTTTTCATAAATTGTACGTAAAATAGCACTGAATACATTCCCGCGTAATCTAGGGCCGGCGAATAAACATTACCCCGTAAAAATATCTAGTTGGTATTTATACAAGCGCATTAGTGATGCGCAATCAATGTTGTGATATACGCCTTTAAAACATTTGAAAGTATATCCCGGACATTACTTTCATTCACAAAATTTGGTTTGAAAATTGTCTTGAAGACAAAAACAAGGTTAACGTCTTCAAGGGACATTTCAGATACAATAATTCACACCTATATACCACCCATCCATCAAGGCAAACTCCAATACAATACTAATCCTCGCAAAAATATTCATACAAATCACAAACAGCATCACAGTCATACGTTGCTGTTGTCATTCACATGTCAAAAGGATAGAACAATTATCTTTTAAAGTGAGATATATGATAAACAACAGACAAGGCAAAGTTGAAGGACGTAAAATAACATGATCCATCATGTATCTGGCATATTATACACCATTATAGATTATTTCGCATTGAAACTACAATGCTATTCACTAGCTATCATCGGACTTAGTTGTTATATGAACGTATATATATTTTCCTTTCGTCTTAGTTGTTCAAATATTATTTTTGATCGTGATAGATATTAAGTACATGTATCAAATGTTTATACGGAACTCATCTAGAATATGAGGTTTACTAAGTAATCAGACTTGATTGTTTGATCCCAATGTGGTATTTACTGTACAAAGAACTAAGATTATTTGAAGCAATAATGTTGACAAATATTGTTTTGTGTAGTCTAGCTGTTAAAGTTTATATATTTATGTTTTGATCAGTTCCAATGTATTTTCAATAGGTAAAGGTTTTGTTTATTATAGTGTCACCCCTATTGAAAGGGCCTGCCAAGTTGGCTTATGAGACACCTATCTTATGTTCGCACAGTACATCACTTCTCCTTCAATATATAAAGTTCATATTCAATTGTAGCATAAGCAGAAAAGTAACTATATCAGTGGTTGCGAATAAATAATTAATATGTATCTTCCACTTTTATATGTAAAGTGTACAATGTATAAAGAAATGCATTTGTCTGTTTCTATTTCAGGAACAGTTTGAGTTTTGCTTTCACTGCGTTAAAGCCCAATTGGCTTAAACAACACTTACTCCAACTTTGTCCAGTAACTTTATACAGGGAATATATATCTTTAGTTGGGTGTAAATTAACAATATCAAGGTATATAAAGACAATATCAATGTAACGTATGTCTGATGTCGAAATAAATATAAATATGCACAAAATACATACACACAATTTATAGTAAAATATAACATTTAATTAGTTTTCCATATCAAAATCTTACGATAAAGATCAATCAGTGCCAAGGAACATATTCAACTTAAAATCTTTAAGTATCACTGGTGATGTTACTTGTAGTTATTGCTTCATAATTTTGATACTGTGGATTGAATTAGATTAAAAGTTGGACATATACCATTGCAAATAATGAAACAAATGACGTCCATTGAAGCTTATATGTATATTATGTATACAAATGTGTGTAAGAGATCCTTGTCAAATTTTGATTAGTACATGTTTATTATCAACTAATAGTGGTAAATACAAAGTTGACATATCATATAAAACAGTAGATTAACAATATATCTGCTATAATGTATCAACTAACGCGATGACAAATCTTACATTATTGTTTTTGTTATTTTATTTGTCTTTATATTTATGATTTATTGTTTTAGTTGTTCATAGAAAGTAAAGGTAAATTTCAATAACCAATACACAATACAATAACATCACAATGCATGTGTCTGTTATATTTCTCTTTGCTATTATTTTCATCGTAATCGTTCACAAAGTAAAAGGGTTTGTTATTACCATTACAGTTCTTAACTTCTTAGAAAATTAATCATGTATAGAAACATGTGTTAGCATTTCAAGCAAATTGCTTGCTATTTCGTGTCATATTTAACGAATTTCCTCGAAAAGTCAGCGCAAAAGAAAGAATGTCAACCAGTAACTTTATTATCATTTGTTTGTGGTTGTACTTCTCCGTTTTTTATAATCCAACAACAATATTATGAAACTTTCGTACGTTTTTACAGAAACTAATGTAAAGATAATATGTGTGTGTTGTGATATTCTGTTCAATAGCATCAAACATAATTACAAATACATGAAAACAAGAAATAAACGCATACAATATAAAATTATCACACCAGGACTGTTTGCTTTCACTTAGGAACATCCGCCTCTGTTATTCCCATTACACGTAGTTGCTCTTTTACTTTTGTGATGTACCCTCTCCATCTGTGAAAGTAAAAATAGCAGTAAATATTGTTCAAAATAGGTGTGAGATGAAATGTCGAGTATAAATATGTTTTACATTGAGTAGACGTATGGGGACATCCAAATCAATCAATTTATAAGGATTGATTAAAAATCTTGAATGTTATGTAAAAAAAAATAATGTACAAAACAAACTTTTACCTGTGTCTTTTATAATCTAAAGATGACGCCATTTTTTTCCATTGATTAATTGACAATAATTTGGCTTTTTCATGTTCATGAAAATAATAATAAAAATAATACATTTCTGGATATTGACATTCAATGCGTCATAATCATATATTAACAAATATAGTTGCATGAGAGTTATAGAAGTTAAACTTGATTAAAATACCTTAATATGCTGCAAAGAAGTACTGATCAGTTGTTAACAAGTTCAACGGTAAGCGTTTATCAATAAATGAATACAAAATGCAGTACAACATGGAAGGTATCATGGAAGTACTGAATAGTATTTTCTGCTACGATATAAACAGTAAAACTTAATACTTGACGCATCCATACAAATCCAAATAATTGCACATGCATGATGCATGAGAGTACATGCCGGAATATAGATTATGAGAACCTGACCTATAAATGTTCCAAATAAAGAATCAAACATAATTTTACTACTGTCGGTATACAATATTGAAATTATCAGCACATTGTCTAAACAGATAGAACTCAAATACGATATAATTTTCAAAAAGGATGCACCCACAATGATGTTTTTTCACTGAAAATATAAGAAGCAGAATCCGTGTTAATTACTTTGTTTTACAAAAAAATGTATATATACGTATTCAATGATTTACAATGATTATGGAGACAACATCGATCTAGTTTGCAGACTCAATACGACACTCAAAGTAACACATGAAAAAAAATGATCAATTGCTCACTTTACAAATTAAACCGACATTTGGCTTGACATACCATGGCATAATCATTTAATAACCAACAATGAACAGAATAAATCAATCCCATTCGTAACAATTCGCCCATTTTTGTTGATGGTAAATAGAAGTCTTCGATCAAAAGCCAGTTTAAGCATTTTAAGTATAAGTCGGCTATCCCCAGATTTATCGGAATATCCCGTAACTTCATCTCCTTCAAAAGGTACTCCAGGATTCAAATTCATCTTCTGAATAAAAAACATTCGTATACAACTGTAAAATCAACGTCGGATTTATGAATAATTGTAAAATTACAAAAAAACAAAGTTGAATACGGAATTTCTAGTAACGTATACGTCGTTCATGAGTAGTATGTACATATTCCGTTACTTCATCTTAAAAATCTTCTTAAGCATTTCGAAAGGTTATTTTGAATACAAACTTGTTGGTAAATTAATACCGGTATTAGCCACAATGTATCATATAAGTTTTAGTTATTCAGTACGTTTTAAGTGTGTAAAATGTCCTTACAAAGAGAACACTGTTCTTTTTTTCTATTAATATAGTTATAACATAATATTTTCAAATAAACGAAATAAAACATAATCTGAATAAAACATAATAAAAAACGAAGGACACATTGTAAGTAAAATAGACGATTCGCGAACAGAATGTAATGTATCTTTTGCAAATGTCGTGTTTCAAACAAATGAAATGCAATTTTACCGATTGCGTTCCTTTGTCGAATTTAAACTTCAACTCGATGTAGCTTGCATGTTCCTCTATTCTTAATGTACCATTAGGCTGATCTGTAATTATAATAATATAATATCTAATGTAATGGGCCAAACTTTTGTGCAAACTATGTTAAAAAGTGGAAGAAATGCCGTTGTTATAATTACGTAGACTATACGATTCACTGTCTAAGAATTGCCATACTATCTCGTTTGTTCAATATTTAAAAGTGCATATAATATAAAATTATAACTATTGAACATCGTCAAACACTATAATGATGATACGAAATCGTTAGAAATGCTTACACAATTATTGTTTGATAGACCTATTGATTTAATTTACATACTTATACAAAATAAACTTCATAAACCATGTACGTACCTCCGAAGATTATACCGCATGTAGGACATTTGATTGTTCTTTTTTTACTCATTTGATTGACATCACATATGTGTCCGCATGCAAATATAAACTAAATTATAAAGATATGCTTCTAACGATTCAATCATAAACATGCTAATACATTGTGTAACAGATTTCGGTCTACAAACATCGTAAGTGTAAAAATATGTACAGCATAACACCAATAAAGTACTTAATAACAACAGCAAAATGGTCTCACTCTACGTCATTTTACGTTTGCAAATTGTCTATTTATGAAATTATGAACATAAATAAAACATCATTATAAAAGACAGCGGGTTCTATATGAAGCTTTTAAACCAAGACACTTCGTTGTAATGCACTGCATAATATTATATAGAATAACACGTTTCAAAATAAATACATATAAATACAAAATATCTTACACCGTTTTTCGTCAAAAGTTCGTCGATATTACTCTGGAGGTTTTGTATTTGGAATGTATGACTCAGAATCAATGGTAAGTGATAATTGACCTTTTTTCTATATTCGCTTTATGTCATCTCGTTTATTTTTCGATTTTGACATTGACGCTCTTTTTCACGTGCAGTATTAAAACAGCAAGTTGCACTGATAGTTAACGTCTTTTCCTGGGAAAATAAGCTTTATTTTTTCAGAAAACCCAGATGTGCAACATATTCATAACATAATGTGTACGAAATGTTATCATAACTGTACAAACCCCCACACACAAAACAAAGACCAAAAAATACAGAACCATTCATGAGTAGACAATAGTCCTTTTTTTGAGTTGACAGTTGTCGTTTCAGTTCTTTTATTTCCATGCTCTCTGTTTTGTTTGAACTTTCATAATCTTTCTCGTCATCTGGAAAACACATCTGATACTTCACTCACAAATCTTATATCCGATATCTCAATAACACAAATAAATAATCAATTTCATTAATTTCCGTTGGGGATTCAATTACTAACCTCCGCCGGTTTGTTTTTGCCGCGCCGGTCTTTGGCAAATACAGCCCCCACTTTTACGCGCTTTTTAAACATTATTAAATTGTAGCATTTAGTTACTTATTAAAAAATTGTAAGTCCCATGTTTCTATCTTTACTAATTTTCTTGAAAAATGCAAAGAAAAACTATCTTTGCCATGGCAAAAGGCGTTTTGCCATGGCAAATCGGTATTTTGCCATGGCAAAATGCCTTGCCATGGCCGCCATGCTTGCCATGGCAAAACAATCAACACTTTTGCCATGGCAAAATTGCCATGGCAATTTTTTTTTATATTTAAAGAAACACTATGTAAGGGTGTGTAGGTATCATAATTAACACAATTATTATGGTTTTGATCAATAAATATGAAATTTTAATTTTTAATTTTTGCCATGGCAAAAGTTTAAAAAATTAGTAATTTAGTTAAATTACCATTACAGAAGTAAATTTCTGTAATAGATAAGTTATTTAGGTGCAAATCGGCTTAGACCAGGTCTCGCATTTATTAAGTATCTTAATTATTTTTTTATACTCATTCAAAATTTACTAAGATCGGAAAAAATGTTATTATAAGATGAGTGATATTTAAGAATGTATATGTTAACAAATATTCTAGCAAAGAAAATTCTTAATTTGAAACAAATGTTTTAAGATGTCATTACTATGGAATTCCAGCTAGGGGTTTTATTTCTGTGAAAATAAAACCGAAATGGTATCTATCACATGCGAACCCACACATGAATTTAACTTCATACAATTGTTCCTAATTTTGTATTTCTAGACAATGAGTTATTTACTATAGGCACAATTCAGTATTCTCACCTCATTTTTAAACAAGATGGCTATGATGGCCCTTTATCGCTTTCCAGAAAAAGACCCGAGAGAAAAAAATCATGAGCCTATGTAAAAACAACACAGCAAAGATTAGTATTTAGCATTTAAGCTGCTTTCCGAAATGATATACCAAATCCAACCACTTGGAAATACACTCAACACGTGAAAAATAGTATCTCGAGGGACATTATCTAATAGGACACTATGTATTATTTTTAACTATTTGAATATAATTTACAGCTCTGTTGAACAACCCTGACACTTGCACGAAAGGCCAACGACGAGGAATTATAGCTAAACCCAATGTACACTCTGTGTGCATCGTTCATATTGTACTAGTTTAATATGTTGGAACACCGGCGACGCAATCCTCTGCACATTTCCTGCCTCGTTCTTTAGCGTCGTATTCAACTGCAAAGCACATTACCCTTAGCATCAATATTACATTCACCGCAAAACACAAAGAGGTATTCCATTCAAAATGCTTGCCAACATACAAATAACAGTTTTCATATACGTGTCCAAATGCAGTAGCGATTACACTAAAGATACAACGCACACGTGTTATTGATAAGAATGTACGACAATGCAGTTCATCGATCTCAAACCGAATGCAAAGGAAGCTCTCAGCATATTTACTGATAAATAAAATAACTGTGGAAAACTTAACTGTATGCTGATGAAGTATCGTTTGTTCCTGAGTCAAACTTTTTGTTTATGAATATTAACTGAAGGACGATTAAACCGCATACATGTATTGTTTATGTGTATATATAATTTCATTGTCAAGTACTGAGGGTACTCTCGATCTGTTTGTATGAACAGTATGATCAATTCTTCTCCAATATCAGAGCTTACACAAAAGCAATAAATAACTTAATGTTATGTCATTATATTGATAATTAAAACAAACAATCATAATTAGGATAACAGAGAAGAATTAATGATGGCAATTGAAACAATGAAGGTATATATGAAAATAATGAGATCATTAATCTGATGCGACATCTACACACGAGTATAATGACAAATAGATATAAATAATATTATTAATCGCAATGATTAAGTGACACCATTGTTCGAGATAGCTATCTATAAATATTACGCCATATATGATCACAACTATATCAACAATGACACATGTTATCGACGGGAAAAAAGTCTTACTCTATTTTGTTGATAAGTTGGTTGCCAATTTCACACGCGTGAAGTATCGTTTATGTCCGTTTAATTATTAGATATTTGCGGTGATTTAAGGATACTCCATAACTAAACAATTGCAACGTGTATAAAGACGTTATAAAGACAAAGTGTGGTTATTAAGTAATTAATAATAATTTATCTGATACCTCAATGTTCTAAACTCTTAAAGGTAAATATTTCTAAATATATGAGAGAATGACACATTATCCAAAATTTGCTTCGACATCTCATTATTTCTTGATAACATCACATGAATGTGTTTATTCTTGTTGGACATCTAATACTCGCTTTTAAATCGAATGATGGGCTTGATAACTTCGTCTATTGTGGCGTACTTCTCATGTTTGTATAGATAAAGTGTAAAAAGGCATTGTAATATAAAATTCATATGGTGCTGGATCGATTGCATGTCTAATCTTCAAATTGCGTACGTGCTTATCAAAATAACAGATAACGCATTATGTAGTGTTGTGACCATATTGTTTACGTCATTTTTATTATATTAGATAATGCATTATTTGCTCGTGTCAGTTCTGTTCAATGAAATATATACCCCCAAAAGTATGTTTTAAACACCCGATTTCGTTCACCTTACCATTCGTGATGTTATACAAAACATGGATTGTGTACATCGTTCATATTAAAAAAGCAACCTACTAGTACAAACTCTTCATCATCAGACACAATCATTGTAGGGTGTCATTAATCATCGTCATTAATAACTTTAAATAAATGTTTCAAAGTTCGATCACAATGTACAAGATCGATAGTTATACACACCATTTTGAATACTTTAAATAATTCATGTTATAATGCAGCGACAATTGAATTCGTTATTTTTGTCAACTACAATTAAATAAACTCCTGAGTTACATATTAAGCACATTTATTATCGTTTCAATGCATGTGTTTACCGCGTTGTATATTATTCCTGCACATTAACTTAAGCACGCATATATAAATATATAACTGATGTTTTGTTTACCAGGTGAGCTAATGTGAGCTCTCTACCAACTGATTAAACAAAAAAAACATGTAGGCATATTTGGATTCGTTGCGTACGTAATAATAAGATGTTAATCTCGATAAAATCTGATCCATATCTATTAAAGAAGTATATTGGAATGACTTTCCAGTTGGCATCATTTTTATCTTATAATGCTTGAAATTACGAATGTTTCTGTATATAACCTATCGAGGCCACCATTGAGTATGTTGTTTATGAGCGTTGATCGTTCGATCTTTTATTATATTTCAGATTTTAATTAAGATTGCTTGATGATCTGTGTGTTTTATGCCTGCCGGACGTTTATCAGTGGCCAGTATAAGGGGTATTAGATTAGTTTCTATTAGCCAAAAATAAATTCTCCTTTTTTCTATACTACTTTTTCTTTTCCACCTGAATTGAAGATTTATTTTGTTAAATTTTCGCCATATGTCTGTTAGTTAAAAACGCTAAATTAATATATTTTGGCTGTTTACAGTTTTTGCGTTATATTTGTTTTTTTGTTTTAACCTTATTTTTGTGGATTCTGTCAGTAGCACCAAACGTGCCATTGAAGTCGCCTCCTACTATAAGCATACCTTACTATGAGCATACCTTGAGATTCGTTTTCGATGGTTGTTATTAGCCAAATAAAGAAACAATTTATGTTTGTGTGTTCATTATTTGCATATACGTTAACAGATTAACAATTTCTTGAGTAAAGAATATATTGCCTTTTTGTAACAGCATGCATTGTTTCAGTTTGGTACGTTTAGCTTATATAACATGTCAAGGCAAAGAGCACGAAAAAAGCAAACATATATGCATATTACAAACCGACAAAACAAGGTTACACGAAAAAAGCAAACATCTTTGCATATTACAAACTGGCATAAATAGGCAAGATTATATCATCAAGAGCAAAGAGCACGAACAAAGCAAACATCTTTGCATATTACAAGGTGTCATACACTAGTTACATTTACCAATAACGTAAAGGCTATGCTGAGTGAATGCATGAATATCACATAATTGATGCATTTTCGTGAGGTTTATTTCAAGTTATACGTGCGTAAACAAATGTTTTATTATGCCGATTACTGCGTATGAGTAAACGCAACTCAGGTATATCGAGCCATAGTCCATTAAACAAATTGCAGTCATGTTGGAAAGGAATTCATAGGAGAAAAGACTAATAACCAGTCCGAGCACTCGGTTTCTTGCGTGATATTTGATGATTGTATCTAACATTTCTGTTGGAGTTGTAGGCGAACGTGTCAACGACCTTGATCGTTGATTAGCTGGTGTGCATGCTTCTTGGGCAATACCTGACTAGAACCCTTGAATATTTGTTTGATTGTTTTTATTGGTGCTTGGTTTTCCGGATTAACCTTTTTTCTTTGGGCGAGTTTCTTGCTTTTGGTCGTTTGTGTTGCTAGTTGATGGATGAGTTGACGTAGGTGCTGTCTTACACGTAACTGTTGAATTTCTTGTATGTTCACCACTGTGTGTGTCCTCTTCGTCTGAGCAGTCAGGGGTATCTGATTGGCTATCAGTTGACACATTTTTATTGTCGACCATGTCGCATTTACCCATCTTGTGACCAAATTCTCCACAAGTCAAACATTTCCAACCATTATTGCACGTGTGGAATGTATGTCTAGTTTCAAGGCATTTGATGCATTTCATGTTTTTTTTATTTGACCTCTGTGTGTTACTTTGGCCTTAAATTGTCCGAAGTACACGAAACGTTCTAGAGGTTCCCTAATGGATGATGTTTTCACGGTAACTAATGTATCACCAGGTTAACAAATTACGTTTACGTTACGTTTGCCTTCATTTTGTTTTAAGCTGTTCATCATCATTGGTGGTTAAGTCATATTATTTTTCTCGCGCTGACAATCTTTAATAACGCCCTCTCTGAAATGTGTCATTTATATAATAAAACTAGTCAAATATATACTATTTACGGATTCGACTAAATTATAATATTGAATAGAAACAAACAGTATTATCTTTTAAATGCTGACAGTAAATTGTGTAATTTAGTAGAATCATGGCAGAGACGGGAATCGCGAATTTTGAAGTAGATGGTGCACATTTTATAGAGCACGGAGATATATGTGAACTGTGTGAACAAACGGCATCAGTAGGATACTGTTCGGGATGTGAATGTTACATATGTCAATCATGTTTTGATAACCACGTTAAAGTAAGAGACATCATCACCATGTGCTGCAAATAGCTCCTGAAAGCATTGAAGATGACAGTACAATTCATTTTAGAATTTGTTCAGAGAACACGCAACAAAAATGCGACTCTACTGTACCGAACACAACTGTTTTGGATGTGGAGAATGCATGGCATTCAAACATAAATTATGTAATTACAAGTATATTACAGAAGCATCCAAGGAATTCCACGATGGTGGGGAGCTGGCTCTTTTTCTTGAAGATATTCTAGACTTAGAAAGTATTCATGCAAAATGCGTTGAATCGATTGCCTGTCAGTCAGAACTGTCCGATAACATTGATAAAACAACCACAAACGACGTGCGACAATTAGTGAAAGATGTTGTATCATATGTAACTGATGAAGAAAAAAGCATAATCAAGATTGTAGGATCTAAGAAATCCTTAAATGGTAATAAAATAGAAAAGTTATCGGATGACCTACAAAGGGTTGTGTCCGACATCACGTCTATAGGTAAACATGCCAGAAGTGAAGACAAATTAGAATGTATCGCTTACCAAGAGGTCATTGACAGATATACATTCTATCCTAACAGATTGATTCAGCGTATACTTTCAGAGAAACGTCCTCTTGGCAAGCTATCTGATAACACCCAATCCGAAGAAGGTAATTTATATGTGTCCTTTTTTTCAATATACATGTATTGCCATATTCACAATTATAAATAAGAAATTTAGTAATTTTAGAATATCTCCGTACAAACTCCCCGCATCGGTTACTTCCCTTGATCAATACATAAACCACTGCCATCACTTGTAAATTCGGCCATCAGAGAGCCGATATTTTTTTATTTTCATTTTAGATTTTCAAAATTTTTATCACTTTTAACCTATACAGAGCGGCCCTCTCAAGAGCAACAACCTGTACAATTTAATTATCAATTAACCTCTCTAGAGCACCAACCTCTCAACAACTGCATACTTTTTCTTCTCCGAAAGATTGTTACTTTTAAGACTTTGCACTGGACTTTTCCTTCATTTAACTATTATGCTTAATGTTCAAATAAGTAAAACATAAATGTTAAAAAATAAGATATGGTTTCATTGTGACACCGAATTGTTGTAAACAATAACTGAACTAAGACAGTTACTGTGCGATTGCGCGAAATAATTCGTTTTAAAGAAACACAAATAGAGTGTTGTCAACATATACTAGTAAATATACTAGTTAATTATAATAGTGAAAAGTCTTGTTAATTAGAAAGCTGTTGTTGTTCACTTGACACAACTATCGTCACATGATTATAGTGGAGGCAGTGGTTAACCGGTGCGAGGAGTTCGATCACAGTAATGATGATATGACACTTCAAATTTATGGTAATTGGTATTATTTAGCACATGTGTTCTTCCAGATGAAGATGAAGATAATGAACGTAAATACAAAGCAGAGTGCTTGTATATTCGACAGTTAAAACAGCAACTGCAAATTCAAGAACAGGACATAAATTGTCTTGGACAACAACTGTCAACTCAACAACAGGAAAACCAGCGTCTTAAACTGCAAGAGCAACAGCTAAAGCAACAATTGTTTACTCAGACACATGAAATTCAAGGGCTTAATCGGCAACTATCAGCTCAACAACATGACAATAAACGTCTTCTAGAACAAGGGTCTACTCAAGAGCAAGCGTTTAGACAAAACATAGTGGAACAGCAACAACAGGTTTTTGAAATTTATTAATAGTTTTTGTCACATATTATTAAATTCTTAAATACGTGTATGTTGCACATTTGATACAAGTGTCGATATGCAAACTGAAGCATACATGATTACATGATACGAGAAAGATACCAAACTAGAAGTGTACTAATGCAATGGCTTTTAAAATATTTACCAGTTTAAGAACAGGAATATCAATCTCTTCCTTTTCATATTATCTCGCAAATATACATTGCGATAACATGAAATCTGTACTCATACTATGATTCAAATCAAAACATTTATTGAATTGGCTCACGCTTTTGGTTTATTTTTGTCATTCAATTGTGTAGGAAATATGACTGTAGACAATCAAACAATTCACCAAAAGGGACATTTTCACAATTCATCAATAAGATACTTATGATTATATTTATAATAATATCGATTCAATAGATTGGAACTGGTGTATTATCTTAGGCAATCGATGTATGAATTATTACCTACGTTTATGAAAAGACCGATCCTTACGTCTACTTTGACTTCGTAGCATGCGCATTATTCAGATTAAACCATGCACAAGTAAATAAACCGACATTAATACACTGTAATACAATTATTATGGGAACAAATGTTTCGTTAAACATTCAACAAAAAAATGTTTTTCTGTAAATAATGCGGGGGCAAAATATGTAAATAATAGTATGTAGAAAACTATCAGCCAGTGTATATTATCATAGGCTTGTAAGTTAGCAAAAGTCAAACAATTATTTCTTGTACTTTAGCCCAGATTAGCCTGCGAAGATACATGCAGAAGTGATCAGATGAATGCAAACAGAACAATTGAATGTTCTGCATGTAGTATCATCTTTGCTGGTACGTATATATTCAATGTCATATTTTGTCCCACATATAAATACAAACAAATATAGATTAATATTCAAAATTAATGCATGTGTGTCGATCAACCATTATATTTCATGATGAACATAAAGTCAATGAATATAGTATGTAAGTTCTATATGTAAACATTGCAAATCCTTTTGTACAATCGTTGAATTGTTTGACAATGTTCAATAGTTATACATTACGTATTTTAAATATTTAACTATCAAAATAATATCAGTATTCATAGGCAGTATACTCATAAAGCAATATGATGAAGAATCATATACAGCCACCACCGCGTATTTTGTAAAGTATTACATGTGTATTTGTATTCCACTTTTATATATATCATTATCATATTGTGAACACATGTTGGGCCTATTACATTTTGAAAAACATTGTAACAACAGATCAGCCCAATGGTACCTTCAGAACAGAAGATCGTCGAAGCTATATAAAGTTGGAATTACAATTTGACATTGGAAAGCAAGCGGTAACATCGGAATGCATTTGTTTGAAACACAGTATTTGCAAACGTAACTAAACTGTTTCCTGTTCAATTATCGTCTGTTCCTAACAAAAGTTAATTCTGTCTTTATTTCATATCACCCATTTATCATACTTGTTTTATTCACAGATAAAATCTACTTTTAATAATATTTTTTCAAAGATTTAAGTACTGAGCGGCCAAACAATTTTTAAAAATGTATTTACATCATCTTCTATATAAATAGCAACATAATCAACCATATCGTTTGCAAACAAATCCACATACAAAATTGTCTAGCTGGGTGTGTGATCAATTATTTCTAGAACCAGCGTTGATAGTTTTACGGTTTATGCGAATAACTTGTTGTATGTTGTTTTAACTTCAAGTTAGAATGGTATTCTTATATTCAGAAGTTGTATTTACATCCTGGGAAGCCACAAGAAGGAAATTAAATAAAGGCATATATAGAGAGTAGTGTAAATGGACGACTTTTACTAAATATGCTTAAACTGGCGTTTGATCGAAAATGTTTGTTTACAATCAATACAAATGAACAAGTTGTTACGAACGGGATAGATATTTTTACGTAAGTGTTGTTAATTAAATCGTTGTAACATTATATTTAAAATGCGTTGTTTATTGAATGTTTATACTATGATCTTTAAAGCAAACTATCGCTTGCCAATGATGTATGTGATTGTTCATATAACACATTTAAGTTATTGAAACGGAATTTGTGTGCTCGGTAAATTACAAAAGACATGTGGTGACATTTCAACTTTAAGATTTCACAATTATAACAAACATTAAATAATGAAGTTGAAATTGAAGAAGTATTATAACATTATATGACAAGTTATTTTCAATAAATCATTATAGATATGTGCAGTGTTGTGTTGTCTTAACATTATTAGTATGCTTTTCAAACTAAACAATATTTTATGTAAACACTACTTCAAGTGTGTACATCTTAAACATATAAACACATATATGTGCTTCAATTTTTTGAAGGAGTATAATCGTATGATTTTAAGTAATAAAATGCAAATTAGAATTTGTAGAAAATTCAATTCCAAATGTGTACGTCTCAGTGCTTAATAATTATCCAGAATGATAATACATTATTTCGATTTCTTAACGTCGTTCAGAAAACGTTTTCCTTTAAATTGTCTTGTACATAAAATTTTAGTGTTGTAGGTAAATATTATAACTTGCGACGTCTCCAACTAACCGAAACGTGTAAGTAACGATTACTTTGACAATTCATTATGTATTGTTAGTCCAATGTCGCATTAGGTCTGTATGCGTTATCAAATTTTCAACAACCACTGACACGTTATATTAACACAATTTTGTTAAGTAAGCAAATAATATGTATCTAATTCCTTATATTTCAGCGAAACACCGCCACGGTGAGTAATCTCTTTGATGTTGCATTTGATTTCTATCTCTATTAAAATGCCTTTTTCAATTATGTTTTTAATGAACAATTGACGAAAAGAAATTCTATATATTAATGGATATTTTAGAGTCATGATTACAGGGGTCGGGAGTATGTATAGATATAAGTATCATGTATGTACGTCATGCTTGTTTCATTGATTAGAGTAGATTTTAGTAAAAGTAAGTCTGGTGCAATTTCCTGTTTTGTATCATTGCAGCTATACCTTTTATGCCATGCGTGTTTCATCTTCACTTAACATAATGTGGTAAAATACTTTAAAACAAGTTTGTTTGTAAAAATTACAGAGAAAAGGCTACTTTATTACATTTCATAGTAAGATACTTAATTATCAGTTTTCATTAATGTTCATACTAATATAAACGTCTAATATTTCTCACTACGAAAGACATCATCATCAAGAAATGAGTTAAACATTTATAAACATAAGACTATAATTATACAGACCACAAACATACTAAACACACACGAGACATCTGTATTTTTTTCCAATTTGGCATTATGTTTGACAGTTTATTCATTTGTTGCATCTGATTTAACGTCATTTTCAACATTATTTCAGTAATATCATGGTGGACAGTTATGTTAAGAGATGAAAGGCAATTTAAGATAGGATGTAATATCTTCAGTCAGATTTGTCACGGACACAAACTTTAATCAGTAAACTCGATGAGCACTTAGCTAACCGGGTGGATATAATCAACAGGCTTAATAATTTAGTTTAAATAAGTTTAATCATAGCTGTATATATTTCCATAGTCGTTAATAATCGAGATACACTGCTCAGTTAGATATAAGTTGTAAACTTTCACCATTTAACACACAGCTTGTCAGCAATTTTCTATAGTATCCTTATTTCTGCAATTTGTTTTCATTGTGTATATATTACTAGCGAAAGTTATGATTGCGTTTGTGATATTTATATAAGCAAGTTGATGCTAATTTGCTGTATACATTGTAGTTTCCATATATGTTTTATATCATATACAAGGTGTTTCATAAAATCCGTCCCCATTACAAAGTAACACAGTTTTGCGCAATGGTACCGTCCAATGAACAATGTTCTGAAGTTGTTAAACGTTATTATCAAAGTAATTCACCTATAACTGTCATCAAAACTATGAAAAAGAAGTATCCTGAGTTAGGGGAGAGCAAGAAACAAATTCAAAAAATTGTCGACAGGTTTCAAGACACAGGGTCCATAGAAGACGGAAGACACAGAAACTTTGGTCGATCATAAACCGTGAGAATTGCTGAAAGCAACCATCGAATAAACTCCGCAGAAGTCTGTATGTAAAGTATTAGGTGACATCAATAACTCTGTAAACTCTACAAGTGTCTACAGAATGTTAAAATACAATTTAAAACTGAAGCCTTATACGATTCCTATCATGCAGCATTATAAACTAACGGACATTGCAAGTAGAGAGTCATTTGCTAATTGGGTGATACTGTAGATAACATTTGGTTCTCGTAAGGCAAACTTCCACCTGAATGCACAGGTTAACAAGACAAATCGCAGATTTCAATTTTTTACATTGAAAAGCCATTACATGCTAACAATTAACAGAGACAAGTGCGTCGCAGTGATAAACACAGACTTGACGTCGTCATTGCACAGAAAGCACGTCATTTGGAGCATGTGCTGTAAAGTGTACTTTTTGGGAAATGCATAATGTATTAGGAGCATAGAGGGAATATACATGTTTTATATACCAAACAAAACTTTATTCTGTCTGTGATATAACTCGTAAAATCAATTATCTAAGAAACAAGTCATATTAAAATTACAGTAGCGTAAAATGGGGGCAGATATTATTAAACACCCTGTATATACTTAGTCAAATTAGTATTGAATAGGAGAACCAAACGTTTTACCTTCTCCGTCGAACAAACTCGTTTGCTTGTCCTTTTTGGTATATGTGTTCTTGTGTACCATTATGTTTATAGTATGTATTGCTGTATACCTCCACGTTTAGTGTTGTGTTCACGGTATAAGTATGTTTAGGCTTGCCTTCTTGAGGCAAATAACTACAAAATGCCCATTTGTCCTTCCAGCAATGTATCTTTTTTTGTGTGTATATTTTTGCTTAACGTATCGGTATTGGTTAAAATCGCTAAAAAAAAAGATAATATATTATACTTTAATACCAAGCAACAAACGATTCTAACCGAATGCTCAAAAATGGGGTTTTAGTGCGATAAATACTGCACTCCGATATCGACTTTTCCTTATCAGCATTAAACATCTCTAACGTATTGTGCATTGTGTTGTTACGATATGATACTATTAATTCATTAATGACAAACATTTGTTATAAATTATTTTACTAGACATCAAAGTGGGGGTGGTTTCAATTATTTAACCGTGAATATTAGCGAGTTTGATTGGCTGTCAAAATTGAATGCGGTGCGTTAAATTCGTTGATTTCATTAGACGATACTGATCCGAAACTTTAATTGTTAATTGCTCAGCTTAAAAAAACACAGTCGGAGTCATTTTAGAATTAACATTGCCGTCTTATTTGATGACGGATTTCAAAGCGGTTTTCGTTATTTTGTAGTGGAAATGCTATTCTTGGGAACCATGCCTCATAATTTTGATACTTGTTTTCATTTTTATATATGGCGTATTACGTGATTAACAGTGGGGTTCTGGGTACGGTATATTTTTAAAGTCAAGTATCTAACGAACGCAGGACCTTATAAAAAAACTGTGGCACGGTTCCCTGCATTATACATTTTTAGGTAATTTAAGAATATAAAATTATGTTGTAATACACATGTATTCCTACATACAGAGTGGTAATCGTTGTTCAAAACATTACGTTCGATATTGGTTTATACAAGACCAATCAAATGTAATATTTGTTTCAAAGCACTTGCAATGCACTTTATACAGAGGGTTTGTTTTAGTATATATTTATGGTTTAGTTTTCAAATTTATAAATTGGTGAAACTTTATTTGACCTGATATCCAAGTCCGTTACCTTAACGTCTTCAACAATCATGTCTAGTTAATATTGAACATTTACATTGTATTACGTCTTAAGTCAGTGTACGTTTTATAATATATTAATACAATATAACATGATTTCAGCATTATTTATAACTGATCTATGTTTATTTCATTTAATTACAGGGACGACATGTAAGTATTTTTATTTATCTTCATTCGTAGATTATTTAAACATGTTCAGCGTTTAAATAATTGGTGTATTTGATGCACATGAAAATTGGCAAATTTAGTAAAATGAACGGAATACGATGAAGTCTGAGAAACATTTACTGAGAAAAATATATGATTAGTTTACATTAAGTCCAAACGTTGAACACAACGCCCATGCATTCTTCCATTAGGATGTTCCCGTACATAATTATATTGTTAAATACCGAAAGTTTCAACATCTTTTCTCACAATTATCATTTCATGTATGTAATGTATCATATCTTACACTAAATGTAACTTAGTGCTAATGTAACAGATCGCAGAATTGAGTCGGTAAGTGAAGTATAACGATACCGTAATTCACCCTAATATTTTACTTATGCGAGATTTACTCAGCAAATAATTTAGTGGAATAGATAGCAAATATATAACCAAAATGTTTTACACTATCTATGGATGCAATGCACATATCATTAACTATTAATCAAGTAACGACGAATTATACACTTTACTTCTATTTATTTTGTATTTTTGTATTCTTTATTTTAAAACATTTACATGTTATTTATATACAATAGAAATATAATATTTCACAAATTACAGTCCTAAATTAATAGTCAATCACATAATTAAAGCTTATCCTAGATTGTAACAACTTTTTATCATTGATACATACAATTACAAACAATTATATCACATATACTGACAAGTATCACAGATGAAATTGCCCAGGAATTTGCAAATTATATCACAATCTGCTAGATTTATTTTACTTGATTCTATACCCTTTACATACTAATAGTACATTATTAACTGTTATTTTGTAATGCTGATGACTAAAAGGAAATGGAAGGTGAAAATAAACGTTCATTGACATGTTAAAGCCATTAATCCCCAGAAAAGGTGCGCGAATTTCATCTGGTTTACTTTTCGTACTTAAAAATGAATTAGTTTTAGAAAAAAACTAAAAAGTTACAATTAAGTAAGTATGGTTTGTCTAAAAATCAGCTGATTGCTAACAAGTCCAAAACAAAAACCCATTGGCAGTACTTCCTAATGTTTCTTTTAAATCTTTAGTGATTTTGTATAGACTGGATCTGCTCAGGAAGTGAATTATATGTAGTTATGCCATTATAATTTAGTAAAATGTTGTATTTGACACATTATTTTTTTCTGGGACATATAAATATAAATTGCTTTTCCTAGTCCTATATGAATGCTCATCTGCTCTCTTAACGAAGTTATTTTTCATGGAAGACGGCTATTTGTCATAAATCTTGTGAACATGGTTCATTTCTAATTGCTTGACCCTGTTTTCCAGTCAAAGCTTACCGAGTGCTTTAAAATCACTGTTTGTTACCGAATTTAAAATGAACCCCACAACCTTGTTTGTTTGTAACTTGCAATACACTTTTAAACGTTTATGCTATTTAACCAGGTAGGCGAAACATAGTTAAACTGACATTGGATAAGATAATTACAAAGGTTTTTGCTGCTGTTAAAATGAATGCAATTATTATGCCTATAAAAAAGCTTTGTACAGTCTAGTATTTTTTTATAATGCAAGTCACACATGCACTGCCTGAAAGTGTACTCTAGAAATTACCTATATAGGTCCTGGGACTTTACAATATGATTGTTACACTCAAATGCAAACAATGTTGACATGTTCTATTTTTTTTTCTTTTTCCACCGAATCGGATACATTCTGCTATTCCTAAGCAGAGGGATAACGTTTTTTCAACAATCCATTTCCTGCAGTTATCTATTTCCTATCATAGATTGGTGGATAACATAACTGTATCTCGTCTGCATATAACAGTAACTTACTGTCATTACTTAATATGTTAGTATTTATTGAATTGAAATAGCTTAAAAATAGTAATGACCCAAACCACTACTCTGCTGACTTCACAGGAAATATTTCCAACATCAGAGAAGCAAACAGTGATATGAGTTTTTTTGCATCCTGCCAACCAGCCAAAAGAAGGTGCATTTACGCCCAATGCCTATAGCTTTTGCACAAAATGGAATGATCAACCGTATCGAAGGCCTTTTTGGTTTATATCTGGTTTTACGTCCCTTGACAAGAATCAGAGTCATATGATGCGGACAATTCACCTAACCATTGCTCCTGGGAAGAACCAGTACCGGACTACAATCCTCCGTAAACCAGTACCTACTTTCTCATGTAAAGAGACATGATCGGTAGAGTAGCTACAGTGATTTGAAGTCAGCGACCTTGACCACTCCACCACGGAGCCGGGTCTAAGGCATTTTGTAGGTCAATCATTAACATTAAAAACCCTTGGCTGCTCGCAACTCTTTGTACTCTGTTAGATGATCCAGACACTACTTTGTAGAAAGAAATGTTCTAAACCCATATTGAAATTCAAAGAGAATTTTATTTTCAGTTTCAAATTTAGCTAGCTGATAGTAGATTTTTCTTTCTAAAAAATATATATAATACATACTATGCTAACAGCCTAGTAACAGGCCTATTTGGTTTATTGTTTAATTTTTTATGTACGTCTTAACGTACATTTAAAGACTCAACCGTAAGTAATTTCATTCATTTTAACACCCGTAAGTTTCATGTATCTTAAATGATCGATGATTTGGACACATTCAGTGATACTATATATTTGTTGTTTGATGCATTTGACAATGGATAAAATAAGTAAAATAAAATAAACGAAATAATATGTAGTTTGGCAAACATACAAACAAAGACATTAATTCATATTTTTTGTTCGGTATTATATTCGCACTTTGTGAACAGCAGTCATACATAATTCCATTAGGATGTCCCCCCACATGTATCAATCATAATAGTAATCATAACATTTAATGATTAAGCAAGGGACGTCATATAATGACTTGATAACCATCGGTTAGTCACTGTTTTGAAATTCGAAATCCATTGTATTCGAGATCTTGCCGAACTTTTTCTGATTCCGGTTTTGTTACATTAAATTGTGTAGTAGTCATACATGGCGCATTGATGAAGATTTATATATATGATCGAGAACTTTGAGGGGGCGCCCGCCATGCAGGCTACCTTCCCCCGTCTTACAATAAAAAAAATCTTATTATAAGATTATTGATATTTAAGCATGCACTTATTTTATCAAAGAAAATTAATAATTTTTATTTTAAAAAAATGTTTTTAAGATTATGTTGTTGCTACAGAATTTCCGGTTTTTCATTTCTCTTAAATTCTTAAAAATAAAAAGGAAGTGTTTTCTATGACGTTCGCGCCCAGGCATGTGTTTGAATTTAAGAAATAAATCAATAATTCAGCGTAATACCATTTTATATTCCCCTCACCATGCAATATATGTGTTAAAATTTGCAAATTTGCCATGATGTCACTGATAATGATAGCATTGTAATACCAACAATGAGTCCTGTTAGTAATTATCATGTATGCAGAAGGGGCGGATCCAGGTTTTCAAACTAGGGGGCGTAATATGGGAACTGAATAATTGAATGCTATTTCATTAAATGAATGAATTGATTAATGGTATTTTATGTCTATATATGATCGAGAACTTTGAGGGGGCGCCCGCCATGCAGGCTACCTTCCCCCGTCTTACAATAAAAAAATCTTATCATAAGATTATTGATATTTAAGCATGCACTTATTTTATCAAAGAAAATTAATAATTTTTATTTTAAAAAAATGTTTTTAAGATATGTTGTTGCTACAGAATTTCCTGTTTTTCATTTCTCTTAAATTCTTAAAAATAAAAAGGAAGTGTTTTCTATGACGTTCGCGCCCAGGCATGTGTTTGAATTTAAGAAATAAATCAATAATTCAGCGTAATACCATTATATATTTCCCTCACCATGCAATATATGTGTTAAAATTTGCAAATTTGCCATGATGTCACTGATAATGATAGCATTGTAATACCAACAATGAGTCCTATTAGTAATTATCATATATGCAGAAGGGGCGGATCCAGGTTTTCAAACTAGGGGGCGTAATATTTGGGAACTGAATAATTGAATGCTATTTCATTAAATGAATGAATTGATTAATGGTATTTTATGTCTATATATGATCGAGAACTTTGAGGGGGCGCCCGCCATGCAGGCTACCTTCCCCCGTCTTACAATAAAAAAAATCTTATCATAAGATTATTGATATTTAAGCATGCACTTATTTTATCAAAGAAAATTAATAATTTTTATTTTAAAAAAATGTTTTTAAGATTATGTTGTTGCTACAGAATTTCCGGTTTTTCATTTCTCTTAAATTCTTAAAATTAAAAAGGAAGTGTTTTCTATGACGTTCGCGCCCAGGCATGTGTTTGAATTTAAGAAATAAATCAATAATTCAGCGTAATACCATTTTATATTTCCCTCACCATGCAATATATGTGTTAAAATTTGCAAATTTGCCATGATGTCACTGATAATGATAGCATTGTAATACCAACAAAGAGTCCTGTTAGTAATTATCATGTATGCAGAAGGGGCGGATCCGGGTTTTCAAACTAGGGGGCGTAATATTTATGAACTGAATAATTGAATGCTATTTCATTGAATGAATTAATTTTAAATGGTATTTTATGTCTATATATGATCGAGAACTTTGAGGGGGCGCACGCTATCTTCCCCCGTCCCTTGAACCGCTAGTGCACAGTGTTATATTATCGTTTTGTAAGCTATGTCACATGTTTCGAATATAATCCTTCAGGGAAGTGCTATCTGACTGATAGCCTGGACAATTCCAAATTTAAGGATTTCTCCAACCAGTTATTTTAAATATCCAACCAGTAGGGAACTATAGCGAGCAGCACAAGTAATTTGTTTGTTCATTATTTTAACCAACAATACTCCATTTCCTCGGAATACAGCATTTAACCCCACATGAACAGAGACAACATCAAAATGTCAAATGATCTGGGCATGTACACAGTCTTTTCGCTAACCCAGTTACAGCCGGAACCTTAGATAATGTCTATTTAAGCTAGTAAACTTTAACACAATTGTCTATTCCGGCTAATTGTAAATTGTCTATTGTAAATTTTCAATAATCCATTAACAGCTGCTTTAATGAAATCAGTCCAAACACTGTGTACATGAATGACAGGCCAACAAACCCACAGGCATTGGCGAATAGCCTATTGTTTCAATTCATACATGCATATTTTCTTGTCATGTCTTTATATTTAAAAAAAATTATTATGAATAAAAAATTAATTAACTTTATCCTGCATCAGACAATTTGGGATTTTTATTCTTGAAAAGCAACTGCTACTCAGAATACAGCTTCTAATTTTAGAACAGGAGATACACTTGAATTGAATAGAGTTTCCCAGGGAGCTGTATACAAAAGCTTTTTGCAGATACAGCTCTCCAGGGAGCTATATTTGAAAGGATCCCTGTAGGGGGTGTCAGTTATCAGATCTAATGAAGTCCAATATAGAATCTAGTTCCCTCTGCAGCTGAACTTTTTACAACTTATGCAGAAAGTAATTTTGTTTCTGCCCTAGCTGTTGCCAGTGATTTGGTAAATATGAGACTCTTTAAACATATATAAGTGGTACTAGATAACGGTGAAGCTAAATTTAGAATGTGAATTTAGAGTGTATATAACGGATATTTTAAGATACACCGTTATTTGGATAACATCGGTAAATGGGGTACTGACTATATAAGATCCCTCTTTAATGAACTTAAAATAAGTTAATATTTAAGTTACAAATAAAGTTAACTTACCTGAGACCAAATAACACAATTGTAACAAGACTTTTAGAAGGATAAATGACATTCTACAGAGCTATTTTCCTTCTATAACAGGCGTCTTCCCCTCAGGATAATCCTTTAAAATCATGCAGTTTTCCCCTAAAATTTAGTTTACATCCAAGTTTTTTCTTCCCCTTTTGCAAAAAAAATATGAGTTATTCTTTCCCAAATTTGAAGAAAATGTCACTTTTCCTACCTGTGAAAAAAGCCCTGCACTACAATATTGTAACACACTGAGTGCATTACAGATTAAAGACATTGAACAGCTACTATATAAGTGCCCCCCACCCACATGAGGTCTAATCTCTTAATTGTTTTATTGCCCCTAATGGGATTAATCCTGTCTTTTCACAATCAGCTAAGTGTCTGTAGACTTGACACCTAGTCATAGAGGGTCATAAATTTTATTGGTTTTTAAGGATAATTAGTTTATGGATAACTTCCTGTTGTTTTTGTAAGCATTTTATGCGATTAATTAATGGTGTCCTTTAATTACCAGATTATGTAAGAATAGTTAATGCATGAAAAATGCAACTGAATGCTTCTTCTATTTCTAAATCAAATCATTCTATTTACACATGAAATTATTTTTTACAAGATAAATATTATAATCTTAAAAATAACTTGCAAAGAAACTATGTTTATACAGGTACTGCTTGAGAAATTATATTGGTTAGAAATATTTAACAGGTATAAAGGTGTTAGGATACGTTAGTATTAAATTCACAAAATGGACGTTTAATTTATCAAAATCATCCAGACCTAACTAATTGGTGTGAGATACATGTATATTTGCTAATGTGTTTGAAGCGTTGAGCATTTATTTGAGTAATTAATGTCTTTAATCATATTAAATTTCTTAATATTTTGCATTTGATATGAACATAATTAAATAAAGAATATATATATACTTTAAAAAAACAGAAAATTATATCTATATTTTCAATTAAACATTTAATCAATTTAAGTATCTATACAGTAGCTATAATTTTTATTAGCCATAAATTTAAATGACTGATTATGTAATTAGAAGCTAGTCTATCAATGACCCTGTCAGTTTTATTGGACTCCCTACTGTGGAATATACAGGACTGCTGGGTCTTAGTCACATGCCTACGTCCCCGTGAGGGGTTTGACATTAAAGGAAGATAGATTCCTGGTTCAATGTCTTTAATGTAAAATTCACTTACAAGTCTACTCCTGTTTAGTATTTAGAAGTTATGTAGAATTATTCTGACAGTTCCACACGAATCTTACCGTTGAACCCTTTTAAATTTACAGCCCAACGGATTGACTACGTGTGTCACGCCAGAGATTATCATTATTTTACTTCTTTCTTAAAAATCCCATCCTTATGTCCTCAGTTTGCGACTTGAATACTGTTCGACAATGCATATTATTGATGTGGTCAATATCTCTAGTTTGTCGTTTTTATGCCTGTCAAAACTATCTTTTTCAGAACTGTTTTCGTCCGGTAATCCCTTTAATGGTGTGCACTGTCAACAGAAATTCACATTATTCCTCAACTTAATATTTACATTAGTAAACAGCAGCCATCTTGCGTGCACTATGCGACAGTTATTACGCGGTCGCCATTCTAAAATACACGGCCAGCGCTTTTTTAAGTAAAAATATTGTTGAGTAGGCCTAATTCAAACATTTTTAGAAGAAGAAAAGGTCAATATGAGGGTATCGTTATATATTTTATAGATACCATTCATGTTTTAATTAGAGATAATGAATACATTAAACTTACATCAATTCAAGTTTCTCAGTAAAAACACGTGCTGTCACAAAAATAATACGAAGACGGCCTCACTATTTAAAGTAGGGTTTAAATCAGTCAGTGATTCATATCATTTTACCATTGTCACACATTTCGGACACACACCACACACCTCCATTTCATTGACGCAGCGTCAATAAAAAAGGTTATAATATATTTGACATTTTCCTTTTGAAAATAGATGACAGATTTTGTATTCCGGAATAAAAATTAATAACTCTGATAACAACAGCACAAATTTAAGTATTAATAGCCTAATATTAGTATCGTGCTATTCCTGTCGCTATTATTTCTGTTGTCTCGAAAAAAAACATGATAACTGTTTTTAATTTAGAAAAAAATCTAACGTTACTTAACACGATAGATCATTGTTATTAGAAAATAAAAAAAATCAGCATGATTCAGTCATTATTGTAAGTACACATAGGCCGATGTGTACCTATAAAAGTGCGTACTCTATATATATATATATCCATAAACGAAACGCATGTTCATAAAATGTATGGATTATATAATCTGTCATCAACTGAAATTGTACAGATTCCGAAAATCGGTGTATTTCACATCAGCATGGGGATTTATTGAACAGCTCCTGTGTAAACGACTAAAAACCACAGGAGGTCTTATCTCTCGTTTCATCTCCCACTGTGTCTGATCACGGTCAGTTTGGAATTTAGTGAAGAATAGGGTCATACATTTTACTGATGTATGGTGATGAGACATAGATAACAGAGATAAGCTGTTTCAGCTATCGCCTGTATAAATGCGTGTGTGGCTATTACTTTTTCCCAAAATTGCTGATTTCACATGCATAAATTTTTTATTTTCTGAAAGCTTATTATATAAACATTTGCTGCTGAGTTTTACAATCACTAATTTTGACTAATAGCTTTAATACACTAGCTCCTGCTACCATTTAATATATATATATATTTATTTACTCGTACCATTTTTTTCAGGACGATTACTTTTCTAGTGGGTATAGCAAAGATTAACTGAGAAAATATATATCTAGCAGATGTCTCATGTTTAAAACTTTCAGAAAACGGTATACAACAAATTTGACAAATCCTTTAATTACTTTTTATGTTTCAATAAAAGGTTTATTAGATCATAATCGAAATAATTGCTAATATTAAGTATTTTGTTCGAAAATTAAACGCGAGTTACAGGCCAGGTGTAAATATTTCTTACAAGTTTAGTCAATAGTATTGTCAAACATCATGTTTAATTTCATTAATCATTGTTAATAAGACTTATTTCAAGCAAATGATAAGTGAAATTCACAATCGGGCGAAACACGTCTCCGTGGTAGCTGACTTCAAATCACTGTAACTTCTCATTGATAGAGGGTCGTGGTTTCGAGTCCCGCTCCCGACCATGACTCTTTATGTGAGAAAGTAGGCTTTTGCTTACGGAGAATGGGAGTCTAGTACTGGTTCTTCCAAGGAGCGATGCTTAGGTGAACTGTCCGCTTCATATGACTCTGACTGTTAAAAAGGTAAAACTCGATTTGTATGATGAGCCTCTTAAATTTCTTCCGCAGACATGCGTGCCCTGTTTAATGTTTTCATTATTGCTTACAGAAAACCGTACCGATTAAACAATATGCTGGTCATGTTGTCATTGAATGCACGGGATTCACGAGCAATATGATTAGTGAAGTATACATTTCACATTGAGAAATTTCAGCTTACGAACTTTCTGTCAGTAAACGGTACTCCAAACTACATTTTACAAACGTCCTTATGTTGATTATGTGTCGCGCGTACCATTTTATTGATACATTTTGTGCATGTAAATATAGTGCTTGATTAAGTTAAGTTATCATGAATACCTCACTCCCATATCAAATATGATGTCGCGGGTATTAATTTTTGATAACACATGCGCAATGATGCGTGTACAGTTGAAACAGGTTTTCGGTTATTACTAGTATATCTTTTTCCATTTATTTGACGAGTTCTTCCTTATAAAATCTGCTCTAGATTGTAGATTCAACTTGAAAACACCTTTACTTAATTCAATGTTTCTGAGGCAGACTTGAATGCTTTGATGATAAGCAAAGATTCAAAGAGCATAAAAAGCTGTTCCGTGATACATTTATAAAATTTCTTGATCCACGTCTCACTTTGATTAATATTAACAGTTCAATAAACTAAGCAGTCTATACTTGTTGTCATAATAATTGCAGAAATTGTACAGTTTATGCACCCGTTCTATAGTCAAATATTATTTGTGATTATTGGAATTTATTCCGTAATATGGAAGTGCATATTTATATCAATTCAATTATTTGAAATACAAGACTTGTGACCCGGTGCATGTGCATGCCACACTATATACGCACACATTCTGGAATATATATAAGAGGAATCATAACTTGCTAAATTTAATACTGATTTCAGTTGAGATATAATAGATCTCGTCTCTGACGCATGGCTGACTTCATGTTATGAATGAGGTAAAGAAGCCGGGTAACAATCGATAGACTGCGTGAAAATCTTAAACTGGTTCCCGTTGACTTGTTTGTTCCTTTGGTGCACTGCAACATTGAGCGGGAACCATTTGGTGTAAACCGTTAAATCGATCAGACACCCGATAAGACCATAGATCCAGCAGACGGAACGTCTTTAATGATTTGGCAATTTCTTTTGCGTCAGTAAATACATTAATAATCTCATTAGAACCTTTCTAAAATGAATACGAAGGTGTTTGTTTTAACGAAAGAACACGTATTTTGTATTTAGTTGGAAAAGATTATATTGTAGAACACATTATTTTTTGTTGTTTTCATAAAGCTTTGAAAAAGTAAAAAATGTAAAAAACTTTATATAAATTATTATCATTATTCATTATTGTTTCTGTCTTGAATACAAAATGTATTTATACAAATTTACGTATCATTGATCTGTCGATTAACAGGTGTAATATTCAATTAGAATTTAGAAGGTCTTGTATTAGATTTTACATAAAATTATCTTCGAGTATTCGTGCTGTAAAACACTAATAATATCTGAATCGATAAAAATACTCGTTTAATCGTGTTTTATTTTCGTTTTAAAAAGTTAGTAAAATAACATTTGTTTCATAAATTCATTAGTCTTTTACTTGCCCGCTACTCAATCAATTCCTCTGATACTTATATTTTACTATCGATAAAGATATATGTATAGTATATACAAAGTAGTAAAATGCAAATCTGCAGTATATACATTTACCACCCGTGGTGTTTATTGACTATCGATCTATGTACGACTATATATTAGCGACGCGGCAATTGACCCTTCCTTGGATATTTCATTGACAGGCCAGTTGACCAATCAGATAACGGCATTTCCACTGACCTTCTGAAACCGACAGTATCATGTGTGAGATCAAACCGTTCAGTTGTTAAAAGATAAGAAAAAAACTAATCGTAACCAATAACATAAAAGTGCTCACTTATAATGTTCTGGTACTGCAACAATCAATCAAATACAATGTGTCAGACCCATACATAATTTTCCTATTTTATATACAAAAAGCCGAGCGTCAATATTCCTCGAAATAGCACCGAGATTACGTAACATTACACATTCTAAGACACGTATAGGAACATGATTTTATTTAGTAACTTATACAAAACATAGTATCTCGTTACAAACATAAATACAATAAAATTTGGATCATGTGACATCGTGAAAATTCAAAGAGTAGAAGATACACAGCTAATTAATGAAAACTAATACACCCTTTCAATTAAGACCTGATTTGAATTGCCTCCCTTGAATGACGTCATACGAGGATACAGCGTTTTTTGGACAAATTTTGTCAACAGGAAATCGAAATCAACAAAAACTACGACAAACAAAGGTATTTTTCTACAAAAATGGTGTTAAATCAATTTCAGATGTATAACAAGGTTGTTGTAATGAATACATGTTTCGTTTATATTTCTAATATTAAAAAATTGAGCCTCGAATTAATTATGTCATATGTTTTCGCGATCTCACCTGCAGGTTAATATGAACGTATTTACTTTGCAACAACTGTACACATGTATCAGTTTATAAATACTTTAGATGTTATGGATGAGAAAACAAACAGTGCTTGTGTAAATTAATTTTAACTGGTATGCGTACATGTTATTATATTGTTTTCAGTTATTCATAATTTTATTATAAATTTCATGTCGCGTTGCTCATCATGACAGTCATGTTTAGCTTATCAACTGACACTTGAACTGATCCAGTGAATTCTATGCATGTCACTGTACTTTTGAATTTTTTGTTATAGATATGGACTCTAGTGTGATTGATCACCACTATTCCTTACCAGATCATAATAAACAACAAGAGTTGTTTGTAGCAACTCCTCTTGAAAAGTTGGATGGGTCTGCCCTAGATTCCCCCCAAAAAATGAAGACAAGAAGGTCAAAGGTAAACCTAATAATTTGGTGCTCTTGTAATCAGAAAAGTTAAATTGTTTCATATTCAATTTCCTGAATCAATACCTAGACAACTGACTTGAAGGACAGTTCAGACAGGTTTAAAATTTCTGTTTGTGTGACCCAGTTTCATAGCCCGGAAAGATTGCCGGGGCTTAAGTACTTTTTTCTAACACAGTAAATAATTGACAAGTTATGAATAATAATCATCAGCATATTATGAAATCATTCGAAGCAGGTAATATTATGTGTTTAGAATTCTTAATGCAAATATCTTTTTGTAATGTAATAAAGTTTTATATCAGAATATGAAATATTGATTCCATATGTCATTATGTGCATCTGTTAGACTTTAGTCACTGTATTGCTAATGTTTTGCGTTGATTTGTGTTTCCAGTCCAACAGAATCTGTTGGGTTCCAGAATGCCACACAACCGGTTATGGAGAAATACCTGGATATGGTAAACCAAGTTATCATAGTTTTCCAAGTGCCAATGATCCACGTAGACCTATTTGGCTGAACACAATAAAGCGGGATGAAGGGCCATACTTCAAGGTATTTCATAAAAGTGTTAAATCATTTATGAATTTACAATGAATGATTTGCTATTTTTCACATATACTTTAGATAAAAAGAAATAAATGGAGTGTTCAGTTACCAAGATTTTGACTGTTGAAATACTGAAATAGTGTGTAAGAAAACTTGATATACCATTTTATTGAGACACAGTACGACATCCATGTACTGTGTATTTTCTTTCATAATTGAGCACATTATCCATTGAATTTTACTAGTAATGAATGCTGATTCAATTTTTAGTGTTGTTTTGAACTATGAAATACTGATAACAAACAATTATTTTCAGTTTTCCATTAAACATATACAATGGTACAGTGTGTAAAACTGATACTTCATCTATTGATACTGATAAGCCATCTACTGGTTGCATTATACACGACTGATCTAGCTTTATACAGTTACATCTCTTTGAGGTTAACACTTGAGTTTTCAGTAGCTTTAGTTTCATTGTGTTCTTCATTACTTCACTGTTTTGCAACACATACATTGCAATATGGTGGACTGTATACAGGATATGCCATATCCTTGCACACCTAAAATCTGTATCGGGTACGTGGAATTGCTTTAATTAAACATCATCACCACTGAACTAGATAGATAGATAGATTTATTTCAGCATAAAAAAACACATGGTATGGTACAATACAATATATAAATGTCACATAGTTACAATATATTATAATTTAACATATTCTATATATTACTGTGTTGCAACCTTTGCTAAAGGTAATTTTTGTTCTGCAGGTAGACAGTCACACAGTTGTATGTTCTCTACACTTTGAAAAGGATACCTTAGAAAAATCTGGGTTTTCAAGACGGACCTACTTGAAGCCAGGAGCAGTGCCAACTATATTCAAGTGTTGGAAAGGCAAAACACGTGTATATAAACCACCCGCAGACAGAAGGAGAAATGCTCTTCAGCAGAAACGTGATGAAAGGAACATCATGGAAACCGTCTGTCCCGGACCAGCTGGAGATTCAGATTATTTTACAAATCACGCTACTGCCACTGATGACCAAATTACTACCTTTCAAGACCCAAAGCTGAATGTCTCCACAATAGAAACACAGGCAGAAAATGAAATCCTGAACAGAAATTTTCTTGTTGATCATTTTAATTTTTTACAAGAAAAGTCTAACTATGTGGTAAAAGAAAATGTAAAACGAAAGTCTGACATTGTACAGCTTCATGAAGAAAAGGCATTAGAATCCTTCTGTATTGATAACCTTAAGCCAGCTGAGGTGCATTTTTATACTGGATTTTCATCAAGAGAAGTATTTGATACTGTTTTGGAGCTGGTGAACCCTGGAAAGAAAGGTGAAAATGTTGTGACGTATGCACAGAGAGACATGGCTAATGAAGAAAACAGAGTAAAAAGACACAGAAAACTATCTCCAGCAAACCAGTTTCTGTTATTCATGTGTAGAGTAAGGGTTGGGCTATTTGAATTTGACTTAGCCAAAAGGTTCAATATTTCCATAGGAACTGTTAGCATGATAATAATTTCATGGGCAAACTTTCTCTTTTTGCGTCTTGGATCTATGAATATTTGGCCATCTAGAGAGCAGGTTGACACTACAATGCCCGTTACATTTAAGGAAAAATATCCAACTACAAGAGTCATAATTGACTGCACAGAATTAAAAACTGAGATGTCATCTTCTCTTCTATTGAAAAGTCAGACTTATAGCAACTATAAAAGTGCGAACACTCTAAAAGGTTTGATTGTGATAGCCCCTTGTGGAAGTATAACATTCATTAGTCAGTTGTATTTGGGAAACATTTCTGACAGGGAAATAACTGAACGCTGTGGTTTCCTAGGCTTGGACTTCAATAATGGTGATAGTGTGATGGCAGACAAGGGATTTGACATTCAAGACCTTCTAGATCCCAAAGGAGTGAAATTGAACATTCCTCCATTCTTAGGACAGTACGATCAAATGACAGAGAATGAGGTTAGACAAACTCAGAGTATTGCAGCGGAAAGGATTCATGTGGAAAGGGCTATAAATAAAATTAAGAACTTCCACATATTTGATCAGGCCATTCCTATGGCACTATTTGGTTCGATAAATCAAATTTGGACTGCATGTGCGCTACTGACATTATTCCAAGATCCAATCATATCATGCCCAGGTAATTAGATGTCCAATTGGATTTAACTTTGTGACAGACAAAATTTACCAATGTGAAGTTATACAATGATAGTGTAATGACACTATGTCCAAGCTTTGTCCACTTTTGCCATGTGTTCATATATGTACTTGTACGTTTTCATATTAATTGTTATCATATTATAGATGTTAGTGTGGAAGCTTATTAAATGTCTAAAACAAATGTATCTGTTAATTCTGTTTTGTGATACACATTCTTTCGGGCTTGGTTTCTTTTAACTAAGAGACAATATAAAACCAGTTTTTAATAAGTGAATCAAAAGAATCAGATGATTAGACATCCCACATTCGACAATATCTAAGAACAGAAAACGAAAAATTATATGTAAATAGTTTATTCAAGATATCAACAATAGATACAAACTATGTGGCCATGCACAGCACATACAGGCAACAAAAGTCACTAGTAACTAACCAGGGTAGCAACAATTACCTACAGAAAAAACTAAACAACAAGGATAACAAAACCCTTTACTAGAATGAACAACATTATAGCAACATGCCATACATTACATGTTAACAGTCGAACCTGAACAAAGGCCACCCTTAGTAAAGAACAAATGTGGCATCTATTGACGGGTGGCCTTTACTAGGTCATTGCGCTCTAAATAATCAATTATGTTTTTTGGTCCTAAATTCAGGTGGCAGCTAACATAGGTTTGACTGTACATAAATAAATAGAGCTTAATTGATACAGTAAAATCTGTCCTTCCGACCATCTTAGATCAATCACAATGGTCACAGATTGTTTCTACATTAACACAGTAAGCCAGGTGTTAGTACACCAGATAAACTTTAAAATAAATACTATAATAATTATATAAGTATATACATTTATCTGAAAGACAGCACATGACTAGATTCAGTAGGACATAGAGGCACTAAACTAGATATGAAGCACATTTAATACATCAAAACTGCATCATTTTGGATATCCTGTTAAATATAATAAGTAAGACATCTATCTAAGATAGTAAACACATAATTACATGTTCTCAGTACTCAATGTGAATGTTTTGTGTTCTAACTAGCATAATTTTCTATAAATTAATTTAAGAATAAATAGTCATGCAACTAAAACAAATGTAACTATGTTATATCACTCATATTTCAATAGACACCATTCAATCACTGCTACTGATAACGGGCAGAAAGTAGGTCATAAAGAAATCCCTTAATTTTGAGGTCATGTCGGTCCAATAATCGAGATCGAAGCTGATTCTCTGGATGCCCATTCCCTTGTTTGTAAACACTACAAAGTCACAGAATGTGGCCCCACAAACTCCTAATTGTCCCTGAACCTGGGCATAGTATTCATGGTCCTTTTTTAAGTTAAACTGATTGCCTATATGCTCACAGAAGAAAGATGTGTCCATGCATGCTTCCATTGGGGTGATGTTCCTTTTAGAATAACTACACTTCACCTCCATCAAACCAAAACCAGCATCCTCATCAAATATAATTCTGTCTGGCGAAGCAGCCAACCATGGAAATTTTGGGTTTATTACACATCCCGAGTTAAACACTTTTACTGGTCTTCTTGTGTCTTTCATGTATTGTACATAATGCCTTACAGCTTTCTCTTCATTTTCCTGCCCATATTTTATAGATGGCACCTTTGAAAGGTCTTTTCGACTCACTAATTGACTTCGAACAAACTTTTCCTTGTCTTTCTTTCATCGAATAATTGCCCCAAATGTACTTGCTGTCAAGCGGTGTTTTCTTACATCATGCCAAAGCTGACATGATGACTGTGTTATTGTTTTAAGATAAATATATGTGGCCTGTTTATCACTAACACTAAGGCCAGTTTCTGCCAGCACTCTTACGGGAATTCCTTCTATGGTAGTGTCACTCCATGGGAAATTAGGAACAGATGAATTACTTTCAGTTTTCTTTCCCTCCATCCTTGGAACATTAGCACTTACAGAAAAGTTTCCTTCTGTTACTGACAACTGGTATGAAAGTGGGGAACCAGTAGGAACTGAAAAATCCATTCGCGTACCCATGCTTTGAGCCTGGTTTCCTGCAGTCAAGCAAACACCAAACAGTGGATTTATTTCTGAAAGTTTACAAGACATGGTTTTAGGTAAAACACGATTGTATTTTGCATCCCCACTCCTAGCTTCATATAAAGTAGACCGAATTCCTTTTGATGTGCTTCCATACTTAGGCTTTATGACAGTGGAAGTCATGACTGGTTCTGATCTAACACCATCAGTTCTACTCTTAACCCATTCCGCAGGTTTATCCGTACATGTTTTTGTTCTAGGGAACATTTCCACTTTTAACTTTAGCACATGATCAATGGAATACAACAGAGCGTAAACATGGTTGCAGTGCCCACCTGCTCCAGCCACACAAGTACACATTCCATTAGTCACTGCACCCGCACTACTAAGTGTCACTTTTAGTGAGTGAGGTGTTTCACTCTTCTTCATTGATTTGTAGCACCTGGCCTTCACTATTACACCAATCCCAACTATTCCGACTTCCTGGTTAAACACATATCCATCAAAGTAAAATGCATAACCTTTCTCTATTGGTTTTTCAATATAGTTTGTGTTCTTGCCAGACTTTTTTGAATAATTTAAAATGTCAAGATAAGAAAACTTGCGAGGCAGTTCATTTGTGTTCTGAGTCCAAGCTGTCGTTTTGTCAGGCTGGTCAGGTATATTTTTAGTAGTAAAATCCTCTGGTGAGCACAACTGACAGTTTGCTGTCATTTTTGCCAGGTACGGTTGATCCGGATGAGGATCTACTATTTGCAGGTTCTCCACCTGCTCAAGGCATTTCTTGACCCTGAAACAAAAGAACAACACGAATTAAGAGAAAAGAACAATGACATTTCATCCATTATTGCAGACTTTGCGAAAGGCGAAATATCTGCCGGACATACGGTATGACAAGCTTAAAAATTCAAAACATCATCCTTTCAGTCTTCACACATAACTTTTTCAATGACTGGGCATTCGACCTCATGATATCTTAATCTGTTTTGGCATGATTAAATCTTATTCATACAACATAATGAAAGTATATTTCCTTCAGATAATGTATATCATAAAATGGCTTTGATATGATTAACAAAAACTTTTTGTTATATATATAGCTCAGCGAAATAGCACTTTTTGGGCCTCAATAATGCATTTCATACAATATATCCGCTCTAAGTTTCCATGGACCATCAGTCTTTTGTTTCGTCAATTTTAACCAGATAGACAACAATTAAGATTTACTAGTTCTTCGGACATGTGGCTAAATTGGAAGATAGTGCTTCAATAGTTTCTCACATTTGAAATTACTTATGATAAGAAATTTACAAGTATTTCTTTTAACTCATATTACCTTACAACCAACTCTGACTTGGTTTCCTTTGACTTGACTCTCTGAGACCTGCTTTTCAGCCATACACGAAGTTCATTTACCTTGCATTTTTCAGGAGTTTTTGGAAGCACAGCTCCAGGTACATCTGTGGCTTTTAGCTGAAAATACAGATTTAAAAGAATATAATTCTTTAAGTGGACACACAAGATGTCAATTTTTGTAATCAGAAAAGTTCCCCCTGGTTCAGCGCCTTTCACAGTCTGTGTAAGTCTTATTCAATTTACAGACGGACATTAACCTAATCTGGTACAATATCTGCATACTGGATATTAAGAAAATGCTTCTGTTTTTACCACTGTCTATCACATCTTTTATATTAATGTTATTAATCAGGTCAAATTTGTGTGAGTATAAACAAAACGTTAAGCACAAATTAATTTTATATAATGGTGTAAAACACTATTAATTTTGTAATATATTTTTTTAGTATGACAAATAGTATTAAACTACTGGAGGAATAAAAGTTCAATAGTAAATATCTTTTCTTTCTTTCTTTTTATTATGCAGATTTGACACCTGCTCAATTTGTCACTTAATAAAAAGTTAATTATAGCACTTACTAATGATCTTATAAATTGTAAGTGAAATACTTCAGTTTAAATCATTTTTATTGTGGTATAAAAAGTTTTGTCTTATGGCAAACATTAATGTACAAATAGGATTCAAATTAACATAATTTCTTATTTTATTTTTCAAGTTAAAATTCATGTTTTGTTCAGCAATTCTTTTTTACAAACCCATTGTTTTGTCATAAGAATAATTGTTTTTCATTATCTGATCTTATCTGATTGTGTATATTAGCATTGACAAGTATGGGTGTCAGCTGCAATTAACATTTAAGCTGCAATTAACAATGTCTGACCATAAAACTCTTGGTGACACATGATTTTGATGATATCAAAGGACCCATACTGTCCTGGGACTTAATCCACTTGATAATTGCTCTGATTAACATCTCATGTGGTGAACAAAACATATTTTCAGACAAAATAGTCACTGGATGTTAATTTCAAAGATCTGCCAAAATCTGGGATGAAATTTTGATGTTTTTTAGCCAAAAAATTATAAATACATAAACTCATATTATTTTACTATACTTCCAGTAAGTTACCTAATGATGGTGTTATTAACAGTAATTAAAGCTTAATTTTTTTTTGGAAATTTGTTTTATGGACGATTGAAGTATACATTGTATAGAAGTATTTACATAAAAAATCAATTTTATATTGGTAAGAAAACACTTTATTGGGAGTAAAAAATCAGAGGTGTGATTCGATGGGTATAGGGTTAAAAGCTACTATAAGAAATTATGAAGTAATGTGTTAATAAAATTCATAGATTGTTGTATTAGACTATTAATGACTACATTAACTATTCAGATTTATCAAACTTGACTTGTCAGTAAAAAGGTGTCAGAATGACAATAATGTTCTTATATGGCAAATCAAAGTAATAATATATAGGTATGGACTCAATTTAATACAAATAACATGATAAATGTACTTGTAAATGGACAAGTGAATATTCAGGTCCTGTACATCCAGTTCATTACCTATATATAATATATTCATTTGAGAATTTATTTTAATAATACTTACAGATTTACATGTACATTGTGGCGTAACTGGTTTTGAAGTTGCAGTACAATCCTTATCAGAATCGTCCATCATTGTACTTAATTCAACATCAATGATTATATAATTGCTGGGTTGCAAGTGATCTGGAAAATAAATTAAAAAACACAAATAATAAGAATTTAATCTTATCACAGGCAATAATATACAAAGCTAATGAATTACAGAGACTAACTTTTTTTGCAAGAAAAATTCAACAGTCACCTTTATGCTAAGATGATTGAGCATCAATGTGAGTAAATTTAACATACTGTATGATAAATGCATTTATTTTTAATTTTAAAACACTGCATGCATAAAAATCAATTATATATATACATGCGCTGACTCCAACCCAAATTCACAAAATGTCCGTGTAATATCAACATTTGCAATTGTAAACATCCTCTCCAGTACATGTATACATGTATGGGCAAAAATTCCGCGAACAAATGTCAAAGATATTTTCACGAAATATCGTATGTCATCCTCTAAATTAGTTAACAATAACTTATTGATATATTAAAACATAAATTTCTTTGTTGTATAACACCGATAAACAAATCGAACTCACCTTATTAGCGACAAAATATCTAAGTGTCGTGTATTCTTACTAGATAGCGATTTACATCCATTGAAATATATCCTCGTTTGACGTCACATCCGGTAAGGGAGTTAACTCTTGTGCGCATGAAATCGGTTAAATGAAAGGGTCTATAGTTCAAAAATTAAAGAGGTTGAGCTGTGCTTAAAATAACATGAATCAAGAAGCACGATTTAGATTTGTTAACTGCAAGTTACTTATGAAAAAAAAAAAAAAAAGCATCATATAGATTAGAATCTGGGTAATGATTTTTACCACAAATAATGGTTACATCATGTCCACCTAGAAATATTAAGTATCGACAACGACTGACTGTTTACGTAAAGAAATGCATGATATGTAAATTGTAATATATTAACGAATTTAGCTAAGTTAGTCAAAATACCTTGATAATAAGTCAAGATATTATGCAATATATAATATTCATCCTATTTCACTATCAAGACACACATAGACAGAACTTTAAACTATCTTAATTTTTACCTATCTTTTATAATAAAAGTTTTCAGTTTATTTTTTACAGTTTATCTATGATACTCTCAGCACATGTATACATTGTGTGATATAAGGTGAATAAACATATACATGTAATATACAAAGATACAACGAACCAGGCTGTTGGTTAGTAAGTAAGAATGGTTTGACATCATCAATAAACATTAATACATACAAAAAAGATTCAAAACAGTTTCTACAGAGATGATTATTATCAACAAGCATTGTGAGGTAATTGAAAATGTATTATCACACCGAAACAAACAAAATCATTATTAATAAGTATTTTAATTGCACATGTATTCATAACCATTCAACAAACTATGCTATTCTTTAAAATTCGGTTTTATTACAAATATTTAACAATTTGATTAGTTACACGTAAAATTATGATCATAACTGTTATTATCTAAAATTATAAACGCACTCTACTGTAAATAATTTAAATGTAATTAATGACATTAATTTACTGATAAAAACTAAGGGAAGGTGATAATTACTGATTTTATATTGTAAAACTTAATTTCTAATGCCTTTGATGATCCGCCAAATTATTATAAATAGATATTCTTAAACACTGAATGAAATTTCATTTAATGTAACTAATTAATATCATTGTTGACATTTTCTTTTCGTAATACTATTATGTTTTAAAAATGCTTTCATTTCTCTTTTATCAATCATGCACGTTTATAATAGTTATATCAAACTGCTGGCCAGTCTATAATTGTTACATCAGTCTGTCAAAGTCTGACTACACGTCTTTACAAAGGTGATGAACGTTCCAATTGAAATTTACAGACCAAACAAAATCTTTGCCCACGTTTGAGCGACAAAAACACGTATTCATTCTGAACCAATATTCAAAAAGTTAATATTTTCAGAAAGCTGAGAGCTTTAGCTTTATCATGATGCAATAAAAATAGAAATAAATATTTGCGATTTTTTAAAAAAAACTTTGCGCAACTTTGAAGTATGCAAAGACATATTTATCCTCAATCAATTTTCATAAAGTTAACATTTTCTAAAAGCTGAGAGCTTTAGCTTTATCGTGATGCTATAACAATAAAAAAAAGTTAAAAAATGAAAAAAATAGACCCTAGGGCCGTGGAATTCGAACCCAAAAATAAGCGGTAATTTTTATCGAAAATAGGTGAAGTTCCACTTGATCAAAGGCATCTTTTCTGATCAGATATATTAAAGATATTTACATTTTCTTAAAGCTGGGAGCTTTATCTTTAATTTGATATACAGAAATAAAATATCGGTTAGGAAATAAAAAAGTTAAACCCTAGGGCCGTGGAATCGTTTCAATTTCTCATAATTATCGGACTAGGGCCGGCGAATACACTTTGCCCCGGTCTGCTTTATTACCCAGTACTGCACTGTCCAGACTGCCTGGTCAATAAATCATATACCTCGCATTTGGACTGGTTAAATCCAGGAACATTGAAAAAATCAGTAGGCCTAGGCAGGGATGCTATATTACATAGCATCCCTGGCCTAGGTAATTAATGCATCTAAATATTCGTTAACGTAGGATTAAAGTAAACCTGACAGTTCTTGTCGGGTGTTTGTACACGTATCTTTCTGTTCATTGAAATACTTAGGATGCAAAACCTTCGCTCGTTTCCTAGCGACGTAAGGCACGTGATACCCAAAATGGCTTCTTCTGGAACTGTCACTGTTTAGAGGTCTACATATTAACAGTAATTTTAAGCTAAACCAACATAATCAAGTGTGCAACCTTCCGTGTAAAGATCAATGAATAATAGAGGAATATTCATACAGCAAGGATAATTAATAAAGCTAACGGATTAGGCCGTGAAAGTGCTAGGAACTTGAGTGAGAATAAAAACTTACTGTTACAGACTTGGATTAATGAATGGCGAGCACACAAGCTTATCGTGTATGATTGGTCAGTATACTAATCGGTCAACATATGCTTTATGATTTTGTGCTTCGCTCAATGCTGCAAACGATTAGAATTAATTACTACAGACACATGCAGAATAATAAAGCAAGGGTCTCCCCTGCTATCAGGTGATTACAATTTATTTTATATTTGCACCTTCTCTCAGCATAATTTAAAATTGATTGGAGAATTTTCAGATAGGCTTTGTTATTTGAATGTGTCCAGGAGGGCCTATCTGATAACTATTTAGTCTGAACTTATTTGTGGCAATAAGACACTTCCTCAATTTGGCCTGTCTGCCGCATTACAACAAAGAACAAAGTATCTTTGTGAACTCAAAATCCTCAGTTAAAAGCTGTTGGGCATGATAACTTACTTAATTTTACATTGTAGCAGTCTGGTATATTAATTATCGATCAACTGGGATATTTACCAGCCCGAATAACTCAGTAGACTGTAGAGCATCTGACTTGCAAGCAGGGGGTCACAGTTTTGAGCCCCACACCGGGTACTTTATCATAGAGCTAGGGTGAAGTAAAGGCTGGGTTAGTCGAGTCTGTTGTTGTCGCAGTGAGTTACTTAGAATAAAAAGGAAGGAGGATTGTAGCATCAATTTTTTGTCGTATATTATATTCATATTATATTCATATAATATTCATAAATTGGCTAAGATATTCACCAGCCCGATGAGCTTAGTTGGTAGGGCATCCGACTTGCAAGCAGATGCATTTCAGTTTACAACTGTTCTATAAATATAGGTGAAGATGTAGTTATTATACATGTATATCTATAAGTTATCATATTTCATCTATGCCTAAGTACACCATTATGTTTTGCTATTAAAAAGTAACCAACAAATAAACTTATGCTATTCAAAAGTTTATCTACATGCATGAATACTGCTGAATATTTTGTATTGAATATTGAGAAACTTCATTATGTTAATGTTCTATTCTGAGTGAGTATATTATATATAGATAATTTGTACATGTGTATGAATATTCCGGGGAATCCCACTATGTCTAAATGCACCTGAATGTTGCTAAAAAAGTTACAAACAATAAACCTTTTGCTGTCTTATTTAAATGTGTATACATATAAATAGAATACTGTTTTTGTGCTGAATGTCTGGAAAATCTCAAAATCATTATGTAAATATAGGATAATTTACTATTGATAAATAATTAATTTTTTTTTGGTCATTTGCGAATATCAAAACGCTGAATAGAGTTGGTAGCTTTTATCGGTTTATCATTATTGCGATATCAGCTAGACAATATCAATAACACAATATTTTTTCATCATACCAATATATTGGATTTAGCTTAAATAACTAGACTTTAAATAAGTCCAAATATAATTCATGTCTAAAAACTGGTCAAACTTGTATTATCAACTTTGCACATATACATTATAATACATGTATTAATTGTTTAGACACTTCTAAATGAGAACAAATTCTTTCAAAGTGTGGTTCCAGACAACACTATCACCAATAAACTGCATTATTACCCAAGGCTTTATGTGAATGCTAAATTGCTTATTCATTATTCTTTATTTTATGACAACTTGCAATATTTACTGCGATACATATCCTGATACAGCATGCACTATTGTGATATATCACAATATGCTTTTAAGGTGCGATACCCAGCTCTAACTCTTAGTTTGCCTAAATGTGCTTTTGCTGCTAAAAAGAAACAGTTAGTTAGTCCATCTGCATTTTCCTTGTCCCTAATGATTAGACATATAATGTGAAAATAACTTAGTACAATTTATAAATACCATAAGATAGTGCGTAGTGTTCAAGACCCAGGTCTGTAGCTCCAAGGTCAAGGTCACACTCGGAGGTCAAGCATGAAAGAGTGTCATAGACCTTGTCCAGGCTGTATTTCCGTTATGCATTGACATATTTGAAAATAACAGGGTTAACTGTTAAATTCCATGAGGTGATATGCAGTACACAAGACCCAGGTGCATACATGTTGTTCCAAGGCTAACCTTAGATATTTTGTGTATAAGCATTGTCTAGCGGACCTCTACCAAGTTTGTTAAAATTATGGCCCCATGGTAAAAATTGGCCCGCCCCATGTACGCTTGATTTATGTAGACTTATATAGACTTAAATCTTCATGTCCAAAACCACACGGCCTAGAGCTTAGTTATTTTGAGTCAGTGTAGTATTGTCCTGTGGACTTCTACCAAGTTTGTTCAAATTATGACCCCAGGGTTTAAGGCCACACCAATTTGATAACTTGTTCATCGGATTTGCCGCTCGCTTTTTATCAAAATTAGAAAAATAATATTATTTTTTGTTTTTTGCTTCCGACCGCTTGCTCGTGCCGACATCTTTTTAAAAAATCCGGAACGGTACGGTGTCTTGGATTTTATCACTACAATATTGTATTCTGCGGTGTTGCTCAATTATATATGCGGCTCTCTTTACGATACCAAGATAGTATAATATCGTAGCTGATTTTTTAAATGGAATTTATTCGGTAATTCCGAATATTTAAACCTAAGAAGAATGTTAACTGCACGCGATACCATAGACAATCAGAAACACGTCGATTATCGTAGATAAGACCATAGAAAAAAAGTAGCGTGGAATAGGAATACGGGTGACGTTAGTTCCCAAGATGGTAGCGCTCGTGGCCTAATCAACTGTTTGTGACGGCGAGACTCTTTCGATTTTGCCCAGCCCTCAAAAACTGAATATTTAATTTGTTGTGTGTGGAAAAATCACACATTAAAACCCGTTTGGAAAACGAAACTAGTGCAAGAATAACTGCCGGTGTCATGGTAAAAATCGCCTATTAAGTTCCATATTAAAAATTTGACTTTGGTAGAGCTGGGACGAGTACTCGAGTACCCGGGTATCGGGTCGAGTAATGCTACTACCCGGGTACAAAATTATTACCCGGGTACCCTTGAAGTAGAACACTCCATAATAAACTTGTTTTGATTTTTTAGCGAAAAAAACTTATTTGATTAGACCTAATTATATGTTTTTGTCAACCTTACCGAGCAATACTTAAGACATCTGTGGCCGATTTCAATATAATATTTAACTTACCAACGAATACTCATCCTGTATTCATTTTCAGCTCACCAGAGCATGAATGTGCTCAGGGTGAGCTTTTGTGATCGTCCATCGTGCGTCGTTACGAATACGTGGCGTCCATGTTTACTTAAAACAACATCTCCTCCTACACCGCTATGCCGATTGCAACCAAACTTGGCTGGAATGATCCTTGGGTGGTCCCCTTTCAAAGTTGTTCAAAAAATTAAATTTCATTAAAAATTCTGGTTGCTATGGCAACAAATTGAAAAAACTTAAAAAATCTTCTTGTCTGAAACCACAGGGCCTAGAGCTGAGATATTTGGTATGTAGCATTGTCTAATGAAACTCTACAAAGATTGTTCAAATTATTCCCCTAGGGTCAAAATTGGCTCCGCCCCGGGGGTAACTTGATTTTACATAGACTTATATAGGAAATTTAAAAATCTTCTTGTCAAAAACTACAATGCCTAGAGCTTTGATATTTGGTGTGTAGCATGGTCTAGTGGACCTCTACCAAGTTTGTTCAAATTATTGCCCTAGGGTCAAAATTGGCCCCGCCCCGGGGGTCACTTGATTTATATAGACTTATATAGGAAAATTTAAAAAATCTTCTTCTCCGAAACCGCAAGGCCTAGAGCTTAGATATTTTGTATGTAGCATTGTCTAGTGGACCTCTACCAAGTTTGTTCAAATTATGGCCCCGGGGTCAAAATTGGCCCTGCCCTGGGGTTTATTCTATTTTATATAGGAAAATTTAAAAAATCTTCTTCTCCGAAACCACAAGGCCTAGAGCTAAGATATTTGGCATATAGCATTGTCCAGTGGACCTCTACCAAGTTTGTTCAAATTATTGCCCTAGGGTCAAAATTGGCCCCGCCACGGGGGTCACTTGATTTATATAGACTTATATAGGAAAATTTAAAAAATCTTCTTCTCCAAAACCGCAAGGCCTAGAGCTAAGATATTTTGAATGTGGCATTGTGTAGTGGACCTCTACCAAGTTTGTTCAAATTATGGCCCCGGGGTTAAAATTAGTCGTGCCCTGGGGTTTATTCTATTTTATATAGGAAAATTTTAAAAAATCTTCTCCGAAACCACAAGGCCTAGAGCTAAGATATTTGGTATGTAGCATTGTCTAGTGGACCTCTACCAAGTTTGTTCAAATTATTGCCCTAGGGTCAAAATTGGCCCCGCCCCGGGGGTCACTTGATTTATATAGACTTATATAGGAAAATTTTAAAAATCTTCTTCTCCAAAACCACAAGGCCTAGAGCTAAGATATTTGGTATGTAGCATTATCTAGTGGACCTCTACCAAGTTTGTTCAAATTATTGCCCTAGGGTCAAAATTGGCCCTGCCCTGGGGTTTATTCTATTTTATATAGGAAAATTTAAAAAATCTTCTTCTCCGAAACCACAAGGCCTAGAGCTAAGATATTTGGTATGTAGCATTGTCTAGTGGACCTCTACCAAGTTTGTTCAAATTATTGCCCTAGGGTCAAAATTGGCCCCGCCCCGGGGGTCACTTGATTTATATAGACTTATATAGGAAAATTTAAAAAATCTTCTTCTCCGAAACCGCAAGGCCTAGAGCTTAGATATTTTGTATGTGGCATTGTGTAGTGGACCTCTACCAAGTTTGTTCAAATTATGGCCCCGGGGTCAAAATTAGCCCTGCCCTGGGGTTTATTCTATTTTATATAGGAAATTTTTTAAAAATCTTCTTCTCCGAAACCACAAGGCCTAGAGCTAAGATATTTGGTATCTAGCTTTGTCTAATGGACCTCTTTTAAATCTGTTCATATAATGGCCATTGGATAAAAAACGGCCCAGATGGGTCACTTGATCTTACTTAGACTAGTATAGAAAACTTCAACAATGTTAATCTCCAAATGACCTTTTCTCCTGGTGAGCATTTATAGGGCCATCATGGCCCTCTTGTTATGCTTAAGTGCTGCTGCGACGAGTATGAATTATTGTTCTAATGGTCAAAATATTTTCACAGATTTTTCTATCCATTTGTTTGCAATACAGTCTAAACTTTTAATTAACTCCATCAGTATTTATATATGTAACTAGCAGTTTACCGCAAGTAAAATCTTCGCACGTACATGTATATTTACCCTTATTTAACCCAATTTTCATTAGTAACGGTTGGCAAATTTGGGATGGGGAGGCTAGTAAAGTAAGGGACTATATTCCTGAACGTTTCCAGTAACGCCAGGCTCTGACTTTACGAACACAGGTGGTGGCACACGTACATTGGAAGACTTGGAGTCGGACACATGTAACTTTGTTCTGCTATATATGTATTTATTCAACTCAAGGTCGCAGATATTGCATTTTGTCATCTGTTTATCGCTAAGGAGCGCGAGTTATTGCCGAACTTTGCCGGCTTTTTGTGCAGTTTGGTTGTATGCCAATCTATTTAAGTAATATATAGTGACAGGATGCAGGAATGATAACTCTTTTGAGATGAATGGCGGGTACTCGGGTAATTGCGGGTAATATGGTCACGGGTACCAGGGTACAAATTTTCTACCCGTCCCAGCTCTAGACTTTGGCACAGAATTTTATGGCACATTCACACAGATTATTGTTATTTCTATTGATTTAAGTATACCAGTATACTGAAGATATCTTAGAATATTTTGGTGTGGGTCTATCCTTCACTCATGGTTCTAGTTTATATAGAATTAAGGGTAAATTCTTTTAAAAAATGTCTCCAAAATTAAACAGTTATATCTTGTGTCCAAGTTGTGTACAGTGTCATTCCAGTGATAGATCCAGTATACAATATTATGTCGTTTTATTTTAGTAATTGTAACAAGAATATGGTATACATTGTATTGTTCTGTAAGTTTAATATATTTTTTGTGTGTTTCTTTATGGGTGATTTATCAATTTTCATATAAAAAGAGAATAGAATAAAGACATTAAAAGTGTTTTCGCTGGTAAACCTAAGGGTTATTGAAACTAATAAAAATACAGAATCGTTATTTGCTTGATCACATGCTTGTTTGAAAAAGAAAAGCTTTTTAGATTTTTATTCGCTTGTTCGCTCGCTTGTTTGAAAGAAGGAAAATAAAAAATAAATTATTTTTTTCGCTCGCTCGCTCGGTCAAATTGGAAAAGTAAAAAATAATATTAATAAAAATATTTCGCTCGCTCGCTTGCTCTTTTCAGAAAAAAAATCCGATGAACAAGTTATTAAATTGGCGTGGCCTAATAACTCTATTTTATATAGGAAAATTAAAAAAATCTTCTTTCTGAAACCTCAGGGCTTGGAGCTTAGATATTTCAGATGTAATATTTTCTAGTGGACCTCTTCCATGTTTGTTCAAATTATGGCCCTGGGGTTGAAATTGGCCCTGCCCACTCGGGTCTCCTGATTTACATAGGCTTATATATGTGAATTTTTTTAATCTTCTTGTCCAAAACCTCAAGGCATATAGACCTTAGATATTTTGTATGTAGCATTGTCTAGTGGTCCTGTACCAAGTTTGTTCAAATTATACCCCATGGGTCAAAGTTAGCTCAACCCGGAGTTTAATCTATTTTATATAGGCTTAACTAGGAAAATTTAAAAAAATCTTTTGTCCAAAACCACATGGCCTAGATTTTAGCTATTTTGTAAGTAGCATTTTCTTGTGGTCCTCTGCCATGGGTGTTCAAATTATGGACCGTGGGTCAAATTAGTCCCGGCCAGGTTTACTCTTATCTTATATATGCTTAAACATAGAAATTACAAAAAAACGTCTTGGCCAATTTTAACCCCAGGGCCAAAATATCTAAGCTTTGGACCTTGGGGTTAAAATTGGCCTCGTCCCCTGGTGACTTGTTTTTACATAGGCTCATGATTATTTTCTCTCGGGTCTTTTTTCTGGAAAGCGATAAAGGGCCATCATGGCCCTCTTGTTTAAAAATGATGTGAGAGTACTGAATTGTGCCTATAGTAAATAACTCATTGTCTAGAAATACAAAATTAGGAACAATTGTATGAAGTTAAATTCATGTGTGGGTTCGCATGTGATAGATATCATTTCGGTTTTATTTTCACAGAAATAAAACCCATAGCTGGAATTCCAAAGTAATGACATCTTAAAACATTTGTTTCAAATTAAGAATTTTCTTTGCTAGAATATTTGTTAACATATACATTCTTAAATATCACTCATCTTATGATAACATTTTTTCCGATCTTAGTAAATTTTGAATGAGTATAAAAAAATAATTAAGATACTTAATAAATGTGAGACCTGGTCTAAGCCGATTCGCACCTAAATAACATATCTATTACAGAAATTTACTTCTGTAATGGTAATTTAACTAAATTACTAATTTTTAAACTTTTGCCATGGCAATATTTTGCCATGGAAATTTTGCCATGGCAATGTTTTGCCATGGAAATTTTGCCATGGCAAACTTTTGCCATGGCAAAAATTAAAAATTAAAATTTCATATTTATTGATCAAAACCATAATAATTGTGTTAATTATGATACCTACACACCCTTACATAGTGTTTCTTTAAATATAAAAAAAAATTTGCCATGACAGTTTTTCTTTGCATTTTTCAAGAAAACTAGTAAAGATAGAAACATAGGACTTACAATTTTTTAATAAGTAACTAAATGCTACAATTTAATAATGTTTTTGTTTCTCAAAAGCGCGTAAAACTGGGGGCTGTATTTGCCAAAGACCGGCGCGGCAAAAACAAACCGGCGGAGGTTTAGTGCAGATTATGTTCAAATCGCATAAATTATTAACTAACATTGTATACATGTGTTCAAAGAAATGCTGTACTCTGATTAGATAATTTACATATAATATTATATAGGGACCTATCTACAGTCTGTAATCATAACTGATTACTAGTGTATGATTTAACAACAAATCTGTGTAAAATATTTAAAACATCTTAAAGTATAAGACGTATCGACATCACATAATTATTTCACTCAAGAAAGTGTTGGGACCGGAAACAACTTCGTTATGTAGTGAAACAGACATTATGTTTAAAATACTTACTGTATGATATGTTATATTGTAGAATCATGGCAGAGTCGGTGATCATAGACTGTGAAGTAAATGGTGCAAAGTTTGTAGAGCACGGAGATATATGTGAACTGTGCAAAAGTACGTCGTCGGCTGGTTACTATTCTTGGTGTGAATGTTACATGTGTCAAACATGTTATGTTAACCATGTAGGAATAAGGAAATATAAGGACCACATGATGCAAGTTGATCCAGAAAGCAATGAAGATGACAGTACAATTCAATTCCAGACGTGTACGGAACACACACAGCATGAAGTACGTTTTTACTGTACTGATCACAATTATTTCGGATGTGCAGAATGCATGTTGTTCAATAATAAATCAATACAAACACATAGTAGAAGCATCCAATTAACTTCAACATAGTGAAGAGCTTTTTAGTTTTCTTGAAGATATTAAAGACTCGGAGAATTTTCATGAAAACTGCGCTGAATCGATTGCCTCTCAATCTGAATTGTCCGATGACATTGATCAAAAAATTACAAACGACGTGCAACAATTCGTGAAAGATTTAGTATCATATGTTACTGATGAAGAAAAACGCGTAATTAAGAATGCAGACTCAGGGAAATCCATAAACAATGATGAAATAGAAGTTATCGGATGATCTCCAAAGGATTCGGTCCGACATTTCGTCAGTAATTGCAAATGTCAGAAGTGAAGACAAGATTCATAAGCTATTCATCCTGACCGTAGAAACAAAGCCAAAATTGTACCAAATTCGAGACACATTAACAGCAATTAACTGCCAAGAGGTCATTGACAGATATACATTCTATCCTAGCAGATTGCTCCAGCGTCAGCTATCAGAGAAACGCCCTATTGGCATGCTTTCTGACAATACCCAATCCAAACAAGGTATTGACTGCCTAATCTTCATTTAAGTAGTTATGCTTTAGAAATACAACAATACTAAAATATGGAGAATTTTCGGGGTAAGGTAAGCATATTTATTGTCTTCAATATCTTACGGAAATAATGCAGCAATGCTAAATTTAACCGAAGTTATACATTAAGCATGAGTCACCATATTTGGCTTGAATTACAGGCATATACGTTATATTAGGCTATGGGCTACTGGGCGAAACCCTCCCCCCCCGGAGGCATTTTTGTAGACACCATTTTTTTGAAAGCCCCATGCCTGCTGATCATTTTTCCAGTGTCTACAATCTGGGCGTTGGGGCGTTTGTGAACTACAGCATGCTAATTACCGTTACCGAAAAATACGTTTGACAATAATTTTATTTTGTTAGAAGTCTTATTCTAGATATTTTCAATAATTCATCAATTTGAACAATTCCTTTGACCATAATAAGTTAGCAGCGGCTTTACTTATCGATCAAATGCATGTTTTTCACTGTATTGCACTATATATGCTCTGTAATTTACGTTACCCTGCGTTACCCTAAAATGACAAGGAAATGACAGTTGTATATGTTAAATTAACACAAAAGCAGTCGTAAACAATGTTTTTATTCATATTAGGCAAATACTACCACATGTTCATGTTTTTCTTTCATTGAATGCTCGTTTATGTCTTCATTTTACGTAAAATACGTTACATACAAAAGTATACGTGTTACATGGAAATCATTTATATTACTGTGATCACATGCTATGATCAAATAGGTATACAGTGATAGGTAATCATGATGCATTCATTAATACCCATAAATGGAAAACATTTCTAGTTACAAGTGTTGTTAAGTTTGACTGGGATAATAGTAGTTTACGTTACATAACGTTACCTTTATCACGATAAGTGTTTAACACACTTTACAATGCATAAAACATTGATTTGATATACAAAATGTTTATACTTGGTTACTGGGAATACGTACATGTTAATTAACATTCCAACTTTTTAAATTCATCACTGATTGTGTTTTACGTTACATGGTTTTATTTGTGTTACGTTTGAAATTATTCATAAATGAGTAACAACATTTCTATGAAACTGTTATAAAATCATCATCGAATGTATTCTAAGAATATGTATCTATGAAACAATCAAATTTACAATGACAGCGACAGTGCAATAAAACATTGTGCCATTGACACACATTTATGTGTCATTTACGTTACCATTTGTTACATGATTATTTATATATATGTACTTAAGTGCAATATTGTATGTTATGTCAGATTTCATTAGCTGTACATATTGTCATCAAGGTATTTTTGTTGTTCTGATAGCAAACGTTCACGAATTTCACAAATCCTTCTCACTTTTCTGTGTCATAGACAGCATCGACCATACTAATGAGCTCAATGTCGTTTTTATCATCAGTGTCTTCTGTGTCGCTAGCCTTTGGCACAATATTATCCTCGTACCAGTTGTATTCCAGCATGTTGTCAGGACCGAATTTCCAACCACTTTCATCCACTTTTAGAAGATCAAGATTGCCCTCTTTGCATGGGTCCAAATATACACCTTATAACTATCCGTAACACATTGAACATACGAGACGGGATCTGCAGGGAGCGAGTAAGCTCATGTCCATACCACTTAAAGCGTTCAGAACACAACCATGGCTTTGATACTTGTCATACCTCAGTTTATTGATGTCGTATTTTTAATGACCAAACAACACACATACAAATGTCTCAATGGCACTGTAAAGTTCATCCGAACAAACATGCGTGGTAAATTGGCTAATAGTGTCATGTAATCTTCATTTATAGGAGCAAAGCTCCTATAGCTATACATTACTTTTTCTAATTGCAATTACGTGACGCATATACATCCGCTTTGAAAAATAGTATAAGTATACATTGCAGACTTTGCAGTTTTGATAAAAGTTGGAGATATATGCAGGATTCTGTTTTTTCCTCCGTTTCATCATTAACTGTTGAGGTAACGAAATTCACTACATATTGAAAATAGTTTCATTCAGTAAAGTAGCGCTGGAACACTATATTGTCTCTGAGATTAGTGAGATTGCCTATTGACACATGGTAGCTTTTCCTTGATAATTGTGGTTAATTGGTCAAATGATGTACATCTGTACAGACTATACATACTTGACATTCAAATTTTAATTCAAAATTATGATAGCACAGGCCTTTAAATGGTTTAACGATGGTTTTATCTAACACATTTAAACTTTGCTCCAGACTGTAATCTCAGTGCTTTGAATCTCAGTTAGTGTGACTGTGGCGCCATCTCTATAAGACTGCTCAAAGATTAGCTTTATTGACTGTGTCTTATTGTCGTCATTAGATATGAAGCCCATCCGATTTCATGGAGTTATTGCTTTTTTTACCTGAAAGCAAGAACGTTGGAGCTGCCAAACGTCATCGGCACTCATCTGATTTAATATACTGTTTGAAGTGTCTGATATAAAGTATACACGAGAAGTTTTAGGCAACTGATAAGAAATCGCCTCAACTACTTGCTCGAATGTGTCCGGAACTGCTATTAGACTCTGCAGTTACCCAATTAGGCGTTACCATTAACAACATAGGATGCGCCTTCTGTAGAATGGCTAGTTGTTGGTTCTATTGGTGATTCAATATAAGGCACTTGACCTAGAAGAAATGACCAGGTAAGCTTCAGGTCTATGTCATGTTGAACTGACAGGAGCATAAACAGGCCAAATGCGTTACGTTCTGCTCGTATCTGAGTTATTATGTTATGCTGAAATACTCTGTGTGAAAGGTTGTGTTTTTTCAAATCTTGGCCGGGGTAATTGACCCTTCGATAAGGGATGGTTTTAGTGTTTCCCAGACGTCACTTTGTCAAGAGAACCACTGGCACAATTCCGGAATTTATCATAAGTTCTACGAGACCACTGTCGATCATTACTTTACCTAGATGTATCGAAGATGGAGCATACGTGTGTGAAATACACCCGTTCTCACTATGACATTAGTGAATTTGTTCCGGAAACTGCCAAACCAATGAGTACGATATCATGGCCACTGCTAGGTCACAGGTTAAAATTGCATAATCATTGAAAAAAGAATAATATCTATAAATTACTATGAAATTGATAGACTAAATTAATTATTTATTTGATTAATGAAATTATTTATTTATTTACAACTGATTGCTTTGATTTGATTGATTGATTGATATGAAAATTTTATAATGAAATGTTTTTTTTTTTTAATTTAAGCCTGCATGCCACTTTAGATTTTATAATGTCTTATGCAAAAAATATCAAGGTTTAGTTATACATGCACTTATGTTCATAGTTATATTTTGATAACGCATGCGGTTAATAATATACACATATTTTCTGCATTATTGTGACCTTTTTTTCACCTTGTAAACATATAATACAATTGAGTACCATTTACTCATTAGATAGTGTTCTGCTCGATCCAGAAACAGTAAGTATATGATGATAATCGAATATTTTAGAGTATATGTGACCTTATTTCAGTGATATGATATTGGTAACGTAAATTATACCACATTTGATGATGAGTTTAACTTTTCTACACTCTTGTTTACATTCTCTGTGCTTATAATCATAATTACAAAGCCTTTAACACAAATTATTTTGATCTCTTTGCGGTATTGTGTTAACTTTAAAATTTCAATTATGGTAACGCCCCAAAATGGCGGTAACGGAGTAAAGCCCCAACATCCAGATGGTAGACACTGGGATTTGATAGGTCTTTCCATACACTTTCCGAAAAACATACTGTAGAAAAATGCCTCCGGGGGGGAGGGGGGTATTGGTGCCCCATAGTCTATATAGATTAATAGCGGTATTCATTTCACAGGAGTTCACTCGATTTATGTATAAGCCTGTGTTTATGCCCAGTATCATTTTATTTGTCCACTATCAGAGTTTTCACAAAAGCCATCATTAATATAAGATGACTATTCAACGATCATTCATAAAGTTAGTGCAATAATTCTACTAATTATGAACCTTATGTGAAATATACATACCAGTTTATTGATTATAGTGTAACACTAAGATTAATTATGATAATGTCAATTGACATAAAAATGCTTATACTAGAAGTAATCAAGCGACACCACTGATCTAGCCGGTATAGTTTCACGTCAAATACATTCCTTACGTACGGTATTATATTGTTTAAACGCCAAGTACGGAATTGCGGTATTTTAACTTATCTTACATACGGGAGATAATTTCTACTCTACACTATTATTATCAAAGTGTTTACATCGGGCACTTCACAGTGATTATACTCGACTTGTTAAGTGGAAAGCGGTATGTTTATCAATTTATATTATTAGTTTTAAAAGTATATTTTACAACTGAGGTGATGCAGTTCATGAGGATTAATCAATTAGGGAACCTCTCTATTTTGAGGTATTTTAATTAATGGCTTCCAACGTATAAACAGTCTCATTTAATTGAAATGGAAAGTACCTTATCTGAGTTTAACCTATCTTTTTTCTCTATTTTCCATCGTCAAAATATGTTTATATGCAGTGTTTAGTCATAGTTGAAGAAAATATCATGAATAGATAAATATTAATGAAACGAAAGTACTCTTTCAAGTCAGATCATGTTTACACTCCGCTGTCAAATTTATTTTGCTATATATGGCATGCGTGTCCACGTGACCATGTATTTAGTTTTTATCATATTCAAAAAGCATATCAGTCAACGTTTAACCTATTTTTAATCCATTTCAAAATCTCACAAAATATAGTTTCATACACTGATTACTTTAGCCACGTAAAACTATGTTTAAACCTTTTGAACCGTGTTATATACATTGTTATCAGTCCTAGAGAGTCGTTCATATAGATATACCCAAATAATCATGAATACACAAATGCATGTATAGTAAAGACTCTATACATAAAATTGACCGCAACCATATTAAGACAATTTCATTACGAGCAGTTATGGTCTCCGAATAGTAATCTCTTACTACGTGTAGTAATTACTAGGCCCTCGCCACTGTGAGTTCGAGTCCTACCCTGGCTTGACAAATTTGAGAAAGCAATCAGCTAGGTTATATAAAAACGATGGATCTATCAAGACAGGTTAGTCTCGGGTCTTTCTCTCCCATTAAAGTCAAATGAGTCTGGTTGTTAGTGCGACGTATCTATACATAGTACTTTGCATTTCTACACCATAACACATACACTGCATTTTCGATTTAAGCGATAGAACTTTGTTAAGAGAAGTAATAATGGTAATACATTTTGTTATGAATCATGTATTCTGATGTTTCCTCAGTTTCAATAATTAAGATGTTACCTTACACATACATAGTTTAAAGTTCCGAGCTTATCAGCCATTCTATATTACAATATAAATACGCTTTAAAAACTTTAACAATGATAAAGTCAGTTGATAGAAATAAAACTTATAATTAAACGACAACGCTCGTTGAAACAGTATAAGTATCACGACATATAATTGTAACCGGAACGTACGGTATCAATGTTGTTTAAACTCCAAGTCCGGAATCGCTGGAATTTTACATATGTTATCTACTCCATTGTATTATATATGTTTACATCCGGCATTTAACATATTTATTCTCAAATTGTTAAGTGGAAAACGGCATGTTTATTAATTCATATTATTAGTTTTCAGATGTATATTTTATATTTGAAGTGATTCAGTTTCATTTGGATGAATCAATTAGATATGTTTCCTATTTTGGGTGGCATTTTAATCAATGTATTCTAACATATAAAACAGACTCGTTAAAGTGGACACAAAAGTACCATTTCTGAGTTAAACATATGTTTTTCTAACTTTGGTCATCCTTCATAGCTGTATTTTATGCACCATTTAGTCATAACTGAACAAATATAATGACTTGATAACTAGTACTGAAACCGAAAGTACTATATCAAGTTAGAACATGTTACACTTCGCTATCAAATATACTTTGCCATTATGTGATCATTTATTGTTTTTCTTTCCCACTTGAAAAATCACGTTTCAGTCAACTTTTTGCATAATTTTACAGAGATTTCAAAATCTTACACATTTATTTTAATACAATGCTTGCTTTAACTACGTAAAATAATATGCTTTCAAACCGTATAGAACGTGTTGTTAATTATATTGTGACCTGTCTGTACTCATTGATTGTGCACACATATGTGTACATAATATAAACAAAATAAAGTCGAGCAGATATTTTTCGTTTGTTGAACTAATTAAACCGGTGCACTTGTAAGAACTCCGTCCATTTTAAAAAGGGATTGTCCACTGAATCCCATTTAAAATGGCCATTTTCAGCAAATTTTGCTGAAAATATGCATGTATTTTTCAATAGTTTGACTGGAAATTTGAATAAAGAGAACAAAAAAACTTAAATTTGTAGAAAATATAATTCATAAAATCTGTTATTTTAATATAAATATACATAAAATATTAACATATATATATGAAATGTTCCGCCAGCGGAACATTTCATTCAAACATATATATACATTATTCTAATGAATCACACAGAATATAATTGTTCTGCCGGCGGAACATTTTCTCAAGAAACTGCAAAGTTAAACAAGAAATATATCATAATACAGATTTTGAAATGTGAATGTTCTGCCGGCGGAACATTTCTTCAAGAAACTGTAAAATTGAACAAGAAATATATCAAAAACAGATTATTTTGAAATATGAATGTTCCGCCAGCGGAACATTTCTTTTAATACCTAATAAATCTTCAGAATATAATTGTTCTGCCGGCGGAACATTTAGTCAAGAAACTGCAAAATTGCACAAGAAATGTATTAAAATACAGTTTTTGTGATGTAAATGTTATGCCGGCGGAACATTTTCTCAAGAAACTGCAAAGTTAAACAAGAAATATATCATAATACAGATTTTGAAAAATGAATGTTCTGCCGGCGGAACATTTCTTCAAGAAACTGTAAAATTGAACAAGAAATATATCAAAAACAGATTTTGAAACATGAATGTTCCGCCAGCAGAACATTTCTTTTAATACCTAATAAATCTTCAGAATATAATTGTTCTGCCGGCGGAACATTTAGTCAAGAAACTGCAAAATTGCACAAGAAATGTATTAAAATACAGTTTTTGTGATGTAAATGTTCCGCCGGCGGAAGATTTTCTCAAGAAACTGCAAAGTTAAACAAAAAATATATCATAATACAGATTTTGAAAAATGAATGTTCTGCCGGCGGAACATTTCTTCAAGAAACTGTAAAATTGAACAAGAAATATATCAAAAACAGATTATTTTGAAATATGAATGTTCCGCCAGCGGAACATTTCTTTTAATACCTAATAAATCTTCAGAATATAATTGTTCTGCCGGCGGAACATTTAGTCAAGAAACTGCAAAATTGCACAAGAAATGCATTAAAATACAGTTTTTGTGATGTCAATGTTCCGCCGGCGGAACATTTTCTCAAGAAACTGCAAAGTTTAACAAGAAATATATCGTAATACAGATTTTGAAAAGTCAATGTTCCGCCAGCGGAACATTTCTTTCAATACCTAATAAATCTTCAGAATATAATTGTTCTGCCGGCGGAACATTTAGTCAAGAAACTGCAAAATTGCACAAGAAATGTATTAAAATACAGTTTTTGTGATGTAAATGTTCCGCCGGCGGAACATTTTCTCATGACACTAAATATGCAAAAGAAATGTATCAAAATACAGTTTTTGTGATGAGAATGTTCCGCCGGCGGAACATTTCCTCATGACACTGTAAATATGCAAAAGAAATGTACAAAAAACCAGTTTACCTACATTTTGTATATCGGTGTTCTGCCGGCGGAACATTTAAATAATTAAATTGATAAAAAAACTATTTTCAGTTCCAGGCGTTATTCTGTACAAATAACAGTTTATCTTTACCAGTGTTCCGCCGGCGGAACATTCAAATACAGTAAAATGATACAAAAGTTATTTTCAGTTGTTTGTTCAAAAAAAAAAATTTACCTTTATCAGTGTTCTTCCGGCAGAACATTACTTTGTTTAAGCATAACAGTTTACTGAAATAAGTCTTACGCTGGCAGAACATTTCTTACAAAACAATAAAATCTAACATAAAATATATTCAGTATTTTAAATAAGTATGATACCCGAAGCATTATATGTTTTTTACGTGTTCAAATTGTTCGGACGTCCAAACATTTTGTAAGATAATAGCAACAGTCTGTAGCAAAAACACTGCAAACATAGCAAAAACAACAATCACTATATATATACCTTCCACATCATACATAACTAAGCAACTAATTGACCAAGTGTATATAACTAAGTAATTAAATTACTAAATCTTGTAAATATATATATAAATGACTAATGTGTGCAGCTAAGTAAGAAACTTCATGTACATAACTAAATTAAGTAACTGAATAAGAGTATATAACTAAGTAATTAACTGACTATTATTGTCACTAAGTATATAACTTTATGTAACTGACTAAATGTATATATAAATGACTAATGTGTGTAGCTAAGTAAGAAAATATTGTATACATAACTACCTTAAACTAAGTAAATAACTCACTAGGTGTATATATACACTAGAGCTTTGTCACAGAGGTTAAGTTCAAGGGGACATATGAATAGAATGCAATAAAATTGTTCACCGGAACAGTTTGAATATTTAGTCAATTTTTAATGTATCAAGGGGCATAACTCATAAGTGCATGGGTCAATTTGGCTGGTTATGACACTTGACCGAGATCTCTGGGCCATAAACTTTTCCATCAAGTTTGTTGAAGATCCAAATAAAACTGTTTGAATTACAGAGCGGACACTGCTGTGGACAGAGCCCACCATGGGTGTTCCCATAATAAAAATGATTACAATGATCGATATAGATAAAAAAATTGTGAAAAGTTTGGACGCCTGAACAAATTAACCCTAGGCATTTCAAAAAGCAAGAGGGCCAAGATGGCCCTATATCGCTCACATGACAATCACTGTTCACTCATTAAAACTTTGGTTAGAACCGGTCACCTAGTTTTTTACCCACGATAATCCATGTTAGAACTTGTCCTACATATAAATAAGACAAACATTCCGACGAAATTTAGTGAAGATCCAATCAAAACCATAATAACTACAGAATAGACAAGGTTTTCCTAAGATTTGACCTTGTGACCTTGTTTTTGACCCCAGATGACCTATAGATGTTCGAATTTGTCTTACATATCATTAAGACAAACATTCTGACAAGGTTTGGTGAAGATATAATTAAAATTTAACATCTACAGTATTAATAAGGTTTTCCTAAGATTTGACCCTGTGACCTGTTTTTTTTACCCTAGATGACCCGTATTGCAACTTATCCTTAATATCATTGAGACAAACAATCAGACAAGGCTTTGCCAAGATCCAATTAAAACCATGCAATTTAGAGGTTTACAAGATTTTACCTAAGATTTGACCTGGTGATCCAGTTTTTTACCTGGGCTCACCCATATTCAACCTTGGCCCACATATCATTAAGGCAAAACTGCGACATCTACAGTGTTAACAAAAATTTCCTTAGATTTGACCTGGTGACCTAGTTATTGACCCAAGATGACCCATATTTGTACTTGACTGCTATATCATTTAACAAACAATTTGACAACTTTGGTGATAATCCAATTATAACTGTGAAATAAACAGTGTTAACATGTTTTTTCATAAGATTTGACCTAGCGACCTAGTTTTTGACCCAAGATGACCCATGTTCGAGCTCGTCCAAGATATTATAAACAAGAGGGCCAAGATGGCCCTATATCGCTCACATGACAATCATTGTTCACTCATTAAAACATTGTTTTGAACCGGTGACCTAGTTTTTGACCCCAGACGACCTATGTTCGAATTTGTCTTACATATCATTAAGACAAACATTCTGACTAGGTTTGGTGAAGATACGATCAAAGTTTGACATCTACAGTGTTAATAAGGTTTTCCTAAGATTTGACCTTGTGACCTGGTTTTTGACCCTAGTTGACCCATATTTGAACTTGTACTTAATATCATTAAGACAAACAATCTGACAAGGTTTGACCAAGATCTAATTAAAACCATGACATTTAGAGCTTTTACAAGACTTTTACCTAAGATTTGACCAGGTGACCCAGTTTTTGACCCCGGCTGACCCATGTTCAACCTTGACCCACATATCAATGGGGCAAACATTCTGACAAGGTTTGGTGAAGATCCAATTAAACCTGTGACATCTACAGTGTTAACAAAGTTTTCCTAAGATTTGACCTGGTGACCTAGTTATTGACCCCAGATGACCCATATTTATACTTGACCGTTATATCATTAAAACAAACAATTTGACAAAGTTCAGTGAAGATCCAATAATAACTGTGAAATCTACAGTGTTAACATGGTTTTTCATAAGATTTGACCTCGCGACCTAGTTTTTGACCCAAGATTACCCATGTTCGAACTCGTCCAAGATATTATGAAGACAAACATTCTGACAAGGTTTCATGATCATCCAATCAAAACAGTGATTTCTAGAGTGTTCACAAGGTTTTCCAGCAATTTGCCCTAGTGACCTAGTTTTTCACCGGAAATGACCCATTATCAAAGTCGACCTACATATTATTAAAATAAACATTCTAACAAAGTTTCATGAAGATCCAGTCAAAACAGTGATTTCTAAAGTGTTCACAAGGTTTTCCCTTATTTGGCCCTGGTGACCTAGTTTTTTACCCAAAATGGCCCAATATCGATCTCGTCCGATATTTTGTTGATATTAACGTTCTGACCCAGTTTTGCTAAAATTGAGCTAAAAATGTGGCCCCTAGTGTGGTCACAACAAGTTTGACGGCGCACGACGCACACCGCACGACACCGGACGGAGAGTGATCCTAATAGCTCACTTTGTCACTTTGTGACATGTGAGCTAAAAAATCATTCTGACAAGGTTTCATGATCATCCAATAAAACAGTGACTTCTAGAGTGTTCACAAGATTTTCCGGCAATTTGCCCTAGTGACATAGTTTTTGAACGGAAATGACCCATTTTCAAACTTTACCTACATATTAAAATAAACATTCGGACAAGGTTTCATGAAGATCCGATCAAAAACAGACATATTAAACTTACATTATCAAGTTATTAAATAACGAAATTTGTCCATTGATATAATCACAGTACTTCATTCGAATTCATACTATCAAAGAATCTCTCTTCACTCTTTTTTATGTTGTCCTCTTCAATGATATAATAATCTGAAATTGAGAAAGTACAAAAAGGTATATTCTAGTCAGAAACAATAAAATATGATATGTTTGATAAACAAGAGAGCCATGATGACCCTATAAATGCTCACCAGGAGAAAAGGTCATTTGGAGATTAACATTGTTGAAGTTTTCTATACGAGTCTAAGTAAGATCAAGTGACCCATCTGGGCCGTTTTTTATCCCATGGCCATTATATGAACAGATTTTAAGGAGGTCCATTAGACAAAGCTAGATACCAAATATCTTAGCTCTAGGCCTTGTGGTTTCGGAGAAGATTTTTTAAAATTTTCCTATATAAAATAGAATAAACCCCAGGGCAGGGCTAATTTTGACCCCGGGGCCATAATTTGAACAAACTTGGTAGAGGTCCACTACACAATGCCACATACAAAATATCTAAGCTCTAGGCCTTGCGGTTTCGGAGCAGAAGATTTTTTAAATTTTCCTATATAAGTCTATATAAATCAAGTGACTCCCGGGGCGGGGCCAATTTTGACCCTAGGGCAATAATTTGAACAAACTTGGTAGGGGTCCACTAGACAATGCTACATACCAAATATCTTAGCTCTAGGCCTTGTGGTTCCGGAGAAGAAGATTTTTTTAATTTTCCTATATAAAATAAAATAAACCCCAGGGCAGGGCCAATTTTGACCCTAGGGCAATAATTTGAACAAACTTGGTAGAGGTCCACTAGACAATGCTACATACCAAATATCTTAGCTCTAGGCCTTGTGGTTTCGGAGAAGAAGATTTTTTAAATTTTCCTATATAAGTCTATATAAATCAAGTGACCCTCGGGGCGGGGCCAATTTTGACCCTAGGCCAATAATTTGAACAAACTTGGTAGAGGTCTACTAGACAATGCTACATACCAAATATCTTAGCTCTAGGCCTTGTGGTTTCGGAGAAGAAGATTTTTTTAAATTTTCCTATATAAAATAGAATAAACCCCAGGGCAGGGCCAATTTTCACCCCGGGGCCATAATTTGAACAAACTTGGTAGAGGTCCACTAGACAATGCTACATACAAAATATCTAAGCTCTAGGCCTTGCGGTTTCGGAGAAGAAGATTTTTAAAATTTTCCTATATAAGTCTATATAAATCAAGTGACCCCCGGGGCGGGGCCAATTTTGACCCTAGGGCAATAATTTGAACAAACTTGGTAGAGGTCCACTAGACTATGCTACACACCAAATATCAAAGCTCTAGGCATTGTAGTTTTTGACAAGAAGATTTTTTAAATTTCCTATATAAGTCTATGTAAAATCAAGTTACCCCCGGGGCGCAGCCAATTTTGACCCTAGGGGAATAATTTGAACAATCTTTGTAGAGTTCCATTAGACAATGCTACATACCAAATATCTCAGCTCTAGGCCCTGTGGTTTCAGACAAGAAGATTTTTTAAGTTTTTTCAATTTGTTGCCATAGCAACCAGAATTTTTAATGAAATTTAATTTTTTGAACAACTTTGAAAGGGGACCACCCAAGGATCATTCCAGCCAAGTTTGGTTGCAATTGGCATAGCGGTGTAGGAGGAGATGTTGTTTTAAGTAAACATGGACGCCACGTATTCGTAACGACGCACGACGCACGATGGACGCAGGGCGATCACAAAAGCTCACCCTGAGCACATTCGTGCTCTGGTGAGCTAAAAATTGTATAATTTTTAATTAGACAACTCCTGATCAAAATTGGATCAAAATAGTATATATACAGTTATTACTACACTAGCTGAAAAATATGCCTTGTACATAAGTGTAGGGTTACAAATTTGATTATGCGGTTTCCAGTCACTACTTCTTAAACACAAGCTACTCATTTTCTATGATTTATCCCATAATTACAGACTTTCTAGTGTCTGACCCTAGATGACTCATGTTCAAACTTATCCTACATATCATTAAGATAGATATTCTGACAAGGTTTTGGTAAAGATCCAATCAAAACCGTGACATCTACAGCGTAATGTTTTTTCCTAAGACTTGACCTGGTTACCTAATTTTCGACCCAAGATGACCAATGTTCGAACTTGTCCCACATATCATTTATATAAGACAAACATTCTGACAAGGTTTGGTGAAGATCCCATTGATCAAAAGTGTGACACCTACAGTGTTAACAAGGGTTTCCTAAGATTTGAACCCGTGACCTTAGAATATTGACCCCAGATGACCCATTATTGAACTTGTTCAAGATAATATGAAGACAGTCTGCCAAGGTTTCATGAAGATAAAATCAAAACAGTGACTTCTAGAGTTTTCACAAGGTTTTCCAGCAATTTGCTCTGGTAACCTAGATTTCGACCCCAAATGATCCATCATCAGTTCATCTACCTTGACATCATTAAAATAGCATTCTGACAAAGTTTCATGAAGATCCAGTCAAACAGTGATTTCTAGAGTGTTCACATGGTTTTCCTTCAATTTGCCCCAATGACCTAGTTGTTGACCCTAAATCGAACTCTTCCCAGATTTTGTCAATATTAACATTCTGACACAGTTTTGTGAACCTAAAATTGTGGCCCCTAGTGTGTTCACAATGTAAAGGTTTACGCCGCACTATTCCGGACACTGGACAAAGACAGACCACAAATTTTAAAGCTCACTCCAAGCACATGTACTCGTGTGAGCTAAAAATATGTCCCTAACCTACACCCTAACCATTGAGAATTCTCAGGGTAGGGTTACCACAATGCTTTTTTTTAAGGACAGCCCAAACTAACAGCTAATGTAATAGTCTACATGTATCAACAAATTAAAGTTATACAAAGTGCACTATGACAACTTTATACAAAATGTAATAACTCACTGTTCAAGTTTTTCCACACAATCAAGAAATTTGTTCCACTTGTGGTTTTACCAAATCTTGAATTCAAATTACTCTTGATTGCCTCAAAATCTGTCAGTGAATACACGAACATGTAGCATACCGGTACTGATTTTACCAGACTTCAAAATAATCTGAAAAATAAATTATAATGCAATTATTTCAAAACAAAAAATCAGTAGCATACCTCATCCTGTACTGATTCATTCAAATATAGAGTTGTGCCATTTTAATAGTCTTGTATGCAAGTCTTTTTTGTAGCTTGTTGCCAAAACAGTGAAATGATTATCAGACAAAGCACATGTTACATCAGATTCACTCAATTAGAGTCAATACTCCATAACCCCTTATATTGAGAAATATTAATAACAAGAGGGCCATGATGGCCCTATATCGCTCACCAGAAAAAATGATTAATTGCAAATCAATTGACCCCAAGGGCTGTCACTGTTGACCCGGGCCAGGATATGATCAAAATTGGTAGAAGTCCACCAGACAATGCTTCACACCAAATATCATAGCTTAAGAACTTGGGGTTCCGATATGTAGATTTTTAAAATCTTCCTAAATGAGCCTATGTAAAACAAGCTATGCCCTCCCCCCCCCCCCCCCCCCGGAGTTTGCCAATTTTGACCCCAGGGTCAAATCGGTATATTGAACAAAGTAGGTAGAGGCCTTCTAGATTATACTACACACCAAATATCTTTGCTATAGGCATTGTAGTTTCTGACAAGAAGATTTTTTGAAAATGTTCCTATAATATACCAGTAACTTACATTGTATAAGCCTATAAAAGCTTACATAGGAGCTAGCTCCTACAAAGTGATCCCCCCAAAATCAACAAGAGGTCTGTTTTATTGCCCCTTATCAGGCTAGTCCTGTCTCGTCAATGTCATCTTAAAGACACTGAACCAGGAATGCGAGGCATGTGACTAAGACCCAGCAGTCCTGTATATTTCACAGTAGGGGGGGGGGGGGGGGGGGCCAATAAAACAGACAGGGTCATTGATAGACTAGCTTCTAATTACATAATCTGTTACTAGATTGTATATGGCTAATAATATATAGATACATGTAGGTACTTCAATTGATTCAATGTTTAATCAATAATATAAATTATCTTATTTTAAAACAAGAAGTATGTTTATATTAAATGCAAAATATCAAGAATAATATGATATTAAAGAAATTAATTTCTCAAATAAATGCTCTTCGCTGCAACCGATGATTTTGATAAATAAATTAAACAGTCCATTTTGTGAAATTAACACCAACATATTTTAACACTTTTACCTGTTAAATTAGATATTTCTAACCAATATATTTTTTCAAGCAGTACTGGTATAAACATAGTTTAACTAATCATCACTAAAAATCAATAAAATTTATAAATGACCCTTTTATATGACTAGGTGTCAAGTATACAGACACTTAGCTGACATGAAAAGACAGGATTAATCCCATTAGGGGCAATAAAACAATTAAGAGATTAGACCTCAGGTGGATTTTGGGGGGAGGGGGCACTTATATAGTAGCTGTTCAATGTCTTTAATGATCTTAGTATTCTTACACCTAATAAAAAATAGGGTCATAAATGTGTTGATTTTATAATAGTGATAATTAGTTTATGACTAAATTCCTGTTTTTTTATATAAGCACATAAAAACTGAGTATAAATATTAAATCAGAAGCTTAGAAGTATATTAATGACCCTGATTCCTGGTTCAATATCTTATAAAAGTCATAAAATATACTATTATATAGCTATGTGAACTACTTCAGCTGTGCCAGTTTGTGTTAACCTATGTTAAGTAACTATGTCATAAAAATTGACATCTTAATAAATGTCATAATTAGAATTTTTTACTGTCGATCACTTATGAGTATAAGAACTTGTCTTCTCTTTAAATCACATTTTAAAATATGTATTTTTAATACAATAAAGATATCATTATTCAAATTACCATTTTTAAAACCATTAAATTACTATATATATATGCATGTATATATGACATTGTTTTGTTGAGTGGTAATGCACATGTAAATTGTAATCAGTTTTTGAACACAATCTGACAAGCTACAATATCAGCATCACATCATCACAATAAAATGTCATACATAAATGACATGTATATAACATCATGAAAATTTTCCATATGTCAGGCAGAATCATACACCTGTGACCATGATTGGTTAATCAACACTTGTTGATTTGTTTTTTTAGCACTTTGAGTCTTTCTTGTAACAAAATTAAATATAACATTTACAATAATCTTATCAGATCTATGAACCAAGTTAAGTTGGAACTCTATTCAGCTAGTCTAGATAGATAAGATAGAGTTTGATAAAGTTATACTGTATGGGGGCAGTTCTGTAGAAGGGCTAATTATCACCAACAGAATTGCAGTATTCAATAAATAAATAGCATCTGATAAACCACGTTTTTTTATATATTTTTTTCATTTCCTAACAACCACCTGGCATTCAGGAAACAATTTTTAAACCAAATTTATCTCTCTCTTTTAATTTAACTTACATACTGACAGATTCAGAGGGTTAAAATGTACATAACAGAATTAATACTGTTGTTTCATTAATTTAAATTATTCGCACATAGCACTTTTTTAACAGTTTAACATTTTCTCATAATTCTTTCTTATCTTATAAACATATTGTATATTTATATAACACCTTGGTATTCTGGTTTTCAAACATTTTTTAATAAAACAATTAATAGTTTCACAAATATAAATGTGTAATCAATACGCATGAACTAAGTACACAGTCTAATATAGACTATTACTGTACGCTGATATTTTTATCATATCTTTCAAACAATATTCAATAATTAACGAAATGCGAACTTACCTCGATAAATAAATTATTGCATAGTTCGAGTTGCTAAGGAGTCGACTTCTTTTTACCACCATCAACAGCAACAAAAACTAAATCCAAGAAAACACTTTTTATTTCGAAATCCGAGCATCTGTGTAATTGACTAAATATTATGCTTAACAGCTGGTACCCGGAACAGTCCATTTTCGCATAAAATGAATCTGTCAAAAATAGATCTACTTGTATTGATTTTTATGTCTGATTATATATAATATATACACACACACCATTTATTGATGTACAAATTAGGATATGGTGTTATGAATGTGAGAAAAGATTACATAGATCTCATCATTTATTTTTCAGAAGGCCAGATAAACTGTCCTCCCTATTTCCTAAAATAGACTCGTCGGAGAGTCACCCGTGTACGTGTTGATCTTTTGTAATTAACGCAGACGCTTTTTGTCTTACACGACGGTCTAATATTTACATGTCCTAGTTAAAACAGTACGCATGTAAAAGACAACTTAGGAATCTGATGCGAACATTATACATTTTGATGGAACGAATACTAAAGATCGACGTTCTCCTTGGAAATTCAGGTATTTGATAAGTTTTACTTATATTTGTGTATTTTTAAATTTTACGTTTTTAGATTCATAAATAAATTTGGTTGAACCGTTGGTGTTGAGTGAAGTGCTTAAAAATTACAAAATGTAACACTCGAGATTTGGGTCTCGTAGATAGTTGCATCAGTTTGAATTTTATATTGCCCACAGGGGTTGTAATATTCCGGAAATCCGGATTTAAAGCCGCCAGGGGCACTTTTGAGTTTTTTAGGGGGGGGTGGGAGGGGTACGGATTGGGATCCAAGCATCTGGAACACCTGGGCGTTTTTCCTATTCACTAACGCTTGGTTAACAAGCGTCTATATACACAAGAGTATTTGCAATGTATTGCAGAACGAAAATTCGAGTAATATTTAGCTTAAAACTCGAAGTCAATCGAAGCTTATGAACTTTTAAATCGTTGACAATTCATTAGTTAATGGGTCCCATCAAATGAATAATTATCAGCAACTTTTTAAACATAGGTAGCAATACATTTTGACACTGACTCGGCCCGAAATATTTCAACAAGATCGAGGTAAGAAATATTGTGAAGGAATCCGATCCCTATGACCTTGTCATTGAAACATTTTGTGCAGATAATTTTATATAAACATGAATTGGCTGCTATTTCATTCCTATATTAATTATTATGTATTAACTTACAAAAAATAGTGGGTGGGGTAGCAAATTTGAAGAATCTCTCTTGAAAGCAAGTTCCAGGCATTAAGTCTCCCATCTTGTGTCAGGTTTTCCCCCCAGTATTTTTGGAACATGACCCATACCCTTGGGATTGGTAATTTCTTCAGTGTTTTGTTAGAAATTGAGAAAATATGTGCTATTCCAATTTTGAAATTTTTATGGTAATACCATGTATATGTGAACTATATACATGAATGTACAGTCCAACCTGTCTTAAGCAGCCAGTCAAGGGAAATGACCGAATTGGCTGCTTAAGGCAGGTGACCACTTAACAGAGGTGTAGAATATCAGTGCCATTTTTCACTAATCTTTTTATTAATACAGGTGTAGTGCTATACACTATGATTACCCAGTAAATATAATAATCAGTACATGTATCAACATTTAGTACAGAAAAATATAAAAGGAATAGAAATTAACAATTTATGTATTACATGTACTATTTATTTTAGTTACCAACCAATCCAAAAATAAGGCAGACGACAGTATTTTCCCCTACATTTTCCGTAAGATACGTACATACGTCTCCGTAGTTTTTAATACCGGACAGTTGGACCGTAGAGCGGGCGTTTATTCATTATTATTATAATTAGTTTTATTCGGCGATGTTTCGACCTTATCCTTTAACATAGACAAAGCGAAAGTAGATTTTCGGAAAGTCGTTTGGTCATCTGGTAGATTTAAAACAACTGTGACGTGTATTTGACTGAAAACATATTTTTCTGAACAACTACTTTTGAATTAATAAGTGATGAGTATTTGCATGTTGAATTTCCATTTCGGTTTACGATCATCTCAAGTTATAATGTCCCTTAATTCATTGATTACAACAATAGGTGTTATTTTCTTTTGTTGCCTTAGATTTAATTGCATTGACGACAAACTTCTCAACACCTCACCTTTTTGATAATTACAGCATAATTTGCACGTTGCTTGCATCAAAACACCGACCTAATTAAATAGAACTGTGGTCAACACGTCGTGTGTTGCATAGACGAAACATCGTATATGATTGGATGCCGATATATGGCGGAGTGTGTCGTTAATCTCCGCTAAAATTGTGGGTCAAAGGTTATCTAAATTTAGCGTTTTTTTGTGACATAATGTGTATTTCAGCGATGTTTATATTGGAATTTCGCGCTTGGCTGGTGACCGTTTAATGCGGATTAAATATGGTATTTGGAATGAAATTAACTGGCCGCTGGCCGGTGACCGTTTAATGCAAATAAAATATGGTATTTGGGATGAAATTAACTGGCCGCTGACCGCGTTTGCCAGGTGACCGTTTAATCCATGGTAAATATAGAATGAATTTTGTTGGGGGGAATGAAACTGGCCGTTAAAAGTAGGTGACCGCTGATTCCAGGTGACCGTAAGGCCAGGTTAGACTGTATTCATTTGTCAAATACTTGTGTTTGTCAAAATATGTGTATTATCTATAACTTGTAAATATGTTATACTCTCCATAATGGAGGAATGGATAAAGTAGACGCTCAATATCCTTTAAGAAAAAAGCAACTTAATACAAAAAACTTAAACCAATGCTTCTTGTAATTCGTGACGTTTCATTATAGTTTTTCTTGTTAAGGCCACACCAATTTGATAACTTGTTCATCGGATTTGCCGCTCGCTTTTTATCAAAATAATATTATTTTTTTGTTTTTTGCCTCCGACCGCTTGCTCACGTCAAAAAATCCAAAACGGTACGGTGTCCCGGATTTTATCACTACAAAATTGTATTCTGCGGTGTAGCCCCATTGAATATGCGGCCCTCTTTGTGGTACCGAGATAGTATGATATCGTAGCTGATTTTTTAAACGGAATTTATTCGGTTAATTCCGAATGTTTAAACATAAGAAGAATGTCAACTGCACGCAATATCATAGAAAATCAGAAACACTTCGATTATCGTAGGTAAGACCATAGAAAATATAGCGAAAAGTAGCGAGAAATAGGTGACGTTGGTTCCCAAAATGATAGTGCTCATGGCCTAGTCCAACTTATTAGACTATTTGTGACGGCGAGACACTTTCGATTTGGCCCACTCCTGCACAGTCCATCAAAAACTGTATATGATTTTGCGTATGTGGAAAAGCATCCATTGAAACCCGTTTGGAAAACGAAACTAAGTGTATAACTGCCGGTGTCATGGTAAAAATCGCCTATTTTCGAAAATTTGTTTTGCAAACAATCTGAGTTTACAAGTTTAAATTAGCTGGCACGACAACGAAACGTTGGCAAGTTAAACTTAAACCAACTTTCGTTAACCCACGGAACCCAATATTAAAGAACGATTTAGAATAGAACTGTTTTGACGGAAGTTGAACACGGAGTGGCTGAAGTATGTTGACATCGGTTATTAGTAGTCAAATCAACATGCAAAGAAAAATTTTAAGTTCAATGTTTAAAATTTGACACATAATTGGCACATTCATGCAGATTATTGTTATTTCTTTTGATTTAAGTATACTGAAGACAACTTAGCATATTTGATGAGGGTCGATCTATCCTTCACTAATAGTTCTTGTTTATATGGGGATTAAGGGTAAATTCTTTTAAAAAATGTCTCCAAAATTTAACATTTATATCTTGTGTCCAAGTTGTGTACAGTGTCATTCCAGTGATAGATCCAGTTTACACTATAAATTAATTACGTGGTTCTATTTAATTTTAGTAACTGTAACAAGAATATGGTATACAATGTATATATATATTGTTCTGTAAGTTTAATATATTTTGTGTGTGTTTAACTTTCTTTATGGGTGATTTTCATATTAATAAAGAATAGAATAAAGACATTAAAAGTGTTTTCACTAGTAAACCTAAGGGTTATTGAAACTTATAAAATTTAAAAATATAGATTCTTTATTTAATTACTTGATCACATGCTTGTTTGAAATAGAAAGGCTTTTTAGATTTTTATTCGCTTGTTCGCTCGCTTGTTCGAAAGAAGGAAAATAAAAAATAATATTAAAAATTGCTTTCGCTCGCTTGGTCAAATTGGAAAAATAAAAAATAATATTGAACAAAATATTTCGCTTGCTCGCTTGCTCTCTTCAGAAAAAAAATCCGATGAACAAGTTATTAAATTGGTGTGGCCTAAGAGTGTTTTGACTGTGATTCTGTTAATTTGTGGAAGGTGTATTTTTAATGATACATTTTTGTTTTTACAGAATGGAAAGGAAATACAACTACAGTCTGCGTGACATGAGTCGGATACAGTCTGACAAGTTCATGTCAGTTATATTCTTACCATAGATGAGATGGATCAATGTGAGTTTGTATTTATACCTTAAGTTGATTAAAACTGATAAATGAATATTGTTTGATTAGACATCATGTAGATTATCTTGTTACTTTATAGAATTATTCGGTAGCAGGTATTTTTAAGATGTCAAATTAAATTACTTTTTGTACCTTAGAAATAACTAGCTTCAATCACTTCAAACAATATTTTTAAAGTGGACAATGGTACAAAGATTTAGTTAACATAAAGCTCTGAGCTGTGTTGCTTTCAGTTAATTGTCTATCAACAATTTGATTTGTTTTGTTTATATTTTTAGCTCACATGAGCACAAAGTGCACCGGAGAGCTATTAGTATTAATCAATGTCCAGTGTCAGGCGTCAACAATTGGGTTGTTAACAATCTAGGGGTCATAGTTTTGATTTGATCTCCATCAAACTTATTCAGAATGTTCGACTCAATGATATCTTGGAGAAGCTCGAACATGGGTCATCTAGGGTCATAAATTAGGGCACCGGGTCAATTTTTGTGAACACACTAGAGGCCACATTTTAGTTAAACCTTTGCAAAACTGGGTCAGAATGTTCGTATTGACAAAATTTTGGACAAGTTTCAACATAGATCATTTGGGGGTAAAAGTTTGATTCAATGACAACATTGTGAACACTGACTCTAGAGGTCACTGTTTTGATTGGATCTTCATCAAACTTTGTCAGAATGTTTGCTTTACTAGTATCTTGGACAAGTTCGATAATGGGTCATATTAGGTAAAAAACTAGGTCACCTGGTCAAATCTTAGGAAAATCTTAACACTCTAGATGTCACAGTTTTAGTTTGATCATATTAACCAAACTTTGTCAGAATGTCTTAACAATATGATGAACAAGTCAGGACATGGAGGGTCAACAATTAGGTTACCAGGACAATTCTTAGGAAAGCCTTGTTAACGCTCTAGATGTCACAGTTTTTATTCGATCAGAGTTCGTCTTAAGTAGTGATATCTTAGACAAGACTGAACATGAGTCATCTTGGGTCTGAGACTAGGTTACAAGATCAAATCACTGGTAAACCTTGATGACAACTGACTTTATAATACAGACTCGAAACTTATGATTTCCATCAGCTTTTGATATATATATCAACTTTCCCTTGTGAACACACTAGGGGCCACATTTTAGTTAACTTTGTACAAAACTGGGTCAGAATGTTAATATTGACAAAATTTTGGAGGTTTGATAATGGGCTATTTAGAGTAAAAAACTAGATCACCAGGGCAAATGGACGGGAAAACCTTGTGAACACTAGCTCTAGAAATCACTGGATCTTCATGAAACTGTCAAAATGTTTATTTTAATGATATCTTAGACAACTTTGATAATGGTCATCTGGGGTCAAAAACTAGTTCAACAGGGCAAATTGCTTGAAAACCTATTTAATCACAATGCCTATTCCATGATAGTTTTACGTTACATATACCTGTTACCATTTAAGTGAATATTCAGACAGAGCTTAATTTGTTAACTTTATTAGTTATGATGAATTCTGTTTTTGATGTTTATACTTAATTAAGTATTAATGCATCATCATGATTACATTGCTTATAAATTTACAATTGTTGGTCTTGATATAATGAGTTTATACTTAAAATATTGCAGTTTTTGTTTATACTGCTCTCAGTTTTGAAAATTCTTACAAAAACAATGATGGTTGTATTATACTATTTATACATGCATGAATAATCAATTCATAATTTTTGTCTCAATGTAGATCAAAAGATGACTTAAATGCATGCAGTTTTAGGGAAACAAAATGCTTAGATTTATATCTACAGAAAGATCAGTATTCACCCATTACATGCACAAGTAGATTATTAAAATTGTGCATTCTTTCATCTTATTATTTTATATTAATGTCAACATTTATTTTGACATTGCAGGTGCACATATCCTTCCTGATGATTGGTCATACTCATGAAGACGTTGATGCAGCATTCAGTCACATCAGTGGAAAATTAACAAAAAGCTGATGTAAAAAAACCCACAGAAATTGCTTTCTATAGTGGCAATTTCCAAGTGGCTAGGACCATTTTTTGTGAAAATTTCTTATGTGACACAACCCCTACATTACAAAGTACAAAATGTGGTAAAAATGTTTGTGTCATTTTCAAAGGAAAGCATATAAGTCATGGATATTGGACAATGGAATTAATTCTTCAAAGATAAACCAACTTGGACTCCTGGTATTGTAATTCCAGACATAAAGCAAACAGACTGTTGGAACAAATTAAAAATATCAGCACGTTTTTTAAAACTCCACAGTCTGAGTCAGTTTAAGTTCTGTGAGAGGGAAGTGTTCAGTGACAGGAAAGTGTTCTATGAGAAGCTGAATGAAGCAGACAAGTTATTGAAAATATCAGATAATGTTTATCAGCATGGTATCCTAAAAGAAATGTTCCGCCGGTGGAGCACTGACATAAGTGTATTAGTCCCCTGCCATACTGGAGGGGACTATAGTGTTTGTTGTCGTCCGTCCGTCTGTCTGTCCGAAGTGGTTTCCATACGGTAACTTCAGTTAGAATTGAGGGATTTCAATGAAAGTTGGTATATGGGTAGCTTAGGGCATCACCTAGAGTGGGATTGCATTTGAGGTCAATTGGTCAATTATCTAGGTCACTGTTACTAAAAATATAAAATTGGTTTCCGGATGATAAATTCAGTTAGGGGTGATGGATTTCAATGAAAATTGGTGTATGGATTGCTTAGGGGATAACCTAGAGTGGGATTGCATTTGGGGTCAATAGGTCAGATATCTAGGTCATTGTTACTAAAAATAGAAAATTGGTTTCCGGATGATAAATTCAGTTAGGGGTGATGGATTTCAATGTAAGTTGGTGTATGGATAGCTTGGGGGATAACCTAGGGTGGGATTGCATTTGAGATCAATAGGTCAAACATCTAGGTCACTATTACTAAAAATAGAAATTTGGTTTCCTGATGATTACTTCAGTTAGGGGTGAGGGATTTCAATGAAATTTGATGTATAGATAGCGTAGGTGATAACCTAGAGTTGGATTGCATTTGGGGTCAATAGGTCAAACATCTAGGTCACTGGTGACTGTTTTCAATGAAAGTTTGTGTATAAATAGCTTAGGGGATTATCTAAAGTGGGATTGCATTTGGGGTCAATAGGTCAAATATCTAGATCACTGCTACTAAAAATAGATATTGATTTCCGGATGATAACATCAGTTAGGGGTGACATATTTCAATGAAAGTTAGTATATGGATAGCTCAGGATATAACCTAGAGTTGGATTGCATTTGAGGTCAATAGGTCAAACATCTAGGTTACAGTTACTAGAAATAGAAATTTGGTTTCCGTATGATAACTTCAGTTAGGGGTGATGATTTTCAATGAAAATTTGGTGTATGGATAGCTTAGGGGATAACCTAGAGTAGGATTACATTTGGGTCAATAGGTCAAATATCTAGGTCACTGAAATTTGGTTTCTGGATGATAACTTAATTATCATCATTAAAAAATCTAGACAGATGGTGCTGTATAAACATCAGCTAACATTCCAATGATATGTGCTGGCAGGGGACTGCATGTAATACTGACTTTAAGCTTGTTTTTTTTAAATCTCTTTATTGTTTGGTTTACGTTATCCAAGGAATATGTAAGTTCTGCCAGCCGAACATTCACATTACATCGGCTATATTTTGATATATATAATTGAAAATATCTGATAATGATGATCAGCATGACTTGTAATACTAATCTTAATGTTCTGCCGGCAGAACACTGATATATATTAACTATCAATATTTCTTGTTCGTCTTTAGTTTCTTGAGAAAATGTTCTGCCAGAGGAACATTTACAACCGACGGAACATTCACATCACAAAAACTGTATTTTGATATATTTCTAGTCCAACTTTACAGTTTCATGAGAAAATGTTCTGCCGGCAGAACAATTATTTAATTAGGTATTAGAAGAGATGTTCCGCCGACGGAACATTTTCCTCACAAAAACTGTTCTTTTAATTGATTCATTCCTTGTGAGACTTTTGGAACAGTTTCTTGAGAGAATGTTCCGCTGGCGGAACATTCACATCACATAACCTGTTTTTTGATAAATTTCCTATGCAATTTTGCAGTTTCTTGAGAAAATGTTCCGCCGGCAGAACAATTATATTCTGAAGATTCATAAATTTTAGAAGAGATGTTCCGCCGGCGGAACATTTTCCTCACAAAAACTGTATAAATTTTGAATTGATACATTTCTTGTGCAACTTTACAATTTCTTGAGAAAATGTTCCGCCAGCGGAACATTCACATCACAAAACCTGTTTTTTGATGAATTTCTTGCGCAATTTTGCAGTTTCTTGAGAAAATGTTCCGCCGGCAAAACAATTATTTTCTGAAGATTCATAAGTTTTAGAAGAGATGTTCCGCCGGCGGAACATTTCCCTCACAAAAACTGTATTTTGAATTGATGCATTTCTTGTGCAACTTTACAGTTTCTTTAGAAAATGTTCCGCCGGCAGAACATTCACATCTCAAAATCTGTATTTTGATATGTTTCATATGCAACTTTACAGTTTCTTGAGAAAATGTTCCGCCGGCAGAACAATTATTTTCTGAAGATTCATTAGGTATTAGAAGAGATGTTCCGCTGGCGGAACGTTTTCTTCACAAAAACTGTATTTTGAGTTGATACATTTCTTGTTCAACTTTACAGTTTCTTGAGAAAATGTTCCGCCGGCAGAACATTCACATCTCAAGATCAGCATTTTGATATGTTTCATGTGCAACTTTACAGTTTCTTGAAGAAATGTTCCGCCGGCAGAACATTCACATTTCAAAATCTGTATTTTGATATATGTCATATGCAACTTGAACAGTTTCTTGAAAAATGTTCCGCCGGCAGAACAATTTTATTTTGTGTGATTCATTCGAATAATGTATATATATGTTTGAATGAAATGTTCCGCCAATGTTCCGGAACATTTCATAGATATATGTTAATATTTTATGTATATTTATATTAAAATAACAGATTTTATGAATTATATTTTCTACAAATTCAAGTTTTTTTTTCTCTTTATTCAAATTTCCAGTCAAACTATTGAAAAATACATGCATATTTTCAGCAAAATTTGCTGAAAATGGCCATTTTAAATGGGATTCAGTGGACAATCCCTTTTTAAAATGGACGGAGTTATGTATATTCATTACATATTTATTTTGTATTTGTCCCCAAATGAAAATACCAGAGTTTCTGGGCAACTGATTTTTTAAAACTTTGAATATCATTACACACAGACGCACAGAAAAGATTTAAAGACTTACAGAATTAATTTGTGTAGCGCACGTATATAGTTTGTTACAAATAGGTCCGGCTGATATGTAAAATCCTGAGTCACAATCATTTCGCTGAACATTAGTCATAAGTCATAAACCTAGTTTAAGCCCATGCAATTTTCCTCCAGATCCTTTTAATGCTTTATCCCCATTTTTGTTGTTTCTATTACGTTTTCTGGGTTATTGTTTTTGGGGGAAAGGTTAGCATATGTATTGTCTTGAATGCATTAAGGGAATAATACAATACTGCGAATTGAACCGAGATTATACATTTATCATGAGTGACCATATTTTGCTTAATAATAAATTACATTATGCACGCTAATACCATTTCACATGCGTGCGCTCGATATAAGTACCATATGGGTATGTACATAATTCTTTATTTGTCCAATATCAGAGCTTACACAAAAGCAATCATTATTATAAGTTATTTTAATTCAACGATAATTCATATAATACGTGAAATAATTTCACCCATCATGACACTTACGTGAACTCGTCATAGTATATTGCTAATAATATAACACTAACTTAATACATTCCTAACGTACGGTATCAATATTGTTTAAACTCCAAGTACGGAACTGCGGGATTTTAACACATCTTACATACGGGAGATAATTTCTACTCTACGCTAGTATTATCAAAATGTTTACATAGGACATTTTACAGTGATTATACTTAAATTGTTAAGCGGAAAGCGGTGTGTTTATTCATTCATATTGTTAGATTTTAATGTATATCTTACAATTGAAATGATTCAGTTTCATAAGGGTTTATCAATTAGTGACGTTCTATTTCTAGGACATTTTAATCAATGGCTTCCAACACATAAATACAGTCCCATTGAATTGAAAACGAAAGTACCTTCTTTGAGTTAAAATGTTTTTCTAGAATAGGTCTTCGCCCAAAAATGCATTTTATGTATAATTGAGTCATAACTGATGATAATATAAGGAATTGCTAAATAGTTTTGAAACCGAAAGTACTATATCAAGTATGATCATGTTAAACTGTGCTATCAAATATACTTTGCAATACAAGGTATGATTGTCTGCGTGATCGTTTATTATTTTATCCTACTTGAAAAATCAGTCCACATTTGTACGTAATTTTACATAGATTTAAAAATCTTACCAATTGATTTTCACACAAAGCTTGTTTTAACCCCGTACAATATAATGCTTTTAAACCGTATAGACCGTGTTATCAGTTGTGTTGTGACCTATCTATTCACAGTGATTGTGCACAAGAATGTGTTCATCACACCTGGATATAAGTTAAGCACACCCCGGAAATTTAAAATTGGTTGTGATTGAAAGCACTGTCATCAGATGACGACTTAATTGAGCTAAAAAATAGTAATTTGTTAAGTAGCAATAGCAATTTAGTAATCATAAACCAGTAAATTTATGAGTTTAGTTTATTCTTATCCAAATTATTGAAGCATAAGCAAATGTGTTGTTTTTTACCAAAAATGTAGGTGTTTATAAGTATGGTGTTGGAGCGTTTACAAAACATTTACTGGTGGATATTTTTGGTAAATGTTGACGATTACTTAACCTTAAATGACATTATGTAGCCCAATTTTTAATAACGTGTGTAACCGCCACGTGCCCGGATGACAGCCTCAACCCTTCTCATCATACTACCAGTAAGGCGTCTAATGCGATTTTGAGATCAATTTTGCCATTCATGGTGCAGAGCTTGTTCCAGTTGTTGCAGGTTGACTATAGGTTGGTCCAAATTCTGTATTTTCCGGCCCAGAATCTTCCACACGTGTTCCAGTGGGTTTAAATCAGGACTCATGGCAGGCCAGGGAATGGTGGTGATGGCATTCCGTTGCAAAACCTGTGTTACAGCATGGGCTCGGTGCGGTCTGGCATTGTCGTCCATGTAAACAGGTCGGGAAGCCAATGGATGATTATCAAAATGGTCCACGACGACTGGATGTAGGATGTCTCGTACATAAGTATCACCTGTCAGATTTCCTTGGACAGTTACAATGTCCAACTTACAGTCATGGGACAAGCAACCCCATATCATAACTGATCCACCACCAAAGGGAACCGTATGAAGAATGTTTCTTGGTGTGTAGGCTGTTTTTCGTTGCCTCCACACTCGAATGCGCCCAACTATGACGTACAGAAGGAACCTGCTTTCAGCTGACCAATGGATCTTTCTCCATGATCTAAGGTTCCAACCACGCCTTGCCAAGCACCATGTCAGACGGTCCCTGCGATGAACAGGTGTCAACAAGGGACGTTGTATTACCCTTCTCGACTTTAAACCTGCAGATCTGAGCCGATTGCGCAGAGTACGTGACGACCAATGCCTGTGCGGCAACCAGTTTCGCTTTAGATAGGTGCTTGTTGCAAACGGAAAAGTCTAACGAGACGTAAAAGATTTCGGTCCTCGCGTGCCGTTGTTACATATGGCCGTCCAGATCTTACGTCTGCCGATATTTCTGAGCTAGGCTGCTAATGACAGAGTGATTATAGCCAAGCTGACGACCAACAGCACTGTAGGACATGCCAGCATTAATCATGCCTATTATCTGCCACCTATCGCCATCCGATAATCTTCTCCTAACCATTTTGTTGACAAGAGGTCAAAATAATGACAATATGTTAGAACAAAATCAAATTTTGTACATGTACTTTGAGTTAATTGAAAGTGTAGTTTAACAATTCACGAATATATTGTCGAAATGGCGAAGTACACAAGCTTTCCGTGCGCGCAACTCTATCGGAGATACACATGATTAGTACGGAAGGTCGTTCTTACCATTGCTCAAATAAAAATTAAAATTTCAGTTGTGGTCATGTCAAATTCGAGGCAAAATGCCGGGTGTGATTAACTTATTTCCAGGTGTATATATAAACAAAATTAAATCAGACAGGTATTGTTCATTAGTAGATAATCAAAATAGTAAACTTAAACGGTAGTAAGAAATGAATGAGGACGAAACAAAAGGCATTTTATTAGCCTTTTCAGCTTAAAATGGTCGTTATTTACAGGCGATATGGTAACCGATTTGACTGTTTATATGAGTGTCATATGGTGTATTTCTGCGATATCGTTATAAATTATCAATGTCATAACCATGTGTATTTTCTTAGAGAAATTGCCCTAGAAGAGCCTTACAGGCACACTTGATGTTGAAAACCATATCATATAAAACATATAGATATGGTTTCAAGGTATAAAACATGCATATAAATTCTTGAAATTAGTACTAATCGCTCCTCTTTTATTGGCTATAATGACTATATAATGTGTTATTTTGTAGAATCATGGCAGAGTCGGTTGTCCCAAACCTCGAAGTAGATGGTGCACATTTTATAGAGCACGGGGACATATGTGAAATGTGTGATAATACGGCATCAGTAGGATACTGTTCAGAATGTGAATGTTATTTATGTCAATTATGTTTTGATAATCACATTAAAATAAAGAAAAATAATCACCATATACTGCAAATAGCTGTTGAAGGAAAGGAAGACGACCGTACAATCCATTTTAAAACGTGTACAGAACACACACAACAAGAAGTACGACTTTATTGTACAGACCACAAATGTGTTGGGTGTGGAGAATGCATGGCATTCAATCATAAATCTTGTAAATACAAATACATAACAGAAGCATCCAAGGAATTTCAAGATAGTGGAGAGCTCGGTCGGAGTCTTGATGATATTCAAGACTTAGAGAATATTCATGAAAACTGTGTTCAATTGATTGCCTCACAGTCAGAACTGTCCGATAACATTGATAAAACAACAACAAGCGACGTGCAACAATTCGTGAAAGATGTTGTATCATATGTAAGTGATGAAGAAAAACGCATAATCAAGAATGCAGGTTCAAAGAAATCCTTAAATGATGATAAAATAGAGAAGCTATCTGATGACCTCCAAAGGATTGGGTCCGACATCACGTCTATAAGTACAAGTGTCAGAAGTGAAGACAATATTCATAAGCTTTTCATCCTAGCCATGCAGGCAAAACCAAAATTATCCCAGATTAGAGACACACTAGAATCCATTGATTGCCAAGGCGTCATTGACAGATATACATTCTATCCAAATAGACTGTTCCATCGTCAGTTTTCAGAGAAACGTCCTCTTGGCAAGCTTTCTGACACCCAATCTGAAGAAGGTAATTTCTGTTTATCTCGTTTCAATATATAGACATATTCACAATTTTAAATAGGCAATAAAGTAATTTAACAAATTTTCGTAAAGGCGATACAACAATTCAGATATACAGTAATTAACAGTAACACAATACGTTGTTTATTGATTTAATGTTCAGTTTGTGTTACTGTTATCTTGTACAATTATTATATATGGGTATTTCATCCAGATGACGAAGAAGATTATGAACGTAAATACAAAGCAGAATGCTCGAATACTCAATGGTTTAAAGAACAGCTGTCTATTCAAGAAAAGAAGACTAATCGTCTTGAACAACAACTGTCAACTCAACAAGACGAGAACCAAAGGTTTAAACAACAACAGACTCATCAACAAGACGAGATCCAACGGTTTAAACAACAACTGTCTACTCAGCAACAGGAAAATCAACGGTTTAAACAACAACTGGCTAATAAAGAACAGGACAATAAGCAGCTTAATCAACAACTGTCTACTCAGCAACAGGACAATAAAGGTCTACAACAACAACTGTCCACACAAGAACAACAATTTCGGCTACAATTGTCCACTCAAACACAGGAGAGTCAACGTCTTCATCAGCAATTGACAACTCAACAACACGACATTAATCGACTTCAGCAACAACTGTTTACTCAAGAACAAACGCTTAAACAACTGCAAAACCAGGTTATATGCATTTTCGTCACGTTTTGGTTTAATTCACAATTGTTTTCGTTCACAAAACATTAATAGGATACACATTTATAGTCATATTTTTTCCAATATTGATTAAAAAGATTCAAATTCATATAATATCTCATGTGGAAGCTGTATGAAAAGCATAATGCAAGTTTTTTTTCGAATCATGTGTATTATTCCGAAGACATTATATTGATATTAGACAGACCATATATTTTTGATAAGCATTTAATTTATAAAAAGTATTAATAATATACTGTATATAGAGTTTGTGCAAAACACACCCATGTTTGTATATAGAAACCGGTTAGAAAATGTATATTATCATGAGTTTGTAATTTGGCAGAATTATGTTTCATACAATTATTGTTTTTAATTTAGCACACATTTACCTGCGGACATACATGCGATATTGATCAGATGAATGAAAACAGAACAATTAAATGCCCAACCTGTGTTGTCATCTATGGTGGTACGTACACATTCCACGAACAAGTTTAATGTAGTTTTATGTTCAACCATTTTATTTCATGATGAACATTAAGACAATATATATATCAAAATCGTGTGTAAATTTTGCAACTTCTTTTGTATAATACCCCCATCACACTAGGGCCACGTTTGCACTACGTCCACCACGTCCTGACAGGACGTGGCAAGAACCTGATTAACGTGATGAGGACGCAGTAGGAACCGGTTCAAGCGTGGTATGGTGTTCGTGGACGTGATGGGACTTTTGACATGTCAAAAAATGACTTAGCGGAGACGTGGTCAAATTAGAACGCAGTGCTTACGCAGTAAGAACGTAACAGGGACGTGACTAAAACCTAGTTGGGACTTCATTGACGCAGAAGAAGCGTGGTGCGGACTAGAAAAGACAACACGCGATTGTCACCGCGTTGTCACTGGGTTGTTACTACGCTTTTGTTACGTCAGTGAAGTTCTCACTACGTCTCAACCAGGTGTATGCTAAGACCATAGTACGTCCACATCACGTTACAGAAGACTGCACTAGGTTGTAATTTTGCTCCGTCGTGTCTTTAGTATGTTTGCAACAGGTGACTAGAACGATCCTGACAGGTTCTGAGCAATTGGTATTAATACTGGATTCATACCCCATTCTTTCATTTCCAGTCAAATATGTGTTAACAAACTGAATGCAATTTGTTATTGTACCAGGACAACAAGCCATTTTGGACGCTTAAATTGCCAATATATAAATACGAAATAGAAGAAAAAGGAACATGAAGCAACCTAGATTATGTTGTGTTAGTACATGGCTATCAGTCGAAAGAAGACTTCTGTTCGGCCATCATGACCAGTTAAAATAAATGGACACATGGTACAGTATACATACGGAGCTAGTAAATGCAATGAGGACGTTATTGGGACATAGGAAGAGCGCAGTTCAGTCTGCATGGACGTAGTGAGCACGTAATTGGGACGTAGTATAAACGCAATAGACCTGGTAACAACGGGAAGCTGCACGTGTAATGAACTTACTGGGAACGTGATAGACGCAGTGAGAACATGGGTGCATCATTTTTTTCAAGTTTGACTCCAGCCACGTCCATCAAAATTTTCAGGACGTGATGGGAACTTTGCGAGCGTGGTGCGGACGTTCTCTGGTGTGATGGGGGCATAATCATTGAATTGTTTGACGATATTCAATGATTATAATTATTCATAACTCATTTTGTGAATATCAAACACACGAAAAAATATCAGAATTCTGTAAACAAATTTACTCATAAAGCAGTATGACAAAGAAAACCATACATCCATTAATACGCATACATACGTATATAGAATCACAGGTGGAAATGTCTTCCGATTTTATACGAGATTATACATTTCTATTTATATTACGTACACATGCTGGTCCTATTACATCTATTCCACTTCTGTAGTACTTTTTTATTACGTACGCATGTTTGAACTATGATATGATATTGTAATAACAGATCAGCCTGGTGGTACATTCAGAGCAGAGTCAAAAATATACTACACGGAGTTGAAATTTAAATTTGTCAAAGGAACGCAATCGGTAAAATATTAATTCATTTGTTTGAAACACGAACTTTAGAAACAACTTTAAACTATTCACTGTTCACGAAGCATCTGTTCTTAACTGCAGTTTTGCTTCTTTAGTCTTGTAAGTTGTGGTATAGTATTCTTATTACACGGTTATAGTCTATTTGTATGAAAAGATAAAAGTAATCCTAAAAAGAAATTTCTAAATACTTCAACATTTTATTAAGAATTAATTTATCGTTGAGAAATATTTGTATCTTCTTCCAAATTAGCTGCAACATGATTGACAACATTATTTACAAACAATTCTATATTTAACATAAACTATGCGGAAATGTGTAAGGAAGAACCTGTTTATTAGTTTCAATTTAAATCCCGTATTCAGAAGTTGAATTTGAACCCTGGGAAAACCTATGAAGAAAATGAAGTAACGGGATATGTATTTAATCTTGGACATGGACCAATTTTAATAGATATGCTTAAACTGGCATTTGATCGACAACTTTTATTTACAATTGATACAAATGGACAAATTGTTACGAACGGAATAGATATATTCACGTAAGTATTGAATATTTTTTAAAGCGGAATGTGTTGTTTATTGAATGATTATTATATGAAATAGCGCTTGCAATGATATACGTGTTCGTTCATATTAAACATTTAATTTCGCATATTCATAAATAATGTACTCTGAAAATTATCTTTCAGAGACTGAATGAATCACTGTTCTTATTATATATTAATACATATCCTACCATTAATACATATTCTACCCATTCTTGACTAGAGCTTAAGTTCGACATATAGACATGTATGTGATTGTATATAAACACTAAACATTTTTGGATATCATTTTCTACACATTGCTACATCACGCTAAAGACATCGCAACTATCTTACATAATTAAACAGTTTTATATATCGTGTAGATCAGTGTTTGGATTACTGATAGATAATGCCAATAATAGGATTCCGAACGCGCTACATATATTTTAACAGATGTGCTTTAGCGACTGTTCCAATAAATGCATCGTGTACAGGTAACAGGAATGTATGCCAATAAATGTAGTGGGTCGAGTATATATGTTCATGGTCTAACTACTTTTAATGGTGCCGCTTTAAACATGGGTTTTATCACGTTCATTTAACATCCTCCGATACATTTTATGCATAATATGGAAATATGTATACTTCGGTAAAAGAATCAATGATATGAGCATACATCATAATTATGGCAAGTTATTGTTCATTGAAACATTCAAATTGAACAAAATATCATCAAATCATAAACATTAATTCAAATGTGTACTTCTGAATCATAGATATCACAAACACGTGAACCTTTTTTTGAAGGTGTATATTAATTTGCGTATTCACGTGATATGAATTGGTATATTTAAAAATAAGCAATTTATATGCATCTTTCTTCTTATACTTTCAGCGAAAGACCACCGTAAGTTATTCCTTAATTCTATATTTGATATCTATGTGTTTTTCAATTGTGTAATAACGATAATTGAAAATGTAAATGCATGCTACTGGAAATGACTAATTGACGGAATTAAATTTTTATTTATCCATTTATTCTAAGAGTATTGATTGCTGGGGGTTGTGAGTGTGCTTAGATACGTGTTAAATTTATGTAATGCTTGTTTCATCTTAGATCCATGTAAATATATCATTTTCGTAAAAGTAAGGCTGGAGAATGATCTCGTTTCGTATTTTAATATTACCCATGATAAAAATAAAAACGCACAATGTCGATTTAAACAGTGACCTGTGTTCAAGTAACTACAAAACTTATATGAAGTCACTCTGTATACGCATATCCTGTATTTTTTGTGGAAGACCACCTGAATGAGTGACATCTTAAACTTTATATTTATATTTCTCTCCGAATAATCAGCGTGTTGTTCAGTCGTATTCATTATCACATTAAATACAAAAGGAATACACAATGGCGAAATATTAGGATAGGTTGAGCGTTGTTATAGACACATGTTTAACGCATGCCATGTGTATTTAATTATTTAGTTAACATAATATTATTGTCATATATTATTTTGATATCAGTTGATCAGTCACTGGTTAAGTCTTAATGTCACGATATCTGTTTTAGAAAAAGCTTGCACCCTGGATGAAATAAAAACAATATGAGATTCTGTATAATAACAAGTTATAACAAATTTGATTGGGTGGTGTAGTTGCTGGTGGTTATTTTACTGTAAACGTCATGACCATAAAGTAAGAGAATGTCACGATACATACAGTGTTAAATATGACACTACATTCTATATTAGGAGCATTAGAACGATAAGTACTTATAAAACATGTTTAATCTATATGGATTCGTACCGGAGATGACGCTTGTGTGGTTATTAAGGATTATATAGGTGTGTCATTCATCAGTTTGTCATGATATGGATGAACTTTAACCTAGCAACTATCATGAATACTTCAAGTAATCATATTAAGTCGGTACATTGGACTATGACTTATATAGTATAATACTGTAATAATTCAAGTATAATCATACTAAACATATCGTATTTCCTACCATGTATGCATGTTGTATCCATGTGAACGTTTCATATTAAGACAAATTGGTACATATGATTCATAAATATTCATATTGATATCACTTTCTGATATTTGGCACTACAAAATTAATGCCTTTTAAAATTGATTTGTTAAGAAAATAAGTGAGAGATTATCATAAAAAATGATTATCCATCTATAAGTATATGACATGACTATAAACAATTGCATAAGACATACTACAAAACTACTAAAAATACACAAGACATTCATATTATATTCCAAATTGACTTTTTTTTGGACAGACTAAACGATTTTGTAGATAAGTTTAATTAAAGCGTAAAACAATTTCACCCCAAAAGTAAATGATGTTCACTATCCTGATCGATTTAATGCGCATGTATGTATCATATATTATAATATAACTATGCTGCTAAGCGCTAATGCAAGATAAATTACAGGTAAGTTGATTATAGCGGTATCATAATTAAACTACTGTATTTAAGCAAACAAGTAATCATACAATCTAACGATATTTGACACCATTCGTGAATAATGTATTGAAGATATAAATATATAAAAATATATTACTTGACATGACTCCTGTATGCCAAAAATTCGACAAATATTTCGCAGTAAAAATGTATGAGAATTAAAGGGTCTGAGTGTATATATTTCCCAAGCTTTCCAAAATCGAGATACACTGTTCAACAATCTAACACACGGCTAGTGTTTGTATATAATCTTTTTTTTGCAGTTTGTTTTTCCTATCATATTATATCAAAAGTCTTGCAAATTAAGTGATTGCGTTTATGTTACTTTTATATGTTGATGCTACTTTATACAATATATTTGCTTAACGGCTGCATCAATGTTATAGAATATACATAGTAAAACAATGATTTAACTTCAGATTACTTTTTGTGCTTCTATGAGTTGCATTCATTTAATATAATGATATGATATACATTGTAACATGCTTTTTTCTATTATTTATGACAAATCAACATTTCTTCAATTTAATTACACCTTAAAATTAGTGTAGTGAAAGGAATATAATGAAGCCTAAAAACATGCAATGTAAAAGTTTCATGCAATGCCATATAATTTTCATTATATCTTACACTATATATAACTTAGCGCTCAGGTTATGGGTGAATTGATTATAGCGGTATCATGATTAGCTCTATGAATGTGCGTAAGTGAACAATTTATACGAATAAATAATTGGGTAATATTATCATTTATTATATATGGGTCTTGGCATTTGTTTATAGAATAAACTATACATTGCAACTTAATATTGATATGATTTATAACTGATCAATGTTTCTTTCATTTAATTACATAGTACTTGTGTAAGTATTTTCATTTATCCTACAGAACTGATCGATGAATAACACGTTAAATATCTAAATACATGTATACATTGTGTTTGTTGTTAGACGACTATGATGCAGTCTAACAAACACTCAATGGTGCGTGTGATTTATTTGTCAATGAATTCAAACTTTGTGCAACAACGGTCATACATTATTCCATTAGGATGTCCCATTCATTTTAATAATGTAAAATATCTTTGTTCGCACGAATTTTGTGGATGTCAATAAGGCATCTTACACAATATGTAACTTAGCACTTACATAATCGACCGTAGAGCTTGTAGATAAGTAAATCATAAGTTTTTATGTATTTATTCGTGTGTTCATTTATTTGTGCACATTGTTTTATAGATGAGGTATTTATACAATCATTATATTTAAATACTGTCTAGATCAGCAATAAAATGTTTACTCGACCATAGGACAGTCATCATTCGACATAATTCAAACTTCGAAATACAATCTGAATGTTATAAACATTACATGGGGACGTTTTATTCCGACATTGTACTGAGCTAGAATAAACTACATTATAATGATATATTTGAACATTAAAGTTACAAACACAATATGAAAGCCATAAAGCGGCACATGGAGGTATTGTATTGCAACATTATACAAAGCTCGAATATAATATTATATTTAATTGTTACAATAGCGATATCTTTAATATCAATACAACTGTAACATACCTTCAAATACAACATTTAGTTCATGCGTCAGTATTGGCCGCGGGTTTTTCATGATCAAAACACAACAAATAAATGTATAAGTCTTCAGAACGGCAGCGGGCGGATTCCCCATAGACGTATAAAAATCGCAAATGCATATAACTTGCACTTGTGTTTATAAATATTCGTAAATGGATATTATTGCTTCAACATTAACAATATGTAGTACATGATATATAGTTACATACTACGGAACATTATAATGACATGTTATTAATTTATCGTATACTTCATGAATGAGAACATTCCACATTTGGTGCATTTTTATGTTAGGTTCTCATAACGCAAATTTAATTTATTATGTGCTTCCTTACATGGTTTATGCATGAGACATGTATGGTTACTAGGGTTTATATGGGTGTATCATTTATCAAGTGCTCTATATAGAATGGATGAGCTTTTAACCTAGTTTTACTACGTATACGCATTTACATTAAATGGCATATGAAATAATCATAAATATCTCAAATAATCATTGATAATCGGTATCTTCGCCCCTATAGTTCTACAGTTGTATTATCAAAATGTGTTGAACTGTTCATTTAGCAACAATCTGAGTTAATATGAATTGCTAACCTATCTTTTTGGTTTTCCATTTAGTATTGGTCTTGGCTTTTATTTGTATAATATACACGATATATTAATATTTTACTGATGTATTAAAAGTTTCTTTCATTCAATTTCAGGATGATGTCGTAAGTATTTTCATCTGACTTACTAGCTGAAAGTTTATTGTATCTTCATTAAACGATGATTTAGATACGGTCAATGAGAATTTAACCTTTTATTCTCATCCATTACAAAATTGTAAAATCAGTGTGATAAATGGAATATTATGTGGTCAAACACACATACAATGACAATCATTTATGCATATAATCTCGTTTGCATTAAATTCTTGCTTTGTAAACAACGCTTATACATTAATCAATTCATCTTCATAATGTGAAATATCGATATTTTCAATATATTATCTCTTATCAAGTATAGTGTATCATATCTTACACCATATGAAACATAGCGCATGTGTAGCTCTAGATCACAGAATTTTATATGTAAGTAAATCACAATTGTATCATGGTTTACATTGTTAGGGCACGAGCAGTGTAGAGCTCGTATAATGACCAAATGTATCGTTTTATTCATTTACTAAATCCATCAAGCTATTTCAATAGTCAAATTGAAGAATGCATGTCCATGTAATGTGGATGTAAGGAACATTTTAAAGTAAATTACCAGACAAATGATTTTTATATTATTTACCTCACACTTACTAGTTATATATGTATCATAAAATTATACTGTTACAAGTATTTATTCGGGCGTTCCTTTAGCACTGTGAGGTCATTATATAAAAATCATAGCTATATACTAGTACATGTACTATCTAGATGAGCAATACAATGTTTACCCAACCATAGGACAGTTAACATTAAACATTAAAAGTTCCAAACACAATATGAAAGCCATATAACATAGTATGTAGGTATTTTATTCAAACATCATATTAAGCTCGAATATAAGATGTAAGTATAATATAAAACTTTGACATAGCTTCAAGTACAACATTAAGTTCATGTGTCAGCATTGGTCACGTGCGTTTCATGATCAAAACAAAACAAATACATGTATAAGTCTTCACAACAAGCACTTGTAGAAGTTATAACTATGTCGTGTATAAAGCATGATTTCAAATAGTTTATATTTCGTATATCATTTAAAATGTATCAAATGACTGTAATAATGCATATATGATGTAGTGAAACATTTGAGGCTTTAACACAGTGGAGTAATGTTCTCGGACAACTTTGCATTGAAAGATTTTGAGGTCTAATATTGAATTGCATGCACTATAAGGCGTTCAATCAGCTGACGTTTTAATATCGGATCTGTAACAATACAAATATGTTCATAAGCCACGTGTTATCTGTATGCATGATCCCTTAATTATATAACTAGACGTATCCCGTCAGGCATGTAGCAGTCCAAACTGAATGTGTCATTACAATTGATTTTTTGTTTAGTGGTTTACCTATAAATGACTCAATCTTTAAGTTTATGAGACAAATCCACTTCTACGTCCTTTCTGTTGTGCTTAATAAAAAAGTACTGTAAACTTCATAACAAATGTCTTATTATCAAGGAATATTGGAGAGTACTACGAGATTTCAGTTCAAGATTAAACTTATGACACTTGACATGTACGACACTAAATATATGACACTTTACTGAATTAACAACCAGTAAATGTTGCAATCAAAACCGACTTTGTAAATAATCTATCCCGGTACAACCATTTTCCGAACACAACCAAAATTCGAACACTTCCTTTATTCCACGAGCGCTGATGTCATGTTACACTAATTTGCATAAAGTCGCGTGCTATTTTTACTTCAACTCCCGCTGAAACGTCAAATTTGACAGATTGACAGATATGATCAGAAAACCGGTAAGAAACAAATTGTTTTACCTCTCTCAATGCAAAAAGTCCAAATTCCAAAAACAAAATATATATCACATAAAAATAGTAAAAACAATGTTTCTTACAAGTAAATAAAACTTTTAAAGTATCGGCTGCCCAACTTTAGCTTTTACCTCAGTCTCAGATATATATAATAGGTCAGGTAAAACACCTCTAAATGTTTATCAGATTTGACATAGGGGTCCTTATGAACTGAAAATGATTTTTTGTCAAACATTTTTTATGATGTGCATTTTTGCAGGTTCATTCCACATCTAGGGGTCCATACAGATCATACAGTTCGAAAAGTGTATCTGAGGCTTACAATGCTGTCAGAGAATGTAAAATGTCCATTAGAGGTGCATCCAGGTATTATGGTGTACGTCCCAGTAACTACCCTTATATATAGAGTCAATTGAAGAATTGGTGTGGAAGTTATAAAATCTGGCAAATTACCCATTTTTTCTTTGGAGCAAGAATCCCCACTTTCACAACTTCTTATGACAGAGGCATGGCAGAGGAAGGATATGGATATAGTAAGACAGAAACTATTAACCTTGCCACTGACTTTGCTATACATCTTGGCATACGTGACAAAAATCATCCCAGAAGTCTTGATATACCAAGAGCAAAAATAGCAACTCGGCAAGCAATTGACAAATATTTTATTGGGCTTGGTTTTGTTATAACAAAACATAACCTTCATTACAAACCCCATCTAATATTCAATATAGATGAAAAGGGTTTGAATACTGATCATAAGCCTACAAAGGTAGTTGCAGGTAAATTGAACAAAACACAAGCCATAACATCCGGTAAGTCTAAAACAGTAGCACTTATTGGTTGTTGTAATGGTATTGGCCAGCAAGTTCCACACTATTTTGTATTCCCTGGAGAAAGAATACTGCCAAGACTACTAGAAGAGTCTTCTGCAGGCGCTGATTGTACTGTCTCTTCTTCTGGATGGTTTAATTCAGACATTTTCTCAGACTACATGAAAAAAACAACATTTTGTTAAATAACTACCGGTTAGAGGTTCAGACACATATATACTTATACTTTATGATGGACACAAAAACCATGTCTCTCTTAGTTTGATAGAGTGGGCTAAGCTGAACAATATCATTCTCTTTGTTTTACCACCCCACCGTAGTCACGTTTTACAGCCCCTTGATGCAGGATGCTTTGGTCAGAAAATGTTCAGGACTTCAAAGTTAGAAATACGCTTAGTAAGGTAGTTGGGGGTAAGGCTATCACTGACAGTATAACAGAGAAAATAAAAGAACATATAAATAAACAAACTACTAAAAAAAGTAACCAATCCGGTCTCTAAAAGTAAAAACCATGTCCCACAACAAAGCACTTCTGGTACATCTAATTCAAAGAAGACTACAAAACATGTTTCACCAGAATCATCTGCATCTGAGAATTTAGATGTAGAAGAATCTGAAAAATGCATTATTTGCAAGAAATATCCAGCTAAAGATCTTGATAAATACCCGTATCTGGTGATTGCAAAATGGGGAAGATGGGATGGTTGTGATGGTTGGGTGCATTTGTCATTTTGCACCCCAGTAAGGGTTCTCAGAAGAGGAGACCCTTTCTACTGCCCTATGTGCTTTATTCAATGTGTTATGAGGTCTGAGGGAGTTTACAATTCGATAATCGACCAAAAATTAAAGTTTAATCCTATAATAATTATATTATCTAAAGTTTGATCAAGTTTTGTTTTAATATAACCTTACGACGTGTAATGTTTAACATGAGCAACAATATGAAAGAATGATTTCCGAGCATCTTTTCCTCTGAAATTTATTATTAGCCAAAACAAGCTTAAGTGTTCGAAAAAAGGTTGTACCGGGATATTGCAATTTCATGTTTCAAGAAAAAGACGAATAATACATAGCGACATTAACCAATCAAAGAACGTAAATAAAAAAAAATATACAAATACGGAAATTATCATGTACCAGCATAGAAAATGTATGCAAAATTGTAATTTGATATCAATCATCATATTGTGTACAAGTATTCGTCCTGAATATATGTTCATGGTTTACGGGATTAATATGGTAAGAAGTGACAACAAATCTAATAATCATATAAAATGACGTTTACTGTGGTGCCACTTTGGTCTGTCTTTAGTTGTATCAAGTTGTTTGGCAAATTATTTCACACCAATACATCATATATTCATGTACATTGATAGAAGTGTTTCATTATCACTATGTTTGTTTTCCGTCTAATTTTGTTTGCTATGTGTAATATTAATAATGTAATCATAATGTAGTGACGTGCACGTGTTGAACCTACCTGTTAGATTGATCTTTGATGGCCATTGTCTATTGTTATTGTTTTTTTATAAAATAAGTAATAAATATGCTTTTTCTTCTGATTGTTTCTCAGTGAGTGATGTTTTAAACTGTCTGTTTGATTTATATCTGAATTGACAACTGATAGTTTAATTATTAGCATGGCTGTATAATAACATTAAATTTGTTTACGCTTGTACATCGGAAATATAATGATTGACGAAATGGGTTTATATGGGTAAATCGTTTATCAAGTGTACCATTGTATGGATTTGCTTTCAGTTAGTTTTACCACGCATAAGCATTTACAACAAAGAACATACAACATTATCATGAATATCTCAAATATTAATTCATAGTTGGTATCTTGGTGCCAATAGTTTCTATCATTTTATTATCAAAACGTGTGTTGAACTGTTCATTAAGAAACCTACTGAGTTAATATGAGTTACATACCTATCGTTTTGGTTTACTATATAGTACACTTAGGTCGTAACATGTATTTGTATATTACACACTATATATTAACATTCTATTGATATGTTAAAAGCTTCTTTTATTCACTTTCAGCTTTTTGTCGTAAGTATACATTTATCTTACCTCTTGAAAGTTTCGTGTATCTTATTTGACTGATGAATTAGACCCGTTTAATGAGGATTTTTATGTTCTATTCTCATGCATTTGACAGTAGCAAAATAAGTGGGATAAACGGAATATTATGTAGTCGTACAAACACGCAAAAATAAAGGTAATGCATACTAGTATATGTTTTTGTATTATGTGCATGCTTTGTTATACAACGCTTTAACATTAATATTTAGGATCCCCCCCCCCCCCCCCCCTATTTCCTCATAATGTAAAAATTGATATTTTCAACGTTCTATCTCACAAGTATAATGTATCATATCTTACACTATATATAACTTAGCGCATGTGCAGCTCTAGATCGCAGATTTGTAAAGGTATGTACATCATAATTTTATCATGATTTTCATTGTTAGGGCAAGTAAGCGAATATTTACTCACGCTCATGATTCAGCTACTTACCATCGATTTTATAATTGTCATATTTGATTATATTCGAGCAATGCAGTGCTTATAAAATGACCAAATGTATCGTTTGATTCATTTACTAACTCCATCAATCAATTTCAATAGACAAACTGAACAATGCATGTCCATGTATGTGGATATAAAGAACAATTTAAAGTAAATTTCCTCCTGACAAGTCATTTCTATATTGCTTACCTCACACTTAATAGTTATAAATGTATCATAATATTATACAGTTACAAGCATTTATTCGGGCGTTCCTTTGATATTGTACATAGTTTTATAGATGAAGTATTTATATAAAAACACATAGCTGTTTACTACTACATGTACTGTCTCGATAAGCAATACAATGTTTACTAAACCATAAGTTAAATTAAACATTATTCAAAATTACAAAAACAATATGAAAGCCATAAAGCAGAACATGTAGGTATTTTATTCCAACATGATACTAAGCTCGAATATACTACTTGATATTATAATAGCAATACATTTAATGCCAATAAAACTGTAACATATCTTCAAGTACAACATTAAGTTCATGCGTCAGCATTTGCCGCGTGTGTTTCATGATAAAAAAATGACAAATAAATGTATAAGTCTTCAGAACAGCGGGCGGATTCCCGCGTGTGTATAAATATTCGTAAATGGAAATAACTTGCCCTTGTAGAAGTTATATGTCGTGTAAATAGGATTTCAAATAGTTTATATTCCGCATGTCATTTAAAATGTACCAAATGACTGTAGTAATGCTTATTATGATACAGTGAAACATTTTGGGGTTTTAACACAATGGAGTAATGCTCTCGGACAACTCAGTCAGACATGTTTGCATTGAAATGTATTAAGTGCAAATGTAAAATTGCGAGTGATATAAGGCCTTCAATGTTCAATCAACTGACTGACGGATCTGTAACAATACATGGATGTTCTTAAGCCACATGTTATCTGAATACTTGATCCCTTCTTTATACGAATACACCTATTACATCAGGCATATAACAATCCAAACTGAATGTGTCATAACAATTGATCGCAACCAGTTAATACTCATATACATAATCATGACCAAAAAAATGATACTAAGTTTGTGTGCTGAGTGGTTAAATTATATATGACTAGAACTTAATAATTTTCTCATTCCATGTATTAACAACAATATATATTTCTGATGAACTCATTTATCTTTTTTTCAGGCCGGCTTGGTACGTATCTCATAGTTATGTCATACTTCTGCTTTTATAGAAATCACGCGCGGACATACAATAGGTCCATATTCAGCCAGTCGATAATTTTAAGAATATTTGTGTTTTGCTGTGTCTCCTTTTAAACATTACTCAGCAAGATTCCTTACGATATTTGTCGGTGACTTGACACGAGACCCCAGGATGCACTCGATGTTATGTGTTACCTTAGTCGGTGTATTTATACGGGTAATGACAACCGTTCAGCTCTATGTATTCATTACTTAGTACAGAGGTTTTAAAATTGTGAATGTATACATTTTGTATCAAATACAAGTAACATTTAGACAGTCATCATTGAATGTATTTTTATTGTTTCTATCAAATCATTAGTAGTTTTTTTATCGACTAATAAAGTTTGAATCCTAAAAGACACAAACGGTTAAACGGATCTGATTGTGGTTCTGTTTTCTTTGTAAGAGTGGTATAGCGCGTATTTGGGGAAATTTATATATTCCAGTGTACCTATGGTTTGCGATAAAGAACGCGTTTATAGTGCGATATTATTCGGCAGGATTCGTTTCCTTTCGCAGTCTATAGAATAATGTCCGTTATACCGGTTGTTCCATGTATAATTATGCATTTAACGATGCGGTACGTAATACTATATAAACATGCGGACAGGACATTCCCTAACGGTAAAAACATATAGGGGGAGGAAGTAAGTGGGTATATTGGGATGTCCGTCCGTCACACTTTTTGAAACTTGCAATAACTTTAATACTTTTGAAGGTTTCTGTTTGCAATTAAAAATTGAATGAAAGTGTACTGATCAAGAATCATATTTCTTTATGCATTTTGGCGGAAATATCCCCCTTTCCGAATTAGAAATTGTCACATACTGTTACATACAATTTCTTTAAAATTAGAATGTGACGTGTTGAAGTGCACTAAATACTCCTATATAATCATAAGTAGACAACACATATTGTTATTTTTGTCAATGTAATTATCGACCATCATCGTCCTTGTACTCCAACTATCATCATCAAGTGAGGTTCTGTCTTCTATAAAAAACGATTGTGTCATTTATAAATATGTAGCTTTTCTTACTGGAGGTTTCATTCTAGAGTCTACAATATCTTTATATCTGTCATTGGTTAGATAAAGTTGGTGAAATGACAACTATATGTTCGGCGTTATCAACGACGTCATTCCTTTTTTATTGCAAAATTCAAACCTATCCGACTTTCCTGTAATTACACAATAATGTTAACATTCAGTATTACATAATTTAAATTATTACGTCACAGCAGAAGTCATACATGATGTTCACATTAATTGGCGAAATTTCGAGGTTTGTATCGACAACTAAAAGCATGATAGATAAAATAAGTTGTTTGTTGTACGTTTTTTTCTCCATGACCGTAAAGTAGGGATTCCAAGGAAGCATATACTTTTATATGACGCATACAGTGTTGATAATTCGGAAACTGTTATATGACATATTCAAGACATTCATTGGCAATTTCTTGGTGTATTGTGTGTATTAATACGAAAATGTATTTCTGATAAACTCATTTAAATTTCTTTTCAGGATTAGTTGGTACGTATCTTAAATTATATTTCATCCTACATCTTTTAAAAAAAAACCACGCTATGACATGCACTAGTTGCATATCGTGCAAATCTATAAGTTTAAGAATATTCATGATATGATGTGTTCCGTGTTGAATTAAAGACATCACTCAGCAAAGTATGTTACGATGTTTGTCGATGACTAGTCCCGAGATACTCTCAGGACCCCCTCGACCTGTATGGGTTTCCTTGTCAGTATACATTCGTCGTATACAAGTACTCACAACCATTCAGCACTTTTTATTTATTACTATAGGTTTCAAATTGTGAGTGTATGCATTTTGTATTAAATGGAAGTAATATTTAGACACTAATCATGGCATATAATTATTTTCTATCATATCATTAGTTGTTTTGTTGGATTACTTTGACAAATGAGGTTTGAATCTTACAAGACGCAAACTGTTAAACAGATCTGATTTCGGTTATGTTATCTTTGTAAGAGTCGTATAGCGTGTATTAAGGAAGATTTATATATTTCAGTTTACATATTGTTTACGATAAAGGACATGTTTACCAAAGTATATAATACATATAATGGGATACATGAATCAAGTTAATTCACGCTATTACAGATATGCTCATATACTTTTAAGCTGTTAGATCAGTCAGCTTATTAAAGTAATAAACGAAGACAAACTACTGTCATATAAAGTGTTCCTGAATTAATTAGTGTAATATGATTATATCAGTCCACGTTTGGGAGTACAATTTCAGTTGTATTTCTGTTTTTGATTTGACGTACACGAGTTTAATAAAAAAACGTACTGTTTTAATTTATTTCAGGTGTACCAGGTAATACATTATTGGTATTGTATACTAGATCTTTATTTTACTAATTTCGAATCTATAAGTGCAGTTATTTTGATTGACAGATACATTTATTTCAGCCAGACTGAGTACATTTCAGAGTCCACTGGGGATTTAAAACAAAAATCTCCACTTTGACTGTTGCAATACTCCGTTTTTTTTCATTCTATCAAACCTATGATTAATGAATTATTAAAAATCATTTGTATACAATCATCGATACAGGATTTATCAGCTTACCTATATAATACTATATAATTATAATAAGTATTACAGTAAGTATGCAATTAATACATTTTATTACATCTAAATACAATTATAGATCATTTAAATGAAAAATTCTGGCACATTTGTGATATCTTGTTACATATGAAACTGTAACTACGCCCATAGGTAATAAAACTTGAGATCGGTCTCCGAGCCTGTCTGTTTATATGTCTAAGAAAATAAATATGATAATAAAATAATGATATTATCAACACAATAATCTGACAGCAATAATGATCCAAACATGTATTCAAATATTAAGTTGCTCTATCTTTTAAACCATAGTACTTCGAGAATAGAATTGAGTTTTGAGTTCATAGACTGTTATCAAGTTTTATAACTTCGAGGGCAGGTGTAATTTTATGACTTTATATTTAACCTTCATTGGAGATTTACTGCACACTTATCTGTATAATCAATGTATGCTTTAATTATTGTATAATAGCTTTCACGGGTTCATGTTTGTTTAATTCGAATTTGGTGCGAAATAGGTCACATGACTTCTTAGTTCAAGTGAGTTCAATCATAGGTTTCATTCTGTGCAGATGATGGCTGTTTAATTGCATCATTTTACAATTGGTTTGGTTGTTTGGTGATGTTCATATTTATAGTAGCTATCTTGGTATAAACGTGAATGCGTCACGCGTGAATGATGATTTGAGGGTAAATGTATACCCTTTTCCCATAAACTGCTGTAAATGATGTAGTTGATGGTTTGAAACTGTTAATAATATATATTTGTAAAATGTGAATCGAAGCTAGTATACATTGATGGATACATATATATGATAAAACCACATTGAGTTGTCATCGATATTACCCCGATTCAATCCCTATCGATATTAAACGATATTGATTAATGTATTCATACAGGATCACACCAGTGAACAAGTTTGCACCGTCTTTGACATATATATTAACAGGTCTGCATTGTATCTTTGTTGAATCAATTCAATTAAGGCTCTCCATCATGTACAATAAACATTAAATGCTCTAATATATAGATAATTCCAGTTTATCATGATTATATTAAGGCGTTACTTAACAACATTTACTGTTATATTTTATACTTCCAGATGGGACGATTACGTCTCGAGAGTAAAAGAGCAACTACGCGCGAAGGGAATAACTGAGGAGGATGTTTCCTAACTAAAAGCAAACAGTATTGGTGTGATCATTTTATATTGTATGCTTTAATACCTCGGTACCACGCGATTCTTTTTCATATTGTTGTGGATGTAATATTACAACAGTCGTAATTATGCGTAAATAACCAAAACTATTGCATCTACTGCATGTTTACATTTGGAAATTGACCTGGTTTTTACGCTAGCAGACCATATTGTAATGAACTATTAATCCTATAAGTATTCTGATGTGTTGAGACTGCATGACTAGTTAAATGCATTTATATGAGAGAAAAACTGAAGTTAAACAGTTATGTATTTTATATAGAATTATTGGAAAATTGATGCTGTATTCATTAAATAATTTTGAATGGTCAATGGTAGTACACTGCGTCATCAGTTGATCTCCGTGAACCTTCTTTCTGTAAATATCATCTCTCGACTCACAGGTAAATATCTTCATTTTTATATAGAAGCATTCAAGTAAATTGAACGTCGTAATTTAAATGACGCGCACCATAGATTCACAACTGTATGCTATAATGTTGTGAAGAAAGTTCATAGTTAGAATCTTTGACGATAGCCCCAAAACTGGATAATGCTGTTTGCATTTTGTTGCAAATGTCCGGGTTGGGATAATCAAAAAAGTCCTTCATCCCGTTTCCAAACGTAGACGAGACATTAACATCATGAGCTGGTTTTACAAGTCTTTTATGTCCAATAGTGATTACTTGGTGCGCTATATTTTTTCCTTTTTTATGAGTTCTTATAGTAAAAAATAATTTCATCTGACGGTAGGTGCGCGATGACGTAGTGTACTATCATTAAATACTGCTTCATCGAAATGTATATATATATTTAATTAATTTTCCTCGTCTTCCTCAATCCTGTATATGTATATTAATCTTACTTGATTTTGATGTATTCTTGAATTAGCATTTTCAAATTTATTTATTTGTTTTATTATGATTTAAATGGATTTGTTTGATTATTCGTTTGTATTATTTTAGCGTATATTATCTATTTCTGGCTCCATCTATGAACAAAGTCATAAAATATATTCGATACAATTTAGTGATATATCTCTGAGTGACAATGTTCATGATTAAGAATGAGTAATTACTTAGATTCCGTATATTAACTAATGATGAGAAATTAACCGATTTCGCTAGATAATTCTATATTTATAAATAATGATCAGATAACACGTGTTTGCGTTATTTTTGCAATGTTGTATATAGTAATAAGATAAATATATACGGTTAAAAACGTGAAGAGGGCCATGTACAAGTACGTAAATTACATGTGTGCTGTATACATGTATGTTACAAGTGAAGAAATATATATTATTCCAATCTTCCAATCAGTACTAATATATATAGCGTATGGTAAATAAAATATTGTGCGCTTATTGACTGGTCAGTTGTTAATGTTATCATGAGATATACGAGATATTTTTCAAAATAAAGATTGTATTCTGCATTTCGACACAATTATTACACAAATACTTCATTTACCAGTAGAACGGTTGTACATCGTTAAGATTATAGAATTGTAATTTAGCGTCTGGTTAACCATGAATTGTAATACAGCGTTGGTTATTTCTCTTTTTTTTGTAAATAAGTGATGGAGCTCCTGTTCCCAAAAATGATATAGAAATTAAAAGACAATCGCAAGTGTGACTTACCGACAAACGCAACTCGTTATTCAGTTTGAAATATGTCTAATAAGTGCAAGGAATAAACATAAATTTCTAATTCAGCCATTTGTCGTTTGTCATCCATTAAAGTGTTCGGGCTTCATAACACAATTATCTAATGTAAACAAAAATCTCCTGACAGGAAATGGTGATTTGGTAAATAAGATATTTTCGGTAATTTTCTTATTAATTGTTGTACAATTATCCACTAGTTAGCCATTGGAAATGATATAAAGCAATGCCTCGGTCAATATGGCATTCTGCCGTGGAGTATCACATCATATTCAATGGCTAATTGGTCAATAACTGTACAGTATGCTCCTCGTCGTTTAGAAACATGCGCAATAAAAAACGATTATAGAAAACTCGGATACAGGGTAGAATCGGGTAAAGTAATGCTCGGCTACAGTGAATTTGCATATACAATCTGACTAAAGCACTCGATCTACTTTACGCCAGTTTCTATTTTCAAAAGTCGGGATTTCCATTATCGTTCTTTATATCTATTTATAATAACTCGTTCCATCGGTACTTTGGCCGAATGAACTTTCTACCTGACGATGTTATTTCTACGTTAGTAAATGTTCAATTATATATCACACATATGTCTGCAACCACCTTTTCATTTTTTTAGTAATCCGGATCGATTCGGCCATTGTAGTATAGAACATTTGATAAACACGCACGTCACTTGGGCGCTGTCATTACATTTAGTTGCATAAGAATAGAAGAATCAGATATGGTTAAACAAGATTATAGTGAACTCTGATATAGTGAAGAATCAGATATGGTAAAACAAGATTATAGTGAAATCTGATATGATGAAGAATCAGGTACAGTAAAACATGGTTATAGTGAAATCTGATATGATAAAGAATCAGGTACAGTAAAACATGATTATAGTGAAAGCTGATAAGATGAAGAATCAGATACGGTAAAACAAGGTTATAATGAACTCCGATATAGTGAAGAATCATAATTATACAGTAAAACACGGCTATAGAGAACAAATATATTGTGCAGAATCCGATACCGTAAAACAATATTATAGTGAACTCTGGTATAGTGAAAAATGAGATGTTAAAAAATGTAACATTGACGTACCGCTTCATGATAATTGATCAAGACGGTGAGAATAAAATGAATACCAGACTGCCGAAAGCATGCTAGGAAATAAACGGTCGGTTGGTAAGCGGGTCTTTTTCATTTTTTTTTCATTTCGGAGATATAGCTGATAAAACATTGAAACTATCGACATGGAAAAATACCGTTACTGAAAAAAACTGGACCCTTCCGGTCTGGACGGTTTTCCAAGAATTCCGATTTTTAAAGAACGTTTGATTGTGTCATAAAATAAGGAAAGTTAAATCATCGCCCGATTTTCTGAAAAGTCCGGATTTCATGGGTATTAATGTATATTGTCAGCAGAAAAATAGTGTCGATGGGGTAACCGTAACATGGAAATTCAATACGCCTTACCTCAGTACAGGAAAAAAGCATTACTGCATGAATTAAAATTATTATCTAAATCATCTAAACGAACATTATAACCATTGCTCATTTCAGTAAAGAGGTCAGTTCAATAAGGTACCTATCTTAGTCAAAATGTAAATAAGACCTTCGTACACAAAAGCCTGAATATAGTGCAAAAATGTTATAATTCAAGTATCAACACTGAGAGGGATAGTGTATAAGTTAAGAGTGATGTTGTAAAAAGTCCACTTTCATTTTTTTTCATTTTCTACTATTGATCTCGCTAACAGTAAGAGAGTGTGTTATTTTTAAATATGTATTTCATAATTATCATCGCATGTATAAAGTTGATTCCTTAATTCCTTCAGTTGTCAGATACGCTTAAGTGAAGAAAGCGACTCAGTTAGTTAAATAAGTTACAGCCCCTTGTCACTATGAGCTCGAACCCAACCATAGACCTGTAAACTTCACATGCGAGATAGCTGTCAAATTGGCTTGTAACAGAAGGTCAAGGGTTCAACCAAAATACACACCCGTATCTTTTTTTCGCCGTTAAAAGCTCTAATACCCTCCATCTGAATATGACCTTGGTTGTTGGTGTGACTTTTAACCCTATAACAACAACAGCATGAAGTAAGAACGTTTGGAGATGTTAAAGTAAGCATATACTTGTAAGATACTGAATAGACCTTAAAGTTCAAAATAAAATTCCTAAATATGCACTAAAAAGCAAAATTACAGCAGGTATCATTAAGACAAATTAATTTATTGGTGTCAATCACAGCCACTGGGACCTTTGACATATCCATAGTCACACTGTAGAGAGCAGAATCCTTGTTGAGGGATACAGGGATGGTAAAACTATCCCGCTATTACACCGCCTTTAATAATATACGTGAGAGCAACACACGATCTTACGAAAGCAAATGAAACAACATCATGATAACGCATGATGAATTGGATTCTGATTATTGCCGCTTAGATTTGTAACTAGAATAAAAGCTTCAAATGCAATCAAAATCGAGTGCTCTCGATTGCTACTGTAGATTGGAATATAGTTCAAACACATAAACTAATAGATAATCTGTAGAAAGACATTCACTAAGGCTTAACCGTGTTTGTTTCTAGTAACATGTCCTTTAAACGTAGGGCATGTAGTTTTTTTTAAAGGCTCTTGAAGGCGTCATGAAGAGTAAACAAATGAGAAAATGGATATACCCTTTCCTCGAGCCCATTAAAACGTATTGGATCGCGGGAAAAATTAGACAATATCAGGTACCTAGAAACATTGTTTTAAATCTTACAAAATACAATTAGTCGTGTGAGTTTATTACAGCAAGCTCGCTTTGGAATAATGTAATTCACATACATAAAGATTATCTAAGCGGTTGTCTTTTGTATTTAATATTCTGAAGGATCAGTTACATAACACATACCGGCATACTTCAAGCAATCCAAAAGCTGAACTTCCTAATTTCGGTCCTTATTGTCCTTGAAGCGAATATTATAAACATACACATAATCAGCAATCGAATAAAATTACACACCAGAGCAATAATTACGTTTTGCGAATGATGAAATAATATTTGTTTTTACTTCAAGTTTTCTAACAAAAGTTATGGATGTACGTTTACAAGATGTAATGTTTTACCTCCAAATGGACTCTGGAATGTATTCAGCTGCTGGTTGTAGAACAAGAAGCGTGTCTGTGAGTGAGAACAAACGACACATGAATAAGAACGCCTCAATTAACTTCAAGTATTCAATTCGAATATGTGTCATAAACCAAAATATACCGAATATACGATCGTAAATAATCCAGAAACCAAACGAAAATTCGTATATAAAGAATATTAATAATTCTGATTCAAAAGGGCAGCATTTTAAAAAATGAGAATATATTTTTAAATATTTAATTAAAATGACAACAAAAACAACTTTTCCAAGAATTTCTTGCTCGTCCAGTTCTTGTACAAGGATGTTGTATCTCCAAAAGCACACCAAACTCTCAAAAGTAATAAATGATCGTTTTACGGGTTTTATCTAACCTTATTTTCTACACATGGAGCAGGTCTTACAGTTGAATATATATCTTATGAAGTAATCGGTCATAGTGTGTCATCTAATAATTATACATATATTCCCTAATAATCATGAAGACACAAAGTCGTGAGATGTTAAACCTCACAACGTATAATCGATCCTATGATCATAATTATGTCATATGTTAGGACTATCTTAAAATAACGTGTGGTAAAATGGTTATGGTCTAAGAATAGTAATCTTTCGCTAATTATCGCAAGCCCTTCACTGCTATGAGTTCGAAGCCTATCCTGACTGGACAAACGCCACGAGTGAGGAAGCTATCTGCAAGATTACGGAATTATCGGGTCTTCAAGTCCAATAACCCTGGAGGATGGTTGGTACGACGTACAACCACAGAGAACTATGCATTAACAGCAAAACAAGGCTTACAATGCTTCGATGTATTTAATGTGGTGTTGAAGTTCAACATCGTAGGATGTAGAAATAAGATTTGGCGTCTTTATATAGACAAATCGAAGACAGAAAAATATATTTCAAGGTTTTGAATTGAGAACATTGTTCGCATATATAGTTTCAACATGATTTTTTTTCGTGTCGCCGAATCTTCTTTATTATGGTACACATTCAAAAGCAAAACAAAACGACAGACCCATTTCAAAAATAACTTTATATACATAATATATTACACGTTTAATTTCATTGACAAAGCCCGCATGTCTTTGAACAAAGGACACACAATTCCGCATCTGGACAAAGTGGGCGTAGAGTGGATCGTTGCAACTTGAACTCACACAGTTGAACGTGTGGTGTTGCACCTATAATATAAATAAGCAACAGTTTATAAAACATATACATGTGTGTATAGTGAATATCAGTATTCGGCACCAAAAGATCGAAATGTTGCACAGGTTACTTAACGAATAAATAAATATTTGATTAATGACCAACTGCATTTATAGGCCATAAACTATCCCTTTGTTGGCCTTTGTACACACATTTGACTGTGAAAACAACGCGACATTGCTCATACATATAAATAGATTAGAAAAGGAATCAATGAAACAATCACATTCAAAACATCCCATCTTCTCGAAAATACCCTTAAGCTCTTAGCCCACTCAACAAAAACAAACACGAAATTTGAAAACATACACGGCGCTATTTTTAGGAAGTATGGGTAACTTCTTCAGTGTACCTTACCAAGTTCGGTGTAAGGTTAATCTAATAACTTTTAATTGTTGGCCATGTATACGTCATCGCACACAACCGGAAGCACGTGCGCGTCCATGCAAAAGGCTTTGTCGAGACAACCAATCACAGTCGAAAGTTGAGTTGACGCAGGAAGTGACGTAACAGCCGGTGGACATGTGCTGTGTGTGCCTGTTAAAATAAAGCTTGCAAAATATTTACAGTATATGATACTAATTTCATTTCATATGTCCAAGTACGAGGCTTGTCCAAAAAGTTTGTGGACACCAATGGTAACTTTTAAACAAAACAAGATAACAACATCATTCTTTCAGTATATCAACTATTGATATATTATAGTATGGCATGTAAAATTTCATCACAATATAACAAAAAATAGGGACACTGTTCACATTCAAACGGATGTACCTATCGTTGTGCGGGGCACGTTACATCAACTTACAACGTTGACGTTATTTAGAGACGTGACGCTAAAATGTTTAATACAGTCACATCTTCTCAAAATAAGGAATTGACATATTTTAACATGCACACTGTGTAACTTCTTCATCCCTTGATGAATTACTTATTTGATTTTGCTGTTTTGTTTTGGCTCTCATACTGTTACGCGCCTATTCTCAAGAACTAGCTCGTTCACCGACGCCACAAGCGCGTCCTTAACAATTTCCGGATGCCCTACAATCTCATCATTTTGTTAAGTCTGTCTATTCCATCAGCATTACGTTTGTGCCATTTATAAATGAGCGATCTATCAAAAGTGCTCTTCCTCTTACTGAACTTATCATTTTCATTGTCTCACATGGTGTTTTGTTCAGTAAAACACACAATTTAGTAATCGTATGTTGTTCTTCTTTGTCAAAAGACGCCATTTTGCGAATTTCAAATCTCGCAGAAGCTGAGAACAAATGCCCGTTGATTAAAAAATGATATGTTTGACGTAACTGAAATTTCCATGAATTGATATCATAATATGTCGCATGCAAGTGACAGTTGTTCAGTGTAATCTCGCCAAAATTATGAATTTTGTGCAGTAATATCTGAAACATCAACTGTTCGAAAACTGGGGTGACCCGCGCAACGCTACCACAGGTAATTAAATCGGCTGTAACTTTCAAAATAATAAGTAAAATTGCATCAGAATCATTGATAATATGTGTTTTGGATTATGTTTTGCTGTGATATGCTGTAAAACCTTGATTATCCGAACACCGATTATCCGAATACCCGGTATTATCCGAATAAAATGTACGGTCCCGATTACGTCTCTATATATTTCAAGTACAACGAACCCCGGTTATACGAATCGGATTTTACGAATACCTGGTGTAATCCGAATGCATTATTTGGTCCCTAATGTTACAAACGCGCGTATTTTCACACCTATTATTCGAAGTCGTCAATTTAACAATGGCCGATTGAGAATCAAACGTCGTGTGACAAACAATGTGTCACATCAATTCATACACGAAGCGTGTCAACAGTTTAATTATCGTTAAGTTGACCATATTGTTTGTTACGCTTTTATACTAATCGCGACGAATATTACACTATGATCTCGGGTATAATAAGTTAATATGCGTACGTACCTGCATGGTGATCTGTATGAACTTATTTGCATTTCAGCGTCAATAAAAATTTAAAAACAGATTCGAACACAGTTAAACAAAGCTAACTAGAATATGATGAAATAAAGTTTCCTTTTAAAAAGGAAAGGCTTGGCTGGTTGTTGCTGATAAAAGTTAGTTCTGATACCATAACTAAATTGGTTCATTTTATTTCGTCTTGTTGACCATTTTAGTTATGGAATTGTCCTCTTTCAAAGTCAACAGGTAGTCTGAAACATCGGCATATTTTTCTATTTATAGATTTTCCTATAATTCATCGTACTGTACACAAGTTTTAAATTGCATCAGAGAAAGCGTTTCGCAAGTTAAATTATAGTAGGGGTGTATTTCATTAATTAATTAATCCTCCGCTTATTACCTTCAGCAATTATGCTGATAATTAAACAAAGAGCTAGTAAAGTAAAAATAATTGAGACTGCGTTAATATATCTTATCTTTTCGTGCCTTAACGGTTGATGGAACATGCCGATTTATAGTGAAACACCCCGATTTTACAATGAAATCGCAAATGTGTACATCAAAATCACGTGACAAAATTATTGGCGGCAATAGCGTTCCGCAGGTTTCATTATAGAAGGGGCTTCCTTAAATTCTCTTGAACAATCCTCCGCTAATATGTCTTTCAGTAATGATTAAAATAATTGATTTAAATATATTGTACATAGTAACAGAAAAAATAGACAGTTTTAAAATGTGTACCTTTACGTGTAATTAATGTTAATAGAACAAACCGATCTTTAGTGAAACACCCTGATTTCATAATAGACTAGCACAGTGAAGTTGGTACACTCAAGTCATGTGATACCGATTCACACAGTAAGCGTAAACCAATCACCGGACTGTTAACATATAGCTGGCAACCAATCGCCGGACTCCTATCATTTTTGCGCACTTGTACCCAGCTTTCGCATTACAGCTACCAGCATCTAGGGAACAACTGCAACTGAAAACAATAATAGGGCTTGGAGCCGTAGCTCCAAGCCAAAAACGTACCAAACCTAAAGACATTACGTCTTCGATTCTTTAATTGTCTTAGAATGTTACGATAGCGATGCCTAGTCGATCGTTAGTAAGGGAAGTGAGAATGACATATTATTGTGTCGGATTGTGTTCTGCATAATCCATAGATGCGCGGGTATTTATTTAACAAGAATTATTGTTTCATTGGTTAACTCATATACATTCATAAAACAATGATAAATAATGAGTGTTTGTTGTACATTTTATTTTATTCTTATTATCACTCAAATAGATAACGTCATGTTTACATACGAGAGTTAACTCCCTTGCAATATACGGACAGTACGGAATTTATCGTTTCCAACCAATACATTATACTGAAATGGATTATTCGAAACCATGGATTATCCGAATGATTTTTCAGGTCCCAATGACATTCGAATAATCGAGGTTTTACTGTAGCTTAATTGGATGTAATGACGTCGGGAAAAATAATAAAGGGGGTGTCCACGAACTTTTTGGACAAGCCTCGTACAATGAAATTAGGCAAAAATAACTTTTTATCAAACAGTTTTGCAACTTTGACTTTTAATGGAATATGTTTCGTTTCTAGACAACCTTTAATGAGATATTGTCGAAATGGAAACAAAAGCCTGAATGACGTGATGTTGTCCAAGTATAGTTACTGTGCATGTAACTATTTTGCCTAGTACTGCATGTTGTTTAGCGACATTGGTGCAATTACCACCAATGCAAGAGGGGGTGGCGTGCGGTTGAACATTTTAAAGCAATCACCAATTGTGCATGCTTGTCTTTTTTTTCAGAAAAGAGAATCTATTAACACATAAAGAAATCGAGATATTATTATTCCATGTTACCTGGACATTATCGAACCTACACCTTCGAATGGAATTAACGAAAACATGGAACACTTTTTTCTTGAACAGATAATTAATAGGTCATGAAGTATGACCGTCGAATGGCATATTTGAAGGATTAATAGTGAAACATGTATAATGGCGTTGTTTTACGTTGCTTGGTGTTGACAACTTCTGCCTTTTATTGGCAAAGACCCGAATGTTTCTAATAACAAAATCCAAAGTACGAACAAATTTCCGGACGAATCGTAACTTTAAAGTACAACAGAAAAGTTCGCAACAGCTCAAACAACAATACTGCTAACTACTTGGCTCGCAAAATTTCAGTTCCAATGAACATGCACATAGTATAAATGAAATTGCTGTTGTTTTCCGTTCTTATAACTACAAGTATTTAGTCAATGATGGCCTTGTTGTAACCGAAATATGATAGAATCAACGTTCCGGATACTCGACTAAATAGCTACATACATTCATCATTAAAAACTATTGGCTTGCGGTTACAAGGACCAATCTTCCAACAGTGGATAGGTAGGGGGGTAGTTTTAACATTCTTATATACTTGTACTGAAAAGCGGCGGTAGTGGTCTGTCAAACCCTATGGGGATCCTTTCGAATATCGCTCCCCGAGGTAGCTCTATTTGGTAAATGCCACTTTTTATATTGGTGCAAAGTCGAATACTGATCGCATGCACTTTGATCAAACTAGTGATATAAAATGTCTGAGAGTCATCTAGCCAAATGGTTCAGGAATCATATATTCGTGTAGGTAAATGATTCTAATAATTATGTTCGAAACCACATACATCACAATTTTCTTAGCATAAAGTCAGGACGTACAACAAACGGACATACAAACAAAGAGACATACGTTATTACAATACTGATTTTAAGGTTATCTTTTTCATGTTTGTGTTAATGTTAACTCACAATATACTGCTTATCATCAGAATGCAACTTTTAACCATATAATAACTGAATGAAATGAAACAACATCAAAATGTCATATCATTTGGGCATGTACATGACAGAAAAGCAGACGGACAGACAGATAGAAAGACATACGGACAATCGCATTACTACATTTAACTGCACGGTAAATGCATATCTTGTTGCCATGTGTTTTGTAGAAACAACGAGTGTATCATCATTAAAGTTTAATGACTTTTATCTTGCGTTAGATAATTGGGGATCTCTATCCGAGACCTCGAATACAGCTTGTTATTGAGTACGGGAGCTGTATAGAGCTCCCCGGAGAGATGTATACGGAAACGTTTTAAGCGGCGAATTCGAAAGGATCCCTATAGGGTGTGACATTGGTCGTGTGGTTACTGCGTTGGACTTGTAACCCATCGATCTGGGTTCAATTCCAAATCGCGAAAGGTCATCCCTTCAATGAAATATAGACAAAAATGTCGATTGTATTCCACATTTTGAGAAGTTGCCGGTTCCATGTAGACGGGTAAGTTGGAATATAGTCCAGGGAACCGGTCACCGTATGTAACTGCAAAATTGTTGAAAACGGCTTTAAGCCCACTGATTAAAAAAACACTGTACTGAAAACAAAAAGTTACAATACAGAATGTTTTGATTCGGACAACTTTTCAACGACTTGTCCGCGTAAATGCAAATGAACATTAATTTAAGAATGACTTAGGATAAAAAGTGTATTACTCTGATGCAAATCAAGTCCTACATTTATCCACATTGATATTCTGTAAAGCGATTAATCTAGTTGGAACAATCAATTATTTCCTTTACAATTACGTATAGGTATCCACTTTCCAAGTACTTTTCATTCGTGCATTTCAGTCTAACATGCAGAATATTGGAACGGTTAGTCGATATAAAACATAAATTCAGTTAAAGCAATGCAATTGGGTCAGCATCACAGGTTTCAGTTCACTTATTCTCCGTTAAGCATTACTTATTTCAAGATTTTCGAAAGCGTTTAACGTTGTAACATTGTATACGCGTGTAACGGAATTTGCATTCTCTATTGCAGTTACATGCTATAGTGAACATACGATAGGTATTGCAATCGGGCCATCAGTCGCTGTAATGGTTATTATATTGATAACAATAATAATAACTTCAATGTTCATTATACGAAGATGGTAAGCTTTAAATCATTTCAGTTCTATACGAAACTTATGTTTGTTTGAAATCAATTGTTTCCTCACAAATTTAGAAAAAAGTCGAGAAGAAAACGGCGATAATGTACGAAAAATGAAATATCGTGTTGTTTGATATGCTAACTAGCGGCCACCTTCGAATACAGTCCACTATGTGAATAAATGTCAATCTTTAAAAAGATTGTCATTGGCTGTTTATAAAAAAATGACCTGCGCATTAGAACGAACTGTCCATAAGAGCCATATTTAATATTTCCCAAGTGAGGCATTTGTTCATAGGTTTGACTGTATATGAAACGTTTTAAATGTATTTACAAGTTTTGTTGGTTTACGAATCATGCATTTATTTCCTGTCGTGTATATATGTAGTATGTCCAAAAAACATTTCGAACATAATTTAATTTGAACCGCTGGTGGAATAGTGTGGATTTCAATTGAATTTAGAGAAGAATATTAAACTATGCAAATGACTTTAGCACAATAATACAGCGGTGATATTTTTATATGCAGTATTAAGTAAGCTATGCTAATTCGTAATCCCGCATGCTTATGTCATTTCTATGTGTTAATCTGGTGTTCGTATACCGATATTTCAAATATATTTTAGCTCGTCGTGTTTTTGATGGATACATGTTTTCGGAGAACGGAATATAAACTTGTTCGTCTTATGTTTACGTATGTGTATTGTTAATTAATTCAAAAAGTGTTTATTGTTGCAAGCTGTGTTAATTGAAAAGATATTGTTGCATTGCATCTTCTATTTTGTCACCTGATCTAAATTGTGTGGTTTTATTCATTAAGTTATTTTGTAAAGCATCTTGTCCATTCTGAGAATTTTTTTCAAATTGTGTATCGTGATTTGTTTTGCTCAAATTCTTTGTTTGTAATATTTCAGTCTCGACGTATAATTGAAATTCTTCAATTATGACATCAAGTATAAATTTATTGCTTTTCTTCTCTGAACGTCTTTGAAGTTTCATCGTTTCCAAATATACAATATAAAGTTCTAAAATATGTATTAGCAAATATATAAACAATTCAAATACCAGGCGCGTAGCTACCAGTACGCAGAATACGCAGCTGCGTACACATCATTCCAAAATACGGTAAATATAAAAGTGCCAAATAAATGCAATAAAAACTGAGGACTGAGAGGGGCGGAGGGAGTATTGAAAATGTTTCGACGGAACATTGATAATAGAAATTTCACCAAACAAAACCAATGTCGTAATCGCTTCATGGTAATGAAAATATTCGCACGCTATCTTTGTAGTTACTGGTCTGTAAAGTTTACGTAGCGCGTGTTTTAAATGTGGCGGGAGGTCACGCAACATCAGGAAAAGGATCGCCATATCTTGACACTGCTGACCTGGTTGATGAAGATGTTCTGACCAAACAGTGGTCATCTGTCATCGCACACGTGTCTTCTACAGCACAAACGTGCTGCATCTTTGTCTTTGAATCGTCAAGTTCAAATGATTTTTAAATGTGTTGAAATAAATTCATCTACGTAGTACGTACCATTTCTATTTGTGAAATTTGTTTTGTTAAACAGTTCAAGTATCTAATGTATACGTCGATTTGGAAAGATATTGTTTGATTTTTTAAAAGGTGTACTCACAGGAGCTAATACCGCCCATCTTCCAGTGCGAGATTTAGCATGTGAAAAGGTGCTGACTGCTTGTGGCGTGGCAGGTTTTTAATAGTTACGCTGCTATGATAATTCATATGACTGAATATTACATTGCACAAATTATAGCAACATACTTACATACTTATGCATCGCGGAAATAATGACCCGTGGTAACCCAGGGCTTTTTACAAAGAAAGTAACACTGATAGTTAGTGTCTTCCCCTAGGAAAATATGTTGTATATTTTCCCCAAAATTCTATTTCCCCTATTTTCATTATACATATTGCCCACATTTGCTTATTTGGACTATTTTCCCCATTTTAACAGCACCCAGAATCTTTTATTCCTAAAAATAATATAAACGTATGTCTGGTTAAATGTTAAATATATAAAACTATATATACACGGCTTCTATAGATCATAAATCATTTTGCTAGTCCTCCGTATATTCCGTGGTCGTTTGACCTAACCATTGCTCATGGACCAGTACTATCCAGTGATGTCCTTCCACAAGGAACCGACACATGTTCCACATGTGGATGATGTCTTTGTTGATAAAATGGCATTTCGTCTAATTTTCATGAAAGGGTATAACCTTCCGCGACAGGGAATCAAACTCTGATCACAGGGCTACGAATTCAGCTGCTGCGGAGCCGAATTTAAATAGTGTTATATATAAGCGTCAGTTGAAAACTTATAAAAATAAATAAATGTTGCAGGTACATGTATTTGTTTTTCGTGTGACTTCGTTTGCAGTCAAAGTTACTGGTCTCATAAATAGTATGTATTGTATGTACATGCGAATTCTTTGCCCGTGTTAGCCTCAGTCGTAAGGTATGTGTGACCTGTGTGTGGATGCAATAGTCATGGACGATTTTTCACGAAAAAACTGACTATTGTTTTAACATGCATAGATTTACAAGCGAAATCTATTGAACGCACTTGGGCCCAAGTACAAATAAAATCCCCCACTAGCATTCAGAATTTCTGCGTACACACCATTATTAGTCAAGCTACGCCCCTGAATACCATATAAAAATACTAAGACATACCTTTAACAAACCTAATATTGTGTTTATTTAATCTTTTCAATTCTTTACAATGATTTACAGCACAAAAGCTGTGCAGTCGATGGTTGAAAAGCTTTTCTATAATTTATCATTCAAACTTCACATTTACTAAAAAAGAAACCAGAGTATATTAACTTACAGACATATAAAGAGTTGTATTCGGGTTATCGTATCAGTTTGTGAAGTATACTACAAAACATTTTAGGATGTTTATTTTGTCACCATTATCTGACATGCTTTGAGATGTACCGATAGACTTATGCCTTTTGTCGTGCGTGATCACATTTTTGAGACGGCTTTGTGCCTTGATATACTTTAGTCAATGCAATAACAAATACATGCACAATGATACAAAGCGGTAGAAGAAAACTGTCAACTACGTATACGGTATTCAACATATTACATATAACATCATTGTTCTAAATTTGAACCATATGACTCGTGTCCTTGAGTCAGTCAAGTTTCATTATTATAGCTACTACCTTAAAGTAGTACATTGTAGATTCGTGTTTGTAATAATTTGATACTTTGCAGAAATGATTACTTCCGAACCTTTCCCGTCCACTTCACTAAATATATAGAGAGTTTCGTCTTTCGTACAGGAGTCCATTACATGAAAAATTCTTCACAGCTAATCTGGATGTTTGGTGTAACAACATCAATAGTGCCGCAGAATTAAGAAAAAATAACTCGAATTGTTAACTACCCGACGGCATATAACTAATTACCGATGACAGTGACGAAAAACGCAAGAATTACTGCAAATATTTATTTTCCGTATCGGATTATTCAATAAAAATAATTTGTATAATTGACGTTATTTATGTTCTTAAAGAAGTACTAAGAGAAATACTACTTTATTGATCAACACTTCGTTCCAATCTTAAAACTTGTAATTCTTATACTACATAAGTATCAACCACATTTTAAAGAAACTCTTCTGGCTTGACTGCATAATTTATAATACTTATCTTTTGAATCGTATATTATGTGTCTGCAAATTGTTTAATTTTCAATAATCAATATGGATTTATATCTTTGCAATCAATTTTTGACAATGTATGTATGTTTATAATCATTGCCTTCTCCGCAGCACAGATATAATTTTATTCTATATTATGTATATATGTGCATGTACATTTGTTGTGTTGTGTTTATAAATGTTAATGTCCTCATGGATCGCAAGGCTTAATGGATTTACTGAAATAAACCATTTATAAAATTTAGCAGACGATGTCAAACATGTATTGCATTAACTACTATGCGGAAATATTTAAACATCAGATAAAAGTCAGCTAAATGATGATTCAAATCAATATTACCATCAAACACTGTACATCATGTATACAAAGTGAACAAAATATGCAGTGTAACCTTCATGAAAGGCCACCTCCGAACGACAGCCAGTACACTAGCAACACAAATTTACGTTTTACTCTATTTTACCTCTATCAACAACAGCAATATCTTTACAAAAGCCATTTATGTCCTTCCTATTGGAGGCTGTTGTAGGGAGTTTGCACTGTAGTAATAATGCACATTATATTACGAGTCGTTAACATATAAACTAGTGATCACTAGCCCATTACCGCGAAAAGTTCGTATCTCATCCAGGACCAAGAAAATCTTACATATGTGGAAACAGTCAAGCTAGCCTATAGAAAGTCTTTGGCTCTACACAGAGGATCTATCTACATTGTTTAAGATCGATAAGACGCCATATGTCCCTGACTCGTTAATACATCCTTAATATCAGGGAATGCAGACGAATTGTAAAGATAGGCGGTTTTTCACGTGCTACGATTACCAGAGATGGTCGTTCACTACGGTAGATCTGTATCTTTCGTAAAAAATGTGAAACGCTTTGACACAATATAATATCTTCCTTTACCAAATAATTTTGCGGGATCATAAAATACATCGTCAAGGAAGTTGAAATTCGACCATCCGTAAAACATACCGTAATAAATATACCTAATCCAATAGAAATTGTTGGTAATGGTAGGAATAATTCAAACAGGTTTATTACACATATTTTGGTTTATCAGGTAATTAATTATTTTTTTCGAAAGTTTTGTCATACAATTTATCAAATACATATTTTCGTGCGTTAATCAGGTAACCAGTTAAACTTTCATATCGAAAACATGTCTGCTACGTTTTCCACAGACATAACTCTAATAAGATTACGGTGTTAGAAATAATTTTAATGCAAGAAATTATTATGTTGTTTCAAATTCAATATCATTTGATGTTTCTTTTTATATTTGTGAATTTTAGAATGTCCTTCCTTTCTGGCCAAAGTATATTTGTGAATTTCTAGGAGTATGATTTTGTAACGGCTTGTCATTTCAGAGAGTAACCTAAAAACAGGTATGCGGTTGTATGTGTTTCAACGGTTTGCTATCTTCTTGGGTTTAAACGCAAGAAAGTAATTTAATTAATTTTAGACATTCACTAATTTACTGATGTTTACATGAGCAAAATTCAATTTTACTGTGACAGAAAGACAACGTCCTGTTTGCTTTGGTCTGAAATTATGCCTTCAATATAGTAATAAATTATGCTTAATGAGATGAAAATTGAAATTACAGTTATAAGCAATGAACGCACAATCGTAATACCATTAATAAATTGAGTGTAGTCAATACACTAACAAAACCAACTAAAAAATCCAATGACATCTTATGTTTTATTTTCCATTCATTTTTTTAGTATTTTCAACTGCACCTGCACCAGGATGCGGAAGCTGTGGTTGTTGTGTACACAGTTTGTGTGAAGGGCAAACTTTGCCAAATTCTGAATATATGAATGACGTCTGTACAGAAGGTTGTATTGATGGTATCAGTGGGGCAAGATGTTATAACAAATGTCCTGGTGGCTGTTTAACGTGTGAACAATATTCCAGAAAGACATGTACAGCATGTAAACCCAGATACTATCTAACTTCTTCCAACACTTGCACTACATGTCCATCTATTTGTAAGTTGTGTACTTCACAATCGGAATGCCAGGAATGCGTTTCACCATATTACAATGACGACGAAACGACAAATTGCTCTTTATCTTGTCCTAAGAATTGCTATTGCCAAAGAATCGGACAGTGCTCCTCTTGCAAAGATGGATATTTCAATATTAGCAATGAATGCCAAGAAGCATGTCCGAATAATTGCGTAACCTGTTCCGAGAAAAACACGTGCCTAACGTGTACTAATGGATTCTACAATGAGGAAGTATTTGATAATGAAACAAGTGATGCAATTACGAACTGCTCACTTCCATGCAGAGAAACGTGCAACAATTGCTCCTCATACAACATTTGCCAAAGTTGTAAACACAATTTTGAAGGTCCAACATGTGATGATTGTTCTCCTGGTTGGTATGGACATAACTGCAACATGACATGTCTTTCAACAAATCGTTCAGAAGGTAGATGTGATAAGTACACAAGGAAATGTATTTCATGTCCAATAGGTTTGTATGGGTCGCTCTGTGAACATGCTTGTTCACCAGGATGTAAGACATCGTGTAACTTCACAACTGGATATTGCTTTGAATGTATTGCAACATATTCCGAGATAAATGTTGCGTGGAGGATGGGCATTGCCGTACTTGCTCGTCCAATACAGTCTGTGACACATGCGCTAATGGATTTTACGAAGATGTGTGCAATGAAACTTGTTCTAAGCATTGCTTAAATGTTAGCTTTGACCCCATATGTGAGAAAGACTACGGCTTCTGCAATAACTGTAGCGATGGGTTTTATTGACATTACTGCAACGTGACTTGCAGTAGTAAATGTACAAACAAACGTTGTTTCAAAGAAAGCGGAGTTTGTACTGAAGGATGTGATGGAAATTTCGAAGGACCAACTTGTACTCTAGGTATAAGTTTTTTATATAAAAAGGGACATTTTTGTTGCGAGCCTGAGCTGTATCTAACATCTATATGTTTGTACACAGTCAGACCTGTGAAAAACTGCCAACCTTTGGAAGTCTGGATGGCCTTTGTTCAAAGGTTTGGCTTTTATTTTGCACCAAGATATAAATTGGCTTCAAACTGTTACATAATATCTTCGAGTGAGTAAACATCTTCTATATTTTCGAAACTAGTTTCAGATACATCTGAGCATTTTTGCTTCGTCTTATTCATATTTCAGGGTTGGAAAGTGAATCAGCCAACATTGTTCCTATTGTTGGTGGATCGCTCGGTGCTGTAGTTGTCATTATCATTGTTGCTATGGTAATTGTGGTAATGAAAAGAAGGTAAATGCAAAGCAATCTTCTTGGTTATAAAAATAATATTTTCAATAAAACTCCTGATGCCCGGTCCAGTTCAGACCATGGGATATGTCTGCATTTGAAGGACTTCCTAATAAGTGAGATACTATTTCTCTAAAGCAACTCATATTTGGAAGTTATTGAAAATATCATGTTTTAATGAATGTCATTCGTAGGGGTAGACTCTTTTTCGAGTGTCTGAAATCTGGAAAAAATACGCACTAATTTGAGTGTTTAGTTCACCATATTTTGTGATTTTCTAATATTCAAGATTTGAGACATTCGTTCGACATTTTCATGAATAGTTAAAGAAGTATGCATATTTGACGGGGAGAAGTTTCACTGTATTTTGCTATATTGTGGTACTTCATACATATTATATTTGTTTAGCAAGATCTGTTATACACGTTAACAATACTAAATGGTGTTTGAAATACGAATGGTTCTGAATAGGCTGTAAATATAAACTGCCTTAAATATTCGAAACAAAAGCACCAGGAAGATATAAGACGAATTCGTAAACCTTTTACGCATTGTAAGAAATTTAAACAATCAATTACCTCAACTGCAGGTAAATAGTTGTATTTTGTACTCTTTCTATTTGGGGGTATTTTCTTACTTAATGAATGTTAAAGTCTAGCTTGTTCATATTTGTCTAAACTTGTATAAAATGTTGTAGACCTGGGGTAAAATGATGTAATTATATATATATTAATTCTTGTTAATTAATTTCGGCATAATGATATAAAGAAACATGTACACACCACCATTGCGCATTGTGTTATCACGAATTTCTTTTTTCTATGTATTTCTTTGTTTCATTTATCTCTGCTGACTTTGCGGCAGGCTATCAATAAAGTAATCCTTGATAAACATATTTACTGTCAACTGCATTTATCAGGAATAATTTTGGCTGCTATGTATAGAAAACGATACTGTGCAACATAGTTCACGTAAATGCTGTCTAATATCTTCTTTAAGATAAACCCTGCTATAAACTGTATTTAAGCATGAATCTTATTCAACAAAATGCGGATATCAAAATACAGGTATGATACACTATGTGTTTATAGAACAATAAACCACGTTGTTTGCATTGAAATCATTTTATTTTGTGAATGGGATGTTAAATATATTTTCTTTTATAATACCCGGTTAGCTAGTGTACCATTTATGATTCAATTCATATTGCAATGAAATTTCATGCAAACTTATCCCATCTCGCTTTGGTAGGCGACCACATGCTAAACAGTCAGATGACTTAGAAGATGGAGAAGATCAAAATAGACTCCAACCTCCTGGTACGTATGTTAATACCTGTATCTATTGAAACATCGTTCCTTTTGAACAATTGTACGCTCGCATATCAGATATAAAGGAGCAGCAATAAATTGCTATAAAATAAATACATGATGTGTGAATAACGATTTAAAGGGACTGGTCCATATTTTCGTCTTTGCTGAAACGCTTTTAATGTGAAAATAAATGTGAATTACATATTACGTAAGATATCCGGTATCGGATACAAAAATGAGGCAGTTGAATATTTGAAATTAGCTTCACATTACATTCATATACTTTTATATTACGGAACTGGAAATTAAAACAGTGATTTTTATGTTCTCACCTACCCCAGGGTAAAAAGGGAACTGCTGGGTTAAGATACTGAACTGAAAATGAGAATCATGAAATTTTACTAACATTACAGAAGAAGAAGCAGACGCCGAGCTCGAAGATATTAGTGAATATGGCGACAGGGAATTGCTAGAAGTCGAAGAACAGTATGATGAAGCAATATATGAGAATGTGGCTGATATTTCTGCTTCAATGTTTGCTGCCTATGTCAAAATGAAAACGAATGAGAGTTACAAATCTGAATTCGCGGTAAATAATAAAATTGATACAATTCACAATTAGTGGTGACCAACTTACGTCATTGATATACGTTTAATTTTATTGTATAGTTAGTATGATGATTTAGTGTCAACCCTAGCGCCGGGGATATAAAACATGCGAGCAGGCCCTGAGCTCAAATTTCGATTCCCTTATCAAAATATTTTTGTCGAAACATTAGAGGTGTTTAATGTTTAAATACATATGTAGGTCAATTATTCTGTCAGAATAATGTATCAGTATTGTCATTATTGTCTGATCATAATTAACTATATCATCGGGGCCAGTTCTACTTTACGCTTCCATGAAGAACCGGCAACTTCTCTAAGTAAGGACGAGAATCTACTTTTTTTCTAAGTCTCATGAAAGGTTTGACCTGCAGCGACCAGGAATTGAACCATTCTTTCGGGCTGGAGACCGATAGCATTTTTTATAACGTCGAACCCTAGACAATTGTAAGTCATCTCGATCGGACGAAAAAAGGCTCATATCACGTGTCAAATATAGCAGACCGATAATTTAAGTAAACAGTTCTGTACATGTAGTAGTTTTGCTCCCATTAGTGATCTTGTTCATATATTTGACGGTTGTGTAATAATAGATGATACTTCAATGTTTTTTGTTTAAGCGATTAAGGGAAAAAGATCTAAGCAATTTTTGGAATCCATCTTTAGTCTTATATCTGTTATATTAATATTATGATGGTTGGGGTCTAATTGTTTTCATGATTTAATGTTATTTTTTACAACTGCTTAAACCAACATGTAGCAATTACCAAGAGGACTAACAGAGAGTCACGAGGATTCCCAGAACAAGGAAACTGTGGGCAAGAATCGATATGTCGGTGTTTATCCATGTAAGTGTATCATAGTTATTTCAAACTAAAAGTAAAGTTGTTCACAAAATCATACATCAACCGTTGTCATGGCATTTCTCATAAAACACGAAAAATCAACAGGGAATTACACTCACGGGTCCGTCGTAAGCCTTCAAGCTTTACTGTTCACAAATCAAGTCAGGATTTCTGAATATAAGACCTGCCCGATGTTTGTCCTATATTATACTGATATTGTAGAAAGTCTAAGCTTTCAACGAGCTATGAATCATTGCTGTATCACTTTGTCTTGGGTTTGACTAAGATTTAACTGAACTGTTAGGAAATAGACAACTATTACGGACATAGACAACTGTGACTAGTGACCTTATCGCATGAATCTATAGGACTGCGGGAAACTTAAAAGTTTCAGTATAAAGGAATGTCTAGTATCAATGGAGTTGACTCAGCATTGAAAAGCCACTGACACAATTACAAGGTCATTTTATTAAACCTTAACTAATTTTACTTTATTTCATATAAGTCTATGAAATTAATAAATGTCCGTAAAATTGTTGTTCTTCTGTTCATGTTAGTGGTTTACATATTAAGCAGTGCGTTTTAATTATTTGTGTTCAATCACTCCAGGGTAAAGATTAAAAGTGTTCCGAAGTTTTACATCAACGCGTGTTACATTGACGTAAGTATAAAAATTATCTGTACTTTAGTCGTAATGGAAAGCATGTACCTAGATACCTAGTACAAAAGCAATTAAGCATACCTCTCTAAGTGCCACTTATCAAAGCCACAATTAAACCACCACGTTCTCCAAAAGCCAACACTTGAACCTATACAGACGTATAATACCTGGAAAAAGTGCACCTACATACATGCAAATGCAAAACCTTCGTAAACAGATTATATCCTATACACCCATAGACAAAACGCAGTAAAAATGTAAACAAACCAATCCATGTGGCCTGTACCTTTTGACTGTTGTTGTCAGTTTTGTTAATAAAATATTGATCACAGAGTAATAAGCCAGGTTTCTGAAGTGGTTAATACGATAAGTGTTATCATTCTTGGGATGAAACGAATTGTTCATGGCATAGTTAAACTTACCATTGCAGGGTTTCAGATGACCGAATGGTTACTTTGCAACATTGGGTAAGTTAGGACTGTTGGACGTTTTTAAAACTATACATAAACTACTGTCATTGTATGTGGACATTAACATCTACTAAGGTTTGATTTAGTACAAAAAAGAAAATTACCTGGAACAAAAATCAAGCCAGTTTACAAATTATAATTGTTTTAAAGATTTGGATTTTTCAACTTGCCCTAAGACCAGTCTGCCATTGTAATACGTCGCTACTGACACGGTGACATATATCTGATGTGTCTAAACTGTACATTAGATCTTGTAAACCTGTTAGTATAAACCTGTTCTTTACGTAGAACTGTAACCCGGTTCAAAACCTTCCAAAAGCAATCGCTGCATACAAATAATGTATTAAAACATTCAGGGCCAACGAGAAAAGCGACGAATAAGTTCAACATATTTTGGACGATGGTTTGGCACGTGAACTCGGATGTGATCGTCATGTTGACAAACCTTCGGGAACACAGTGTATGTATAACCCTTGGTATGAGATATAAAACAAGTAATCAACACGTCCAGCATGTGCACAGGAATGTAATGAAACACATTTATTGTAAATAAAGAAGTCACTATGACATGCCATATGTATTCAATTGTTATAATTATAAGTATTATCACAATTCCAAAACAGTACATACATTTCATTGTTACTAATAATTGGTAGATACGATTGATTTTAATCCAGAACAAAGACATGCATCTAATCATAGCTTATATTTAAATTTATTTGTAGGGAATGCGAACAGTACTGGCCGAATCTGAACAACACTAACACACATCAAGATAATGCAGTGTTTTGTCGAAGTGTTGAAGTATTTGCAGAGTATACTTTGCGTACATTCACAATTGAAAAGGTTAGTATAGCAACTGTGTGTATCTAAACAAGTATATGCATTTACTAGGTGGTCGCTTATGTTGAGCAGATATAAGTTTAAGCCACAGTGTATTTTAAACCTTTTTGTCCGAGTGTCTGTTGACGTTCTAACTTTTCAAAACATGATATTTTAGTTATTATGCTGTTCCGTTTAATTAGTGTCGGCATGGTTATTGAGCTGAGTATTTTGAAAAGCAGCAGATTGGAATCATGTTTTATAATTTGTTTATGTTGATCAAATTAAGGTGACACTAATTCAATGGATGTTATATAATTTCAAAAGAAAGCAGAGAAGCGAACAATCTACCAACTCCATTACACAGCATGGCCTGATAAGAGCATTCCAAGTGATGTAACAAGCCTTGTAGAATTCCGACAAAGGGTTCGAAGTATCCCTCGGACGCACAAAGGTCCAGTTATCGTCCACTGCAGGTATAGTATTAGGTTTGCTTATTAGTGACAAGGTTGTGAACATGTACCACACCTTTTAGTTTCCATGGGTTTGAAGCCATTGTTCAAGTATATTTCAGTTATTACCATTTAAACCTGACTGTCTTTAACCAGTACTAATTACCTTTCCACACGAAACCGGCAACTTCTATACAATCAGAGGAAAATTGACTTTTGTCAAATGTTCACCATAGAAGGGTATGACCTGCCGCAACCGGGATAAAAACTAGGACCACCGGGTTACAAGTCCAAAGCATTTGTCACCAGACCACGGACATAATGCACCGCACTAATGCATTGTAACCATTCGATCTGCTGAAACCCTGCTTTAGATGTGAATTGTATAAAATATAAAATTTACAAAAATACAAATGTATTGATGTAATGTGCATTACATTACCTTTTCTACCTGATGACAAATACACACACATGAAGAATGACTAAATCATGAAGACATATTTTTCATTCTCGCTTCAGACACAGGATCCTTGGTGCTTGTAATATACATTAACAAAGTTAGACGGCTTTAGTATTGCTTTTGACTGAACGAGTAGTTTTTTGTTGACCGCCCATTTACTGAAATTAATGTGACTTGTCTAATTCACAGCGCTGGTATCGGGCGCATTGGAACCTTTATTGCGCTAGACAGGCTGACGGAAGCTGGTGAGGCAGGGGAGACAATCAATGTATACGAATGTGTCAATAAAATGAGAAAGCAACGTGTAAACATGGTTCAGACACTGGTAAGAAAACGTTTAAAATATGATCAAATAATGTTGAGGATGTTTTATTTTACTTAAATTATATGGTAGTTTCTAAACATCTTCATCATTGAGGGGTGATCGATAGTCGGATCGAATGGCAACGCACTGGACTACTAAACGAAGGATTGTGGTTTCGATTCTCGGCTCCACCTTTCGAATTCATCTGGGACGCTGCTTCAGTGTCCCCATCAGAATTTACACAGGCACGATAAAAAACTGGAAAAGATATTCGAAAAAAAGTTGGGATATAAATGCTCGATCCTACTGTATATCTCCAATTAAAAGCACATTATTTTATGATAATGAAGCATGTTCAAAACCTATGTTTTGTCAGAGTGCTACATTATTTCTATTGTTCATTATTTCTTACTTTATGATTTGTTATCAGCCACAAATAAGTTAAAAACGATAAGTTGAAAATATATAGGAGATGTATATATCTTTGTTTATTTTAGGAGCAATTCAAATTCATACACAAGGCTCACACACGTGAGAAGGAATTCAACGCCAACTTCGAGGTAAGCCAGATCCTTCTCTTTTTGTAATTTACAAATGACCAATATTGTAGTAGACAACTTAAGAGGGAACAAAATATAAATGCGTAAAAAGGAGTAGAGACATACAAATATGATTTTAGAACAAATGTATTCAAATGTAATACAGTGTGCTTAAGGTGAGAGTCAGCTGAATTTCTTAATACATTTGAATTGTTCTGTGTATTGAATGTATATTGCAGTTACTTAATACGGTTATTTATGATGAATCCCCTGAAGAGATTCAAGCCAGGGAGGCAAATGGTAGCCATAGCGACAAGAACAGAACAGGAAGTGACATACCAGGTATGAAAAATGTTGTGTTATTCTTCACTTTTGTCACAATTACATCAGTTATACTGTGTTACTCATAGCCAGTACATTCTTATCATCTATGAAAACCGAAGCAATTTCGCCTACAAAGGGGGCAATTCAAATATCGCATGGGCTTGTATTACATAAGAAAATTATTTGCCCTCCAATTATTAAATTGGGTAAAAGATACATACAGGTAAAGAGAATCCATGCTTTTGGTGTAAATATCACTAATAAAGACCGCAACTATGGCAAGGTATGCTTCTGTACACATGCATCAGAGTGATAAGGGGTTTTATCAATGACAACCAATGTTTAAGTGTCTATAAATGATTATCCATTACAAATAGCTATTTCACTTACTAAAGAATACTTATTGCATAGTATTGTCTAATAATCTATTAATATATTTCATTTCAGGTGACAAACATCATCCAATGTTGTACATAGGTCGGACAATCGAGTCCATTGATTACATCAACGCAGTGTATGTAAATGTAAGTGCATGTTTAAAGCATTCGATAAACAAAGTGAAATATGATTGTAAGACTCATTCGATTCTATATAATAGTTTCCGTCAATGAAGAATAAGGAATTAGTTCATGAACTCGGTATAGTTACTTATTTCTGTAATATAACTTTAACTCCCCATTTTTACATTGCTGCAGACCGTTCCAATGAGGAACCCCAGGGTCGGACTTGATTTGCCACTCTGTTTTTCCGGAAGAGCAACTTATAAATCAAGCTGCGCAGAACAGCTGTTCCGGCGCTGTTCGGTTCACCCCTTCTCAAAAGGTGGGGTGATTGGAATTGATCACGTGACAATTCAATCAACATGGCGGCGGACAGGCGCACAATGTTCATGTGCGAGGAGTGTGGCAAATGGTTTATAAACATGGAAATCTTCATGAGGCATCCATGCTGTAAAAAAAAAAACTTTTAACGGTATGTTATATCTAAACGAAGCAATAAACCTATCATTTAATGACTAATTCCGTGATTGAGACAAAAACAGCCAGATTCGTACCCAATAATCCTCGCCTTCAGAAATTTACCGGAACGAAGCACATATTTGTTGGACAAACTGTTGAGCTTTTTTATACCCTTAGAGTGCGGCATATACATGTTGCACAGTTCATCTGTCAGCCCAGCTCAATCTTGTCCATGCTTCCGTCTCTTAAACTTGTGCTGCTTCAGTTTTAACGAAATTTCACGAGAGTGATCAGTATGAAGTCTAGTTGACTTGTGCATATCACCATTATGTTCCGATTGGATAATTTGTAACGGAATTATGGTCCTTTGTTGGATATTTTTTAATCGAATTTGTCTGTATCATTCCTCTTTAACTATTAATTGTTTTTTATTGAAACTTTGTGGGATTTTGAAACATTTGTGGCAATAAAATTGTGTTACTGTATATATAGTTTATTTAGAAACTTGACATGTTTTAAAAGGCTTAATATACTTAAGACCAGTCTATATGATTATATAATAATATAAACTTTTTTGTATTTGTATCTAATGAAGTAATGTTGTTGTAAAATCTTAGTATATAGACCTTTATTTCATGATTGTGAATACTTAAAGTTTATTTAAAAAAAACAACATTAAGTGTTTAAGCAAGCTCAGCAACAATTGTGTTGGTGAAAATTTGTTACTTCTTTGCATAGACTTATATACATACTTGTGTATATAAGTCCTTGTTCTTTGCTGCTTTTGTGTTAAAGGAATTTGAAGACAATTTGATTACAGTTTCCTTTTAAAATGTATTAAATTACTCCTTGTCAATACTTGTTTAACATTTGAGGGAAATATGTAATGTATTGTTAAAAATTAAGCAATTCAGTTGTATAGGTAAATTAGCAAAATATAGCTACATTTAGCACTTCCCCCAACCTGCGTAAAAGGTCCTATATCCATAAGAAGTATTAAGTAATTGTTTTGTTTAAACATTTCAGATGCACAAAGCAGTCCAAGAACATTGGCAAACTCCAGTCCAGTAACACAGACAATCACCAGTGAGAGAAATGGTAAAACTAAATTTTATAAACAGAGCAATACTAGTACAAGTGGTGCAGTACTGCTTAAGAAAGTATTAACTTGCAGTGTTAAGTTTGTTCAGAGGCATATTAAAAATATTCAAGCGCTACAAAATCAGTTGTCCAATACCACCAATTTATTTTCCTTTTTTTTGGTTTTGAGCAAGCAATTCTTACCAGATGGGTGTGTGAAGATGTATATTGATGTAAGATAATAGGTTTTCTCGAAATAATTTCTCATATAAGAAGTAGAAATTGCACAGCGTTGCTCATTTGAATATTTGTTTTAATATTATTATGTCTCTGTTTTGTTCCAGTATTGGGAAGCCATCACTCATACATTAACATGTTTTTTGAACTAGGTTCAGGAAATGGATTGGCATCCATTCAAAATTCTACACACATACATAATTATATATATAATAATAATATAGATAAAATATAGGAATAAATCTTGACAAAATAACATCATTTTTACATTAAGCATACTTAAAAGCACTTCTAGACATGTAGTGTTAATACTAGAATTTTATGTTATTATTGCAAAATTAATTTGTATTTCAGACCACCCAGTTGATGAATACGAATATGCAGGAATAAATCTGAACGAAGAGATTAATGAACAGGTTAAAGTGCAAGAACAACAAGAACAATCATTAGTGTGGTCTAGGCAGGCAACACTGCTGTTGATCAGCGAATACAAAGACAGACAGGAAAGGATTGATGCTGGGAAACTAAGGAAGAACAAAGCTTTTGATGAAATAAGCAAAGAATTGAACAAAGCAGGTTATGGTTTCAATCATGAGCAGTGTAATGGACGTATGAAAACTATCACACGTGCCTATAAACAGGTTAAAGATCATAATGCAAAGAGTGGTAATGATAGAAAGACCTATAAGTTTGAAATAGAACTGAATGAATTGTTCTCTACAAGACCAAATATTCAGCCGAAATTTGTTCTCAGCACTAACCAGGAAGAAGCAGATCATTCAAAAGATGAGAAGAAGGTAGAACAAGGAAAAAGGAAAAACAATGATACTGATTCAGAAGGTAATAACAGTGGTGGCAAAGTACGGAAAACACAGGCATCAGCTGTTATTTCTTACTTAGAGACAGTTACACAAAACGTAAATGAAAGATATGAGAAAGAACAGGCTAAAAAAGATGAACGCCACAAGGAAAGAATGGGCCTCTTCAGAGATCTGGTTGATGCTTTAAAGGAGAAAAAGTGAACCAGACTTATTTAAAGTTAAGGACACTATGTAATGCAAAATAGGTTATTTACATACTGTATTTATCTTCTCTGCAAGTGTGTTTGCCAATCAGAAATCCTGTTTTGATTTTAAGTCAAAGAAGTCCCATGTTAATTCAATAGTTCACAATTAAAGCCCCTGATGATATCAATCTTGATGATATTTTTATGTTAGGTTGACATGTTCTTACAGAATTGCAAAGACCAACGTCTGGTATCAAAGGTCAAGGTTTGTTTAAGGAATTAGGTCAAAGTTTAATAGGCTTATATTTCTACGTGTCTTTATGTGAATCCTACTTGAAAATATGTGACCTACTTTTAAAGTTGCGAACCATTCATGATCAGTTCAGGAGTGGGATCATTATGCACATTAGTTTCTGAACATCCAGTATATAGGTATCAGGTGGGCATCTTTTGGTCTTTTTAGTGGCCCTCTTGTTTCTTTCAGGATGTTGCAGAATTTGCATGGAGAAGGAGATATGCACGGTTTTCCTAGATTGTGGTCATATGATCTGCTGTATGGACTGTAGTAAAATTTTGAGGAGGTGTCCCATTTGTAGGGACAAGATAAAGAAATGGATTCGTGTTTTTAAAAGCTAAGTTATTCAGCTATTAAATACAGAGTAAGGAGACTCAGTAGAATGTTTTATTTCTGGTTTTGTTTTGCTGTTTAGTGTTATTTTTGTGATATCACCAATTCAGATAGGTGATATTATATGTTATGATAAGGTGGCATCACCCATTCGCTTGGGTGATATCACCTATTTATGCTGAATACGTTTTGGCTATTTAAATTGGTGACTTTTACAGCATAAACAAGTTATATCACATATTTGAAAGGGTGATATCACTTATTCAAATAGGTGATACCAAAATCTTGCATTTAGTAAAATGGCTCCCAATAGTTTTACATTTAAGTGTCTCTTAAATTCTTTTACATAATCATTTTGCATTTTTTTTGGATAAAATATGACTGATTAGCTGCAAGGTGAGAAAACCATAATTTACCTTTGTTAGTACTGGAGGGTTGATTGAAATCAGTCTGCTCATCATACACTCTCATTGGTAAACATACAGTAGTGTCCTTACATCTGTGACAGTTGTTATCAAACAGTATGGATGTTTTTGATCAGACATTCTTGACTTGATATAATGCACATATATAATGTGTTAATGTTAGTTTTTTTTCAAGCTCCTTACTGTTACATTGTCAGCGAACAGATAATATTCATTTGAATATGATGATTGGTGTTTTAGCCTGTGTGCCATAAGTCTGGTGTAAGGTGAATTGTAAGGTTGGCTACTTATGCTAGAGCATACATATACTTAGTTTGTTACATATTAATATGTGTTGTATTTTTGTATGGTTTTTATTTCAATTAGCTGGAAAAAAGCAGCAAACATTTTGTTCAAGACAGAGCGCCCAGTTACCTCGAAGTTTCAGATGTTTATTTTCTTTTTTTGTATATCTGGAAACAGTTAAGAACATTGTACGTGTATATGTATTACATAATATGTCATTTTGAAATAATATTTTAGCCCATAAAGCTTTACGTTTTTAAAAAAAATGGGGTCAGATGTCCGTTTATCTGAATTGTTTCTCAGGGAAGAAAATTTGTTCTGTATTTTATATTCTGAACCTTATTCTGAGTTGTTGTAAAGATGTTTTGAAGAAGTAATACACATACTGGTACATTAACTTTAATATGAATCCATGTCAAAGTGCAACATTATGTCAAATGGCTTAACTAACATGACTTGTCAGCAATATACTAAGACATGTTCCTTTTGTAGCTCTTCTGGTTCAGAATATTCATTGCCAATAAAATGTTTTATTTTTCATATCAAGTGAAATGAAGCTAAGAAGGAAAGCATGTTGAAACACTTGTTCAGAATGTTTCTCTAATTGAGATCTAGGTCGGGTTCGAATTTGGGTCATTTTGGATTAGTAACTAGGCCACCAGGGCATATCATAAAAACATAACGTTTATAGAGGTCACAACTTTAACTTGATCTTGTTGAAACTGTGTCAGAATGTTTCATGTGTTTGTTCCTTTATAGTCTAGGTGAGTTTCAAAACTGGGTCACCTGTGGTCAAAAATTAGGTCCACAGGACAGACAAACCTTTTTAAACTGTTAAGTCATAGTACACTGACTCATGTGTGCCTCATTGTTTATGTTTAAAGTTTGGCCTTTCTTACTCTTAGTGCAAAGATGGGCCATTGTGGCCTTATTGTATAAAGATAAAAATAAAACATCCTCTGTTTCAGTGATGTTTATTAGAAAAATAAACTGTTATTTTTTATTATTTGTTATTTTTGTTAGAAAAATAAACTGTTATTATTTTTACGTTTATTAGAAAAATAAACTGTTATTTTACATAACTTGTGTTTATTTGTTTGATTACTTAATAAACTGGTTTTCTTTTGGAACATGTCATTAAGTTTTATTGTCAAGTTCATGAGAATCTAACATACTTCCGTTTTGGACTGTACTTAATTTGAATTTGCTCAGGGTAATAGCCTAGCTATAGCATTTCTTTTGGCAATGCCCTGGACATCGTTAACAACTACAGCACACGCAGGGGGATTACCATCATTATCAATGTCATCAAAGTACTCTCCAAGCTCATCTTCTTGTAAAATACAAATATTGTGAAATACACAGCAAGTAATACATATTTGCACTACCGTAACTATACTTTGAACATCAAGGTTTTGAAGTTTACGAAACCTTCCCTTTAACAAAGAGAAAGCTCTTTCTATGACTTGTCTAGTTGACGACAAGCAGTAGTTGTAATGGCGTTGCTGTGGTGTCAGGTGTCCATTGTCTCGAAATGGGGTTAGCAGCCATCTTGTTAGAGGAAAGCCTCCATCTCCAATTAAATGCTTTTCTCCACACCAGTTCAGTCCATTTTCCCATAAGTCAGAATTCCTCAAAACTCTGGAGTCATGGCAACTACCTGGCCAACCAGAAAAACAATGAGTGAAACGCAAATCTTCACGACAAACTGCTTGTAAAATAATCGAATGATACCCTTTACGGTTAACATATGTCTGTGGATGTTCATGTGGAGGCCGTATTTGTATATGTGTACTGTCTAGAGCTCCTACTACATCAGGAAAGCCTCTTTTATCCCTAAACGCCCTGATGACTGCATCTTTATTTTGATCCTTTGGCCATACAATGTACCTCTTTACAAAATGAGTAAGTACAACTTTACAAATTCGTGAGCGTATACGTATGACTGTAAATTCTGTTACATCAAATCGGTCGGCTGTCCGGCATAATGGTTCTAGACCGCCAACATGCCATAAAAAATCAGCAATTGTTTGTCAAGAGGTACAGCCAAACGGCCACTAGGTGTAGTTGTAAATTATCAAATGTTCCCAACTGCTCACAGATCACCTCAAAGCTAGCCCTTGAAACTCGAAAGAAACGACGAAAATCGTCCAAAGTGTACATTGGAATGACACCTTCAACGTAACGGTCGACCTTCTGTTTATTTTCTCTTTCCCTGAAAAAGAAATTTACTAAATATGGACACTACTTAGGTGGCATTTGTGATGGTAAGCATTAATGTTTCAGACCTTAGAAGTAAGGAATTTTTCATATAAAATATTTAAAAGTATTAGTTTTGTTCATAATAACAAGTGCTCATAGTGGTAGATTACTAATCCCAATTTGTATTGGAAGAAATTGTGGTTATCCTAATCTTTATCGCTTGTATCAGTATCGTTTAATTACAGAAAAGCAATCCATTAGAATTCATGGCAATGTCCGTTCATAGCATGTTAACTTACAAAGCAAGCACCAACGGCACTCCAAACACTAGCTGAAATTCAGTTTCCTCTTCAGAACTAGATGAAGTTTCATCTAGCAGCAGCGCTGCGGCCACAATAGCCTTTTCAGCCATTTTGTTTTTCTTCTGTCTCTGCCAGCACGCTTGATTTAAAGCTACTGTTCGGAGTAATCAGAAACCTCCGAACACTGTAAATCAAGTCCGACCCAGGAGATTGCATTTTGTCAACCATTTTTATGCCCCCGTATCGATAGATTGGTGCATACTGGTTTTTGGCATCTCTATCTGTCTCTACCAACTATAAAATCATCATGCTTCCGCCTACATTCATGAAAACTGCATCTGTTGGTTCATCATGACAACCTCTGCAGGATTTTCAGTGCAGGGCAAATGTCATGGTAACCATTAGGGGTATTGTGCTTTAAAAAATGATCATGTTTTCTATTCGTTTCTGTGTTTTGGATTGGTAAGTTTGTAAGAAAGTTCGGATTCTGGTAATGGCGGGATTTTTTATTCCTATGGATACATCCCTGTTTTATCTATATTCATCATAAATGTGACGAACATTTAAATAATGTTTGGTCTATGTATAAATGCTAATTATCTTCAAACGCACAATTCTTTCATGAACAATTTGTCGTCAAGAAGCAACATTACGAAGAAGAAATGCCTTTGTGATCTTTTCGATTCTATCAGATTCATCACACAATCAGTAAAACGGTTCAGTAAAATTTCCAGGGATTCAGAAAAAAGAACCAGTACATTATTGCCCAGTCCCCACTTCCAGAGACAGTGTTTGACTTCATATGTTTGATTTAACAAGAGTACTGTTACTGCGTTGTGTCTATGGAAGATCCTGATTTAATAGGAAAGGTATAACATTTTGCTTGTCAATTATAAATGGTTACCAAAAAAATGTATTGTTTCTGTGTTTGGACTTGCAATTTTGGACTCACATAACAACCTCTTTTTCAACAATAAAGCAATATTAAAATAATGACAACGCGACAACTACATGATCTCAAAACACCACTGAAACATGATTAACATTTAAAATAACATAAGTTACTTAACGTGATAAAATGAAGACACTTTGTTGTTATACAGTACGTCATGGAATAAGAATTCGTACTCAAATTATCGTGTTTTTTTGTGTTTAACAATATACATGTAATACAATTACTGTGAATTCCTACGAAGCAAATTATTTACTTCAATCTTTATTTCACTAAAACCATGGCATTAAAATATATAAAAGAGCTCGGTCGGAGAATAACAATATTGTACTTTATCTAATACTGCACTAAATCTGTATTTACTTTAACTTTGCTTAAAATGTCATCTCATATGTTATTCACTTGTAAATAAAACAAAGTCGTTTCAGAAATGTAGTTAAATGACAGGGCATCGCTGATATATTTAATATGTAAACCATTATCATTAAAAACTTACCATTACTCCTTGGTATTCTCTGATAGACCTAAGGTATTTGGTGCGAAATATTCATTCAAATGGTTAATTAGATAAAAAAATACGAGCTTCGCCCTGGTGTAAGTTTATGTATGGTAAAGGTATAATATGGTATAGTGCTATGATTTACTATATATGGACTGATAGTGTCTTTAGGAAATTGCGAAGTATACTGGAGATGCCCATCATTCATTCACTTGTGGGAGCTTCACCGTGAAGAACTCAAGATGTGATTCCACACGGCAATATGTACTGCAAAAATTGATCATCAAAAATAAGGACAAGGTTAATATCATTTAATTTACCTCGTGCATAATACTTGCTGTTGATTGGTTGAGTCGGGTCTCGTACTGACCTATTTTTCCATATAAGGTCAGTAGCAATTCATATGTAGTCAGTAATCATGATTTAAAATAAATTGAATTATGGTAGTTGGTTAGATAAATTCATTACACGGCTTCTTACCGACCCAATATCGTATCATACAGGAATAGCCAATTGTTGTTCGGATCGAGCTATCGCCATATCGGTGTTGAAGCCATGTAATGATGTTATCTGCTTTGTTACTAAACCCTTTTAGATAAAAATACGAATGTAATTAAGGATTTGTGCAATCAGCTAGCATTTCTTCCTTTTCTTTCCTGTACGATGATGCCCAAGAGAGGGATAGTGTACAGTAACGGTAGAAGAAAAAAAAGCCCATATGAGTTATAGACAGTGTTTGTCAAGTTGGAATTAGATTATATGAGATCGATGTTCGCCAACTTTTCCATTGACGGATAACTAAGCACTAGCAATAAGGGTCATTCGGTGAATGTAGACCTAGACGTATACATGGATAGAACCACAACTTTTCCTGCGCGATCTTAACATCTTCTCTCTTGTGAAAATCATCTGATCCCGCTTGGGATTCTAACTCATAGCAATGAGGGGCTTGTAGTATTACAAGTATGGGACCATAACCACTAGACCACATAATTCACTGTATCCATAACACCGATATATTGGTTAGCGAGTTCAGGGAAAACAGTTTACTATAACCGTTTTTTCCGTGATAATTTGATAATTTAAAACCAAAAGTGATAAAATCCAGTTATTTAACAGTAATTGCACCTCATTAACAATTTGTCAATGGAATTTACTGCCACATAGTACTAATACTCTTTTTGTATCTGCTTTATCTGAATATTTAAGTTTACCTTTCAATATATGAAGGGAGCTAAATGGTGGTATGTAATTAAGTGAGCGGGCGGGTGGAATCATGTTATTTTCTTTCAGAAATGGCGCCAAACGGAGTTGTCTATTTTGTGTTATTAGCATTTTATTGGAGAGAATAGATGCAGAGGGTCAGGCTAGCGTGCCGAACACCATAAGACTCACCGGACAAAAGCTATCCCGAACAAGGTAGGTAAATCCTGAAATTCTTATTATTATAGTATTGGCACCTGGAACATACATTGGACATCTGTACATAGAACATATCGTAAAAAAACAAGAAGCTCAAGAGCTACGGCAAAAAAACATAGAGTCATGAATCCAAAATTTAGTAAACGATGACAAACAGAAGAAAGACATTGTGAAAAGGTGAACATTCGCATAAAGAACTACAATGTTGTTTTTTTTCAATTGGTATCTAAAAAGGAGGAGCAGGTTTCGCCGTATCTCGAAGGTAGTTGCCATGTACATTTAGGTCTGTTAGGTCACATGGTTTATAACATTACAACCAACACACGCACCAATCCTTTTATCATTACATTATAAACATTTTTTTTTATTTTGTATGAATCACAACATTTGCAATAATTATATAAATATAAGTTTATTCTATTTCAGAAACAGTTTGAATTCTGCTTTTGTTGCATTAAAAGCCACATAGAATCCAACGACACTTTTGCAAATTTTGCCCAACAGCATAATTGTCATTGTCCTGGTTCTGTAAGCTCATAGTAGAAACGTTATGGACACGTGTTATTGACAGAGCCGACAATGTCATTATTTTAATTTTACTTAACGTGCTGTATGCCAAAGTCACGTCAAGCTCGTTTATTATTTCATGTTATACAATCAAATCTGTGTTTACGACCACTTCCAAATAAAGGCCATCCTTTGAGTAAAAATGATATGATGTTGGGTCTTCTTCCATCCCAGTTCGCCGCTACGTTTTAAGCATGTTTCTTTTCACGAAAGGTTAAAGGTTGAGTTGTTTAATTTACATCAACTACCATAGAAAATGATTGTGTTATTAAATTGTGTTTGTACGTTTTCAACTTAACGCGAGAAACCTTTAAAAGTTGTTTCGAGAGGTCAACGGGACTAGGGCATTACACAACATTACACAACCTTTTATATCTTCATATTCAGCATGATATGGAGGTCACCTTCTGAATAAAAAATGATTACGTAATATAATTACGAAATAAGTATGCATACTCCTTCATAATCTCATTTTTAATTTGTGTTTTATTCACAGAAGTATATTTGCACTGATGAAACTTTTAGATTTGGCATAACATGTGTGTACATGTTATTAGCCTTTAATAGGTTTTTGTATTGATTGAAATTCAAATATACCTTCAATGTGTCATTTATATTTTAGCGCAGCCCTTCTTATTGTTTTGTATTGTATCAACGCGTGTTACAATTAGTTTTGAATAATGTTCATGTTTTTTAAACATATGTAACCAAAGCACTGGGAGTACTGTCAAAATCGAAGTTAAAACGTGTAAGATGTAGAATCGATACTACCAATAATCTCAACAAACTCTAGGCCATAATGTTATAAATAAAAACATATATTAACTAGTCTGGACTAATATATATATAGTTACCCACAAGGAAGAGCAGTTTTTGGCTCAAGGTAATGAAGACATTTAGTAGAGGTGCACTTGTTATGCTTCTAATTCTGTTAAAGCTAATAGTAGACTCATACACCACTCCATGTCCGCTACTAAACACATTTGACTCTTAAACTTCCTTATTATATGTAATAATAATAGTGCTCCTTCTTCATTATGGTTTTGTTTCAGTGTCTACAGTGCTAGGGGTCCGGTGTTATTATTAAAACGTCTTGAATTCAGTCAAACGGGTTGTTAATCATTCTGTTACTGTAATAATTCATTTATGCTATACTTTCTTTTAAATAGAAATGTATTATGCAAATCAATTTCACAAATAAAAAGTTCATTTCGTGAGATCGAGTCCATTTCGTACTTTATATCTATTCAATAGGCGAGGTTGCAGTTTATGGCGTAATCTCACTCTACTGATGTCCTCGCTCTGCTGGTGTCTTTTAGTGATTACAATGCGTAGTAATATTGCACTATATTTAATGACTGAAACATTTGTATGGATCACCCTTATGAATGAAACTTTTGTGCGGATGGATGCTGAAATATTATTTAACTAGTTAGTTTACAGTTTGACTTGCCAAAACAATGTAATTATTCCACATGCTTTCAAAATCATTAGAATTATGCAATGTTTCCAACTTGTATCAAAACTCCGAATGGTAGACTTACACAATCGGTGGTACTATTTTCAACGCGAATGTATTGATAAGAGGCGTCAGGTGATTGTAAATAGAAAACTGGATGTATCACTATATAGAATATGTCGCTTCTATACATGTTACGCATTATCTTGTGCATGCTCTTATGTGACACTGTGCGAACTTAGCAACAGATTTCCAATAGCAACCTAGAGAATTACACGACTGTTTCAAGTGATCTTCGTCATTTAGATATTAAATGACAAATACAATAATACTCATGTGTTTGTTATTACTTGTATCTCCAAACAGAGCTCATAAAGTGTTGACCACCTTACATAAAAAGTATTCCATAAAAGAGGAACAGACGGGAACTAAATAAAATCCAATATGCATACAACACGGGATGGGGAATTGAAATTACTTATAATTTAATTACATACATATTTTGTAATTGTCCCCAGATGAAAATACCTGAGTTTCAGGGCTATTGATTTTTATTGTTTTATCGACGGACAATAAAGACTTACGGCATTGATTTTGTGTAGGCATACCGACATATTTTCTTAGAAATAGATTGGGCGGATAATGTAAAATCCTGAGTCAATCATTTCTCTGATGATGAATCAAAAGTCATTAACCTCGTTTATACCCCTGTCGTTTAGCTCCAGACCGTTCTAAGGCAGAATCTTATAGAAGACAAAGTGTTGTCACCATTTTTGTAATGTCTGTTATGTTAGGTGGGTTTTGGTTTGCGGGATAATTTAAGCATATGTATTGTCTTAAATGACTTACGGGAATAATACAACAATGCGAATTTAACCGAAGTTATATATTAAGGATTTCGATCTCTAATGCATAACCTCCAATTTGAAGAGTACTCAAGTTCATGAATTTTACTGACATATTGACATATTCCTGAGGGTTATGAGTTCAAACCCTACTGGGACCATACATTTTTTTTTTTTTTTTTTTTTAGTTTTTAGGTAATGTTTCGTACTTAGAACATGAATTAATACAGTGTTATGTAGGCAAACATTCCTTTCAAAATTTTTGGTTAGGTTTATGGGAATTTATTCATGGTTAATTAACGAAAATCAAGTAACTGTGGATTTCTGACACACATCTTTTAAATCCGGACGTTAAAACTTTTTTTAATTTTTGTGTAGCCATTACACACACATAGAAGTTAATTTTGAGAAAATTTCACGAGTTGCTATCCTTTAGTTTTTATCTGATTGATATTTATCAATTTGTTACTTTTTGGTAAATCGGCGAAAATCTTGACTAAATATAAAAGGGGTGGGGTTACATTTTTCATTTTTTCTGCAACATTGTAGTTCCAAACATCATATAAATAAGTTGGGTGACTAAACAGTGGTTACCCTTAGACTTATACACATTCTTGCATTTATTGTATCGTCTGTTAGTGAGGTAGGTCAATTTTCATAAAGGTGTCTTGATTTGATTTTAAGGTTCTATTTTACGTAACTCTCTTAACTAACGATAGAAGTTTTTAAACATTCACCTGTGAATGTCTTCATGGATATACAAAAGAATGACAATATTTAAAATACAATCCGTATTACTTCGTATTAGACTTCTGATACCTTAAGCATGAGTCACAATATTTGGCTTGAATTACAAGCATGTACATTATATACTTATATAGACTAATAGCGGCATCCATTTCACAGGAGTTCACTCGATCTATGTATAAGTCTGTATCCATGACAAGTATGATTTTATTTGTCCACTATCAGAGTTTTCACAAAAGCCATCATTAATAGAAGATGACTATTCAACGATAATTCATACAATAAGTGTAATAATTCCGCTAATCATGAATCTTATGTAAAATCTACATACCAGTGTATTGATAATAGTATAACACTAAGATTAATAATGATAATGTCAATTGACAAATAAATGTTTATAATAGATGTAATTAAGCGACAACACTGATCTAGCCAGTATAGTATCACGTCAAATACATACCTTACGTACGGTATCAATATTGTTAAAACGCCAAGTACGGAATTGCGGGATTTTAACACATCTTACATACGGGAGATAATTTCTACTCTATGCTATTATTATCACATTATTAACACAATGTTTACATCGGCCATTTCACAGTGATTATACTCAAATTGCTAATAGGAAAGCGGTATGTTTATTAATTCATATTATTAGTTTTGAATGCATATTTTACAACTGAAGTGATTCAGTTTAATAAGGATTTATCAATTAGAGAGCTTCTCTAGTTTGAGGTATTTTAATTAATGACTTCCAACACATAAAAACAGTCTCATTGAGATTGAAAACGAAAGTACCTTGTCTGAGTTAAACCTATGCTTTTTCTATCCAAAATGTATTTATATGCAGTGTTTAGTCATTATTGAAGAAAATATAATGAATTGCTAAATAGTAATGAAACGAATGTACTCTTTCAAGTCAGACCATGTTTACACTCCGCGGTCAAATTTATTTCGCCATATATGGTATGCGTGCCTACGTGATTATTTATTTAGTTTGTATCATATTCAAAAAGCATATCAGTCAACGTTTCTCATATTTTAAATCGATTTCAAAATTTCACAAAATATCTTTTCATACACTGATTATTTTAACCACGTAAAAATGCATTTAAACGTTTTAAACCGTGTTATGTACATTGTATATTCAACAAAATTAAATCGAGCAGGTATTTTTCATTGGTAGATAGTCAAACTTGTGAACTTACACGGTAGTAGGAAATCAATAAGGCCGATATGAATAACATTCTATCAGAGCTTTATCCCCTCTTTTCTTTCAATAAACTTGAGCTAAAAATAGTTGCTGTTTATATCTGATATGGTGATTGGTTTTGAGGAAGTTTATTTACATGAGTGTAATTTTGTGATTCCGTTAATTAATTTCAATGTCAGAATTTGAATTATATTCTAAAAAATTGTCGTAGGTGTAAATTACAATACTCATCAAATTGAAACCCCCTTAAAACACAAATATGGTTTCAAAATAAACAACATACGCGTTTATTCTTGAAATTAGTACCCTGTACTTCAATTCGAATTGGAAAAATGCAAATACTTTAATCCGTGTCTGAATTAATACATGTTTTCCGAACAAGCACACAATATGTTCGATAGTGAAAACTTTTAGCATTAAACTTGCAAGAAACAGTCGTTGATATAGTGTAATCATTACACACGGACAATGAAAGTTAGAAATACAAGTATTGTACCATTTATTTTTAGGAATATAACTATTCAAACAGATATAATTCATCAATGCGACTAAATGGCAATCATGAATGTTCAAACAACAGAACAGTTTGTTCTATAGCAAAACAAACATCAAATTTTGATACTGACTGTAAAATGAAATACTTGAACGTGTTCAGCTTACGTTTTTAAAATATATTCTAAAACTAAAACCAAACTACACGATATATGGAGAAACCGGATGAACACCATTAAGTCTAGATATCGAAGAGAGAACGATTGTATTTTGGTCAAGACTTTGTAATTATGATATAAACAGCGTACCTAAGTTATCATCAACAATCTACCAAAGTATCCTAACTATTTGCAGATGAATAATCGTTTCAAAGAAAATTCCCAGGGTTATACAATATTGGACGTATTTTAATCAAATGTGGCTTAATTAACGTTTGGAATAACCATGTATTTCCAAATTATAAGTTGCTAAAACTAGCAGTGCCTTTTAAGTTAAAAGATTTGTTCATAAACGACTCGTTTTCACTTGTAGAAACTTCTTCTGACAGAACATTTTATAGAATTTTTAAAACTGACTTTGGTATGGAAAAACAATTACATTATATGATACGATTTAGAACTAGGAATCACCGTATGCCTGTTGAAATTGGAAATTGGTCAAGAACGCCTTTATATTTAAGAATATGCAATGTTTGCAATAAGATCGGTGACGAATACCATTACCTGCATGAATGTTCAAACCTAAATGGCGACCTTATCATTATCGACAACCGAACACATTGAAACTCTTTCAACTTATGTCTGCTACTAATAATACAGAATATTCAAAATTATGTTAACTCATAAAATGTACATTGTCTTCTCACATATAAAACATTTGAATATTCCATTAAATTTGAATTAGTTTTTTATGCTATGTATGATTTAGCTTAACATATGTATTAACCATAACTAATATAATGAATAAAATATACTACTACTGTATTAGTAATAATAATACATGTAATACATACAATGTGACTCTCCACAGAAAATACAATGTGTAATTGATTTTCATGTTTGCTATATGACATATAAATTTATTAGTACTAGTATTTTGATTTTGTTTAAGAGCCTCTTATCATCATTGTTTGTACATTATATTTTCATATATACATGTAGTGAGAGAATAAAAGGTTTTGACTTTGACTTGACTTAATTTTGTTTAGAATAATGGCAGAGTCTGGGATCACCGATTTTGAAGTCGATTTCACCAAAGCAGTGTAGCATCAGTTTCACTATAATCAGTGTAGCATCATTTTCACTATAATCAGTTCAGCTTCAGTTTCACTATATTCAGTGCAACTCCAATTGAACCAAATATCTGTAACATTATCTTTTACCAAATCAGTGTAGCATCATTTTCACTAAATTCAGTGTAGAATCAATTTCACTATAATCATTGTAGCATCAATTTCACTATAATCAGTGTAACTCCAACTGTACCAACTCTTTGTAGCATAATGCTTCTTAAATCTATTTAACTCTGACTTCGCAGTCAACTTCTACTACATAAAAATGCATTTTTTTCTTTTAAATAAATGTACATTTCCTGTAGTCTCATTTTCTCTAAATGTTGGAGTAAGGCTACAGGCGTGTTGGACAGGTTACTCATTTGTGAGTAGTGATTATTACTCACAGACGTGACAGGGTAATAATTAACCAGTCGGAGACTAAAACCACCTGAACGATTATGTGTTTCATATAAATATGTTTTGCATGTTCAGTATGTGTAATGTGTGGTATTGTGCAGTTCTATTTTGTGCTTATTCCAATAGCCGATTGAAAAATTAATGATTGGTCCTATGCCTTTTTTATAATCAGTGCGTAGTACCTTAAAAATGTTACCGATACAATTAACATTAAAAATAAATGATTTCGTATCAGTTAACAATTTACAAACTCATAATGAATCATTTTGGCAAATTATAACATGAATATTTTGACATAGTTTACTTTTGCCAAATATTATTCTTTATTGCCTTTATCAAATGAATTTAAAATCTGCGTTCTTAGTGGTTGTCGAAGCAGTAATACATCTCGCTAGAGATTGTCATTTTTCGTTTGATACAGAAACATTCGTGTAATACGCATTGATAATTCGTCGGTTTAACGCCACTTTTAACATTATGTCAGCTATATCGTCGCGGTCAGTTATCCTAACAAGCTTCCCTTGACATTATCAAGGCTTTAACCAATTCTAACCCCATTCTATCCGCAAGCTGTTACCATGTTCCCTTACATAGGTGGATGCAAATCTAACATATAATGTAACATCTTCAGTCAAATTTGTCACGGCCAATGTTATCCTCGTCCGGGGTTCGAACTCACAACCTCTCGATCAGTAGACCAACGCTCTAACCAATGAGCCGGGCAAACAACCTGCGCCGATAATACTGACGTTTTATAAATAATTTGTAAACCACAAATACACAAATACGTAGATCGTCATTGTTGCTGAATCTATTTTGAGCTTGTTTAGCTATTTGTTCGTGTTGTGAGTTTGATATATGTTTATTTTAATGGTTTTGTCTCTTTGCTACTCGAGACTGCTATGCACCGGATTTTTTATCAGTAGACTAATGTCATGGTATGTCGTGCCCTTTCTTGTCACAGCATGTGGTATTATGTGATGTCTCCTTATTAAAAAGTAGGCTGTTCTCATGAGATAAAGCAGAACTCTCTGATTTACACTGGTGGCCAACCTATAGTGACTGTTAATAATTGCTTCCGCAGCTCTCGGGATTAGTACTAACGAAAATGGCTAAACATGTGTGAACCCCCATTTTTCACCTCCGAGTGTTCAATTTGTTCACATTGTACAAAGTGAAGGGTAGCACTCATTGTCAACAGATAAACATACACAAAATAGAGTAAATGATGTACTAATAATGATTTGAAATCATTTCATTTTTATATCAATTTGTAGTTAGATCTGGTGAATAGATGATTAGTTTTCACACTGCAGCTCTGTTCTATATTCAGAAAATACTAAAATTTTCAAACAGCAAAATACCGAATTGATTCACCTTATCATTTATATACATGTATTGTGTATATCGTTCTTATTGAAATAACCATGTACTAGTTGATACCCATTATCACCATATATATGTGGTAACATTAATCAGTCAGTCATTAACAACTATAAATGGTTCAAAATCAAGTTCGAACGCAATTAAATTAATATGTTCATATCATGGCATTTTACAGGGAAGTACCTCTTATTTGTTGAATGAAAAGCAACATATGTATCAATGTATTATTAAAAGTATCAAATGAACGATTATTTCCTCAGCGAATTGTTCTAGATTTATCAGGGGTTATCAATGCCAGACCACTATCTAAATGTGTGCCATTTCAATCAATGGATTCTTGCACGTTAAAAGAGATCTTGTAGAACTGAAAACGAAAGTACGAGTATCTACTTTATGCTACATTTTGCTGTCAATTATACTTTGCTGTATATGATATGCGTTTCTACGTAATCAAAAAAATATCATATCTGTCTACGTTTTACATAATCTTACATCGCTTTCGAAACCTTACAACAAATAATTTCACAAACAAATTGGTTTAACAACATAAAAATAAAATTTACATTCGTTTAATCAATTGCATTGTGACCTATCTATACTCAGTGATTGTACATAAGTATCTTTACATTATATAAAAAAAACTACATTAAGCAAGTATTGTTCTTTAGTAGATAGTCAAACTTGTAAAATTATACGGAAGTAAGAAATCAATTAGGCCGATATGTAAACCAATAATCAGATTTTGTCCGATCTGGTCCATTTATATTAGGATAGTCATTATTGGCAAGTTTCACTGAAGTTTGGTGTAATATATGGTGTAATTTCGCGAGTCCGTCAATTAATCTTTTTGTCATAACTCAGAGCATTGTCTCGATAAGGTGTAATCATTATATAAACTGCAAGTAAATAATACAAGTATGCATACATTTATTCATAACGTCTACAACTATTTTAACAAAATCATTTACTCATTAGACTAAATGGCAATCATGAATGAACAAAACAAGCAAATATTATCTTTTAAATACTGACTGTATAATGTGTTATTTTGTAGAATCATGGCAGAGTCGGGTATTACACATTTTGAAGTAGATGGTGCACATTTTATGGAGCAAGGAGATATATGTGAAATGTGTGAAAATACGGCATCAGTGGGATACTGTTCTGAATGTGAATGCTACATATGTCAATTATGTTTTGATAACCACATTAAAATAAGGAAATATCGTCACCATGTGCTGCAAATAGCTACTGAAAGCAAGGAAGATGACCGTACAGTTCATTTTAAAACGTGTACAGAACATACACAACAAGAAGTACGACTCTACTGTACTGATCACAAATGTTTTGGATGTGCAGAATGTATCGAGTTCCATCATAAATCTTGTAAAACCAAATACATAACAGAAGCATCCAAGGACTTCCAAGAGAGTGGAGAGCTCGCTCGTTTTCTTCAAGATATTCGAGACTTAGAGAATGTTCATCAAAACTGCATTAAATCAATTGCCTCTCAGTCAGAACGGTCCGATAACATTAATAGAACAACCACTCACACTGTGCAACAATTCGTGAAAGATGTAGTTTCATATCTAACTGATGAGGAGAAACTCATAATCAATGTTGCAGATTCAAACAAATCCATTAATAATGATAAAATTGAGAAGTTATCTGATGATCTCCACCGGATTGGGTCCGACATTTCGTCTATAAGTGATAATGTCAAAGAGAATGACATGATTCATGAGATTTTCATCCTGGTCGAGGAGGCAAAGCCAAAATTATCCCAGATTCGAGACACATTAACAGCCATTGATTGCCAAGAGGTCATTGACAGTTACACATTCTATCCTAGCAGATTGCTCAAGCGTCAGCTATCGGATAAACGTCCTATTGGCAAGCTATCAGACAACGCCCAATCCGAACAAGGTATTGTCTATGTAAATTTTGTTTTAATGATTATATGTACTTATTACATTTTCATGACTTAAGAATACAGTAATTGTGGTGCACATGGTAGCTATTAGAATGATATACTCCCGGAATGCGTGAAAAGACACAGAAAATGCATAACAAGATGGAGTGGGCGAGTACTACTAGGAATTGTGATTATGTGTGAATATGACATCGAGACGTCGACGTGCTTCGTAATTCTACGTGTGCGTTTGTTCTATAAAGCGTATATTTGTGTCTTTAAATATGTCGCTCTGATATTTGGCATGTACTCTGTATAATGTTCATGATTATTCTCAATAGTAACGCTGACCACGAATTGTTACGAATGATCCTCATAAGATATGCAGAAATTTGCATTAATAGAGATGGGTTATAATGAATAGTTCTTTGTTATTGAAATCTTGCACAGTGATAAGCGCTTAATCTGTAACATGTGTTATTTCAGATGACGTGGATGATTATGAATGTAAATACAAAGCAGGGTGTGCGGAAAATCAACAACTTCAGCAACAATTGTCATCTCAAGAAAGAATAATGTATGCTCAAAAACAGGACAACCAGAGACTTCAACAAAAACTGTCTACTCAAGAAAAGTTAAACAAAATACTTCAGCAACAATTGTCATCACGGGAAATGGACATTACAAGATGTCAACAACAACTATCTACTCAAGAACTGGAGAATATAAGACTACAACAACAACTGTCTACTCAGGAAAAGGAAATTGAACAACTCCAACAACAACTATCCACTCAAGAACAGGACAATGCAAAACTTCAACAACAATTGTCGACTCAAGAACAGGACAATGCAAAACTTCAACAACAATGGTCTACTCAGGAAAAGGAAATTAAACAACTTCAACAACAATTGTCCACCCAAGAACAGGACAATGCAAAACTTCAACAACAACAGTCTACTCAGGAAAAGAAAATTGAACGACTCCAACAGCAACTGTCTACTCAAGAACAGGACAATGCAAAACTTCAACAACAACAGTCCACTCAAGAACAGGACAATACAAAACTACAACGACAACAGTCCACTCAGGAAAAGGAAATTGAACGACTCCAACAGCAACTGTCTACTCAAGAACAGGACAATACAAAATTACAACAACAACTGTCTACTCAAGAACAGGACAATGCAAAACTTCAACAACAACAGTCCACTCAAGAACAGGACAATACAAAACTACAACAGCAACTGTCTACTCAAGAACAGGACAATACAAAACTACAACAACAACAGTCCACTCAGGAAAAGGAAATTGAACGACTCCAACAACAACTGTCTACCCAAGAGCAGGACAACCAGGTTTAGAATTTAACATAAAAATGATCTCAGGTAGTTCATGATAGGTCGTACATCGTTGGCATGATTTATCATACAAGCATTGATGTCAAAACGAGGTAAACAAGATGACATGAATTGAGAATATAAAAATAACAGTATACCTATTCAAAAGCTCGGAAAACAACTGTATATAAAAAAGATACTACACTTTCGATTTCAGTCAGAATGTAATACGATTAGCGTACGGCTTATTATCATTCATTAATGTATCTGGCTTGGGTGTCAGGTCAAATTAAGTTTTACCAATTTATAGATTTAAAAACTAAACCATAATTATATACTAAAAAAGCCCACTGTACAAAGTGCATTGCAAGTAATTTGAAACAAATATTACATTTGATTGGTCTTCTATAAACCAATATCGCACGTAATTTACAAATTTTTGAACAACGATAACTACTCTGTATATAGGAATATATTACAACAAGTAGCCTTAAAATGACTATAAATGTATAAAGCAGGGAATCGTGCCTCAGTTTTTTTATAACGTCTTCCGTTCGTTAGATACTTGACTTTAAAGAAATTCCGTACCCAGAACCCCGCTGTTTATTACGTAATACTCCATAGATAGAAAATGAAAACAAGTATCAAAATTATGAGGCACTGTTCCCTAGATTAACATTTTCGCTACAAAATACCAAAAACCGCTTTGAAATCCATCATCAAAAGAGACGGCAATGTTAATTCGAAAATGACACCTACTGTGTTTATTTAAGCTGAGCAAGTAACAATTTAAGTGTCGGATCATTATTGTCTCATGAATTCAACGAATTTGACGCACCCCATTCAATTTTGATAGCCAATCAAAATCGCTTATGTTTACGGTTCAATAATTGAAACCACGCCCAGGTTTGATGTCTAGTAAGAGATTTTATAACAAATGTTTGTCATTAATGAATTAATAGTATCATATCGTACCAATACAATGCACATTACGTTGGAGATTTTTAACGCTGATCAGGAAAAGTCGATAAAGGGGTGCAGTATTTATCGCAATAAAACACCATTTTTGAGCGTTCGGTTAAATTTCTTTGTTGCTTGGTATTAAAGTATGATATTTAATCTTTGTAAATAACGTAAAATATCATTTTACGTTATTTTAGCGATTACAACCTAGGCAGATACCTTCATGTCTTTATTTCTATTACAGAGGAAGGCATTGCAAATACTAAAACTCGAACGAGATATTAATAAACTGAGGGAAAATGACGTAAGTTCTGTTTTCTGTACTTTCAAATGTGTATCACAACAAATGGAGCAATTACAAAGCACTATTAAACTAATTGTACGTTACTGCATTATAGTTATAATTTTGTGAATACGAAAAGTAAAAAAAAACCCAGATTGATTCAATCTGATAAAACAATGATTTTCTTGAACTCTAGATAAAATAAATCGCATCATGCAGTTACCAATTTCATTTTTTATTTTCTGTATTCTCGTATTGTGATCGTTACTGTATGATACAGTTGTAAATTGAACGACATTAATATAGTTCCCTTTTACTTCCTAAACTGATGACGGGCTGTTTATACGAGGGTTGTTATTTAAGTCAATAGACTATTGCTATCACATATTTACTCTAAGGTTAATTTCAATTTAGATATCAAAGCTTTTTGTAATGAAAACTTCTAGTTTCAAATATGATCCATTTTTTAAATTATCATGATTAATGCGTTCTAAATTCGTCTCCATAGCAACGGATGTAACGGTACCCGGGATACACCGTTTTAAAAAAATATCGTAACATTAAAAAGTTTCAACCTTCATTTCATTTAACTTCAAATTTCCGCGCAAAATCATATACGTCTGTAATAAAATCATGACATTATTTCCGTGAAATATTACCATAATACGCGAAGGAATGTTATCTGTGCAAGGAAAACAGTAATCAGATCCGCGAGGGTTTATTTTCGACGAGAAAATGACGTCAACCGGCGACTTCGAAACCAAAGTCCTGATAAAATTGTGTGTAGATTTTAGGAAAACACCTAGAGAAATTTTAAAGATGATTACATCCAGAAGTATGAATCCAAAGTGTATATGCGTATTAGTATTCAAATGGTATGGGTGGTGGAAATGGACATGATTGTATTGAGAATGGTGTAAGGTGTGTGTGCTCGCCTCCCTACGGCCAACATATTGTAATGAGTACTTGTAGTATTGTGTCAACTTTCGGTGAGCATTGATACCAGGCAACCTTTATGTAATAGTTACTCTGTTAACGGAAATGTCTAGAACTGAATCGGGGATTTCTAGGAACGGAATAAGATATTGACAGCAGCTATTTGCGTATGGAAAAACACGAGTTCTTTTGTAAGTGAATATTAACGTTGTTATGACGTCAAATAGTTTCCAATGATTCTTACTTGATTATTCTATTACGCGAGTCAACGTTTTTATACAAAAAGTCTACGAACTTAAACAACAACCCTCGTATTGTATGACTGTGCAAAATGTTGGATCATAGAAACCTGTCAGACAATTAGCATTACTGTATATTTGTAAATTAGCATGAAATAAAAACAACATCACCTCATTTTTTAGTTGATACTTGCATGCGGACATGTATGTGATATTGGTCAGATGAATGAAAACAGAACAATCAAATGTCCTACGTGTGATATCATATTTGGTGGTACGTACATACTTCATGATATACTCATTGTTTTTCCACATATAATATCTATACAAATGTAAATATATCCGTGTGTGTCGACCAACCATTCTTTTTAGTATCTTGTAAATTAGTCAATAGATCATTTAAAAAATGTGTAATGGGTTTATATAATTATTTGACGATGTTTAGTACAGTCGAATTAACATCACAATTTTAAGACACTCATAATGAAGAAGAAAACTATATAGCTATCAATACGTGTGTAAAAGTCTTCCACTTTTATAATTATACATGCTATTATATATTTTTGAACATGTGTCATGTACACAAGTTGGGCCTATTACATCTGGTATAATATCGTTGTAACAGATCAGCCTGATGGTACATTGAGAATAGATGAAAAAATGTTGCTGAGCGAGGAAACATATCATCACAGCGAGTTTAAATTTAAATTTGACAAAGGAACACAATCGGTAAAATCTTATTTCATTTGTTTGAAACACGAAATTAAAATATATACATACACCATACTAGTGTCTGTTCACGATGCATCGGTTCTTAACTGGTGTCTTTCCTCCTTCATTTTGGTTATATTTATTAGTACATTGGTAAAAAGTAAGAAAACAGTTATCTAAATAAAAATGTCTAATGACTGTAAAGTACTGAGTAAACAAGCAGAGTATTATTGACAGATATTTATATATCATCTCCTTTATAAACTGCTCCATGATCAACAATGCCATTTACGAACAACTCCATATCCGATATAGTCTAGCTGAACAGCATGTTGCATGATGTTTTCATTTAAATCCCTGTAGTATAATCTTGAAATATCATGTTAAGGTAAAATAGGACTTTGTTTTTCTTGTATTCAGAAATTGAATTTGAATCCTGGGAAATCTTATGAAGGACATGAAGTAACGGGATATGTATATTTTGATGAAAATTTACAACAAATGCTTAAACTGGCATATGATCGAAAAATATTGTTTACAATCAACAAAATGGGAAAAATTGTTTCGAATGGGATCGATATATTCACGTAAGTGTTGTTTATTACTAGTAAATGGTAATATTAAACATAATTATATTTAAAGCAAAATGTGTTATTTATTGAATGGATCTAATATGATATATCAATCGAAATATCGCTTGCCAATAATGCATGTGTTTCTTCGTATTGAACATATACATTTAAATTCACAAATTGAAAAACATAATTCTTTCTCGGTGAATAATTTTAAAAAGATACTGACAGAACAAATATTCAAATGTCCAACTGTTACTTAGCTAGCGCTAAAGTAAGACATACAAAAATGTATACGGATGCATGAAGAAACTAATCAGTATCACTTTATCTTAAACTACTAGTATCGCGACTAATTTAACATATAAAGTCAAATCTATATCAGGGCCGTAGAAACCGGGGGCTAGGTTGGACATAGATCCCTACATAGAAATGGCTGAAATGTTTTTAAAATGGGCTGTAGTGACCAAGTTTTCAGATAAAATCTAAACGTATCCCGTAACTGCATCCTATGGACCTTCATAATTATATTGTGTAGTCACTGATTAAATTATTCATAACAAAATACGTGTAATGAAATTCCGAACGGGCTACATATATCTGAACAGATATGTGCAGTATTGTCGCCGCGAATAAATGTATTATGTACATGTAACAGGAATGCATGTACATGTTTTACGGGGTTATTACGGTAAAAATAACTTCAAAACTAACAATCTTATAAAATCACTGAATCGTGCCGCTGTGATCTTTGATTGTATCACGTTTATTTTACCATCCTCTGGGATATTTTATGTGTCACCTTGATGGCGATGTAACAAGCAATTATACGAGCATACATCATATGGCATTCATTCTTCATTAAATCATTCTAGATACATACATTTGTTTTTTTTACATTGTTAATAGTATGACTTTCAAATTGAACAAAATATCATCAAAACCTGAACATTACATCAAATATGTATATCCGAATCATAGGTAGGTGTCTTCAACAAATACATAGACTAGAGTCGTTTTTTTTTCATATGTAAAATCATTTGCGTAGGAGTTTTATATGATTTTGAATTATAAATGCTTGTTGGAATTTGAAAGAAAGTCAATGTATAGACATGTATATCGATCTGTCTTTCAAAAGTGTATATCTCGGTGTGTAATAATCATCCATAATGACCGACCATTGTTTTTATTATATATTAATACATATCCTACCCATTCTTAACTAGACCTCAAATCAGACATAGAAAAATGTGATAGACTGATTGTGCATGTATATAGAAACTGAACATTTTTAGATATCAGGTTCTACACATTGCCACTTTCAAGCTAAAGATATCGCAACTTTTTTACATAAATGTACAGTTCTATGAATCATTTAGATAAATGATTTGATTATTTATAGATATTTTCATAACAAAATTCGAACGCGCTAAATGTGCTTTACTATGTACCAATAATGGTTTACGGTGTTGATAGGAAACTAGTGACGTCAACACTAACAATGATATAAACGGTGCCGCTTTGTACATCGGTTTTGTCACGTTCATTTTACCATCCTCCGATACATTTTATGCGCCACCTACATGTCGATGAAGACAAATGTATATATATTTCGGTACAACAATCATTTATATGATTACACATCATATGACAAGTTATTATTCATATAATAATTATATATGAATGCATTTGTGTCTTCACATTATTTATAGTATGACTTTCAAACTGAACAAAATATTGTCAACACATGAACATTACTTCAAATTACATGAATATGTCTGATACAAAAACGTAGAATTGCCTCGGTTTTTAGGTGTATAATATTCTGCGGATGTTTTATTTTGAAACGATTTTGAATTATAAATACATACTGGAATTTGAAGAAAGTCTATGTTAAGTTATGTTTACAATAATATTGAGCTTCATTTCAAATGTACGAGTATATGTCTCGGTGTTTAATTATCATCCGTAATAATAATAATGCATTATTAATACATGCGTTCGATTATGATGTTGTGGACAGTGTGTACTCCTTTGAATTGTCTGAAAATTGTGACTTCTGGAACAGCATAATTTTTCTACAACCGTTGTCACGTAATATAAATAGTATTTACAATATATTGATATAGTAAGTAATTAATAAGATTCTTCTTCTTATATTTTCAGTGACAAAATATCACCGTGAGTAATCTCTTTATAATGTTATATTTGATTATATTAACAATGTGTTGTTCAATTATGTACCTGAATATTAACGATAATTCAATATGATAATGCCATTACAATGGTATCTCGCATCGTCGGATTTGAACTGAAGGGTTATGAGATTGTTTATATACATTTTATTGTATGTCATGAGTGTTTCATCTTCGATTCCTGTAAATATGTCAATTTGGTAAAAGTAAGACCTGTGTTGTACTGACTATGTCTAATCGTAGTGTCCTTAACGTTTGTTTATGGTTTACGGAGTTAATACAGTGACAAGTAACTACAAAGAAATAATCACGTAAAATGGATTTTACTGGGGTGTCACTCTCGTCTTTAGTTGTATCCTGTTGTTTGGCTAATTATTCTACATCAATCCATCATAGATACATGTACCCTAATACATGTGACTCTCTATGACAAATGTGGTCAATTAATGATATGTTGTTCTGTGTATTACTTGTAGTTTTCTGGCAAAGGAAATTATGTTTGCTATTTGAAGTATTGATAATGTATTGATAGTGCAGTGTCGTATCGGGTCTAACAGCCAGATCGATTTTTAATAACTATTTTCAATTATTTAAAATGTATTCTTCTTGTAAAATAAGAAGTAGGTATGCATTTTACTTGCTGTATTTTCTGTATAAGACAACCAAAATGAGTGAAATCTTCAGCATTATATTTTGATCTGAATAAACAAACTGTTGAAGAACTGCATGTATAATTAGATACAATGCATATGTAAACTCTTAACCCATCCAAGCATTTTCGTAAACGTCATGACAATTAAATACGAATTGTCTTTATACATGTAATGTTAGATATTATTATATTATATTAAACATGATTCATTTATATGGATTCGTTACGGAGATAACGCTTGTGTGGTTATTAGGGCTTATATTGGTGTGTCATTCATGATATGGATGGACTTTAACCTAGGTACCCCCAAACGCAAGTATCATGAATAATTTAAGTGATCATATCAAGTCGACATATTGGAGTATGATTCATATAGTATAATACTACACTGTATTATAATTTAAGTATAATCATAGTATACGTATCTTATTTCCAACCGTGTATGCATATTGTATATCTGTGAACGTTTCATAATCAGATAATTTAGTACATGTTTTTCATAGATATTCATATTGATATAAATTTCTGATATTTGTCATTACAAAATTAATGTTTTTTTATAAATAGGTTTGTTACATAAATAAGAAATTATCATAAAAAGCAAAATAAATTATACATTTAGAAGTAGGTGCCTATAAACAATTGCAAAAAAAAAACAGACCAAAAAAACTTACTAAACACACATAAGATATTTGTATTCTATTCCATATTGATTTTATGTTTAACAGACTAAACGATTTTATAGATAAGTTAAGTCACAGCCTGTAATAATAAATGTTTAACAGACTAAACGATTTTATAGATAAGTTAAGTCACAGCCTGTAATAATTAACACCAAAAAAGTAAGATTTAAATGAGTTTCACTATGCAGACGTATTTATTATGTAAAATAAGATAAGATAAATTCATTAACGTCTCACTCGTGTACATTCTTGCTACAAATATACATATAAAATGATAAAATTGTAAAAACTTGCACAAAACCACTCAATTTGAGTTATGAGAGACAATATGAACAGCTTAGAATTACAAGTACACATACATAAAAACAGTAAAGAATTTTAAATATATCCCTGAAATACAAAATCATTAATTATACAAACACAGTGAAATCATAATATAAAGCATAATAGTTATATACATGTAAAAGTGACTTGTGACTAGAATTTCATGACAAGCTTTGGCACTGTATTTTACGATTTCATCATTTGATAGGATGAATTAAAACTTTTCAAGATCATTTAAATAATTAAAATCCGGGAAAACATTTTAAATACATTGATATAAGTTACGTCTGATGGTTTCGTACAGGTTACATGACATACTAGCATGGTATTCATTTTCGACAACATTCATACAATTAAAACAATATCGTTCATCGATTGGTATCCTTTGATATCGTCCAATCTCAATTTTTAGGGGTGCACCACCACAACGAAACTTTGACAGTGCACTTCTATGAGTTCTGGGTATAATATTGTTCTTCACGTAGGTGTCTGTTTCATACGAATGTTTGAAAAGTCTATATGTTCTTAGCTTATTGCTTCCATTTCCTCTAACCGTCTGATCATTGTAAATAGTTTGCAACCAATCACGTTTATACTTATCAAAAAGTTCTTCTATGCAGTTATTGATAATAGTTTTACGCATGGAGTTGCTGTAATGGGTGTCTATCGATACGTTCACTTTCGTACATACTCTGTAGCACCAGTTTCCTGTAGCCAGTCTACGTAAAAATGACCAGTTACAAACCTTATAATTCAGTCTATCTCTAGCCATTGAGTTCAATCGAAACCACTGCGATAGTGTTGATTTCCATTGTTTAGCGAAAGGGGGTAACCAGCACATGTCACCGTTCACACCCGCATTGGATGTGTATCTACCAACTCCTAAGTAAAACCTGATAGCTCTATGCTGTACTGCATTAATGCAGGTATATTATTTCGTACCCCAGATAGCTGCTCCATAACTGATTGTTGGCCATACTATGCAGTCATATAATTTTGAATATACTTCATACGGCATACCTTCTGTCGTTTTAAATTTAGATACCAGTAACCCTAGGGCACGTGTAGCTGATTTTGATACATATTTGGCGGTGATATTATAGTCTAATGTATCGGACAAGTTGGGACCTAAATATCGGTATTCACTAACACACTGAAGATCATTTCCGTTACAGTTAAATCTATAATCAGTTTTTTTGGTTGATTTAGATCTAAAATACATTATTTTACTTTTATTTTGGTTAATCGTCATTCTATTTTCTCACACCATGTAGTTAAAATACTCAACAGTTCTTGAAGTTCACTTTCAGTTTCAGCGATGAGTACTAAATCGTCCGCGTACAATAAGTGACAAATGTTAGTTTCATTTATTCGTACTCCTAATCCTGTTTGGTTAAGGTGAAGACTTAGATCGTTTAGGAAGAAGTTGAACATAGTTGTTGAAAGTAAACAGCCTTGCTTTAATCCAATGTTTTGGCTAAACCGGTCTGTTCTGATATTGTTTACTTTTACAGCACATTTAACACTAGTATAGAGTGATTTGAGAGCGTGTAGAATTTTTCCTTGGACACCGATATTTGCTAGTTTTTTCCATAATTTGTCTCTGTCTATTCGATCATACGCTTTTGAAAAGTCAATGTATGCTACGAATTATCGTTGTCAAAGTTGATAGCTGGTCAATCGTACTTCTGTTACGTCGGAACCCGTTTTGATCCTCGGCAATAATTTTATTGTCTTCAGCCCATTGTGTTAACCTTTTATTAAGTAACGCACAATATGCCTTGTAAATCGCTCCAGTTACCACTATACCGCGATAATTAGAGGAGTCTTTCAATACATGGGTTATATTGCCGTAGCTCCATGCATTCGGAATTGTGCCAGTTTCAAAACATATACAAAATAGTCTATGGAGAAAGTAAATGCATGGTTTTGTTTGTATCACTTAAGCGGGAATCTCATCGTGTCCTGGTGATTTTTTTTTATTTAGGGATTTCACAGCTTTCTCTACATCAATAATGTTTATACCACTGTTCAAAGAGTCGGCATCATATCGTATATCTGGTATGCTTGTCGGATCCTGATCATTTCGGTCATGATTAATAACATCGCAGTTTAAGAGATTCTGGAATGTATTTTTCTACTTTAACATTATTTTATCGACCGAATTTGTTAATGTACCATCTTCTTGTGATACCTCCATTGGTATTTGTTTGTTTCGTTCAGAACCAACTCCAATTTTACCGATTGTCTTCCAAAATTCGCCAGATTTATTATCACTACAAGATTTAAATAGATTATCCTGCATTTCACGCCAATATTCGCTTTTGCGACGCTGTACATTGCGATCGAAAAATTTGAAAGAACTATATCTACTTAACTGTTCATAAGGTACTAGACAATACTCCACTACAGAGGCTTCTCTAAGTGACACACTTGTATAGTCATTTACTTCAAAATTTCTACCATTCTATATGCACAGATTTGTACTTAGAAGAAATTCAATCAGAGCACCACAATGTTGACTTGATTTAAAGTCTACCACGTTTCTATCATTAATCTCGTCGACACCTCGTATATAGTCATCATGGTCACCAACTCGTATGTTAAAGTCGCCCATAACAGTAACGAGACCTTCCGTTTGGTATTGATATACGTTTGACATTAAAGTATCTAGGAAGTCGTTCACGTTAACACGCCGTGATGAGTTTGATGGGGGGTAAGTAGCAAACACAGGCTAACAGTGATTCCTTTGATTGTCGTTCAAGTAGTTTAATCCACAAGATACCGTCTGTCTCGCAATCTAGTTTTTTAATATCAAGTTGTTCATATAGTTCATTACGTATAAGGAAGCCTACACCACCGCTTCCTTTGGGCGCGTTCACGTGAATACTTCGTCTGTTATGACCGATCCATGTATATCCTATTAAGTTTAAGTTACTTTCATTCACTAAGTGGGTCTCTGCTAGGCCAATTATATCAAGGTTCAAATAATTCAAACACTTCGACCTGATTGTATAATTTTGTGACTCCTCATTTTTGTTAAAACCGATACAGTTCCAAAACCCGCATGAGACCTAATCTCTAAAGTGCCTGTTATGTGAAGGTTGAGATCTTCTATAGTTATATTCACGTGATTGTTGATAATCGTTATCATGTGATCTGCATCTGTCTTGTCCGGTTTGGTTATCGTTAGGGTAATGAGGAGTTGTGTGATATCTGTATCCGGTTGTATTTCGTGCGTTAGCGTTATGGTAACTAGTGTAACCTCTTGGTCTGTTACCATCTCGTTCGTTTGTCGATTGATAATTTCTTGTTCGCCTATGAGAAACTTGTTGCCATTCACCATCGTCGATTTTACGAGTGCTGGTAGGGTTCTCACGCGCAACAAGTTTGTTTCCACGGACATACACTTTGTCTTTACCGATCGCATTAGCTATTGTTCTTAGATTTGATATGGTGTCTCTCTCTTTCCGGGGCATGTCATGTTCAACATATACGTTTGCAAACAATCTGGTTCTTCGTAACTTCGACTTTGCGTTCATTAGTGTTGCCTTTTCTTCTCTATTTCTACATTCAGCAACTATTACGCCTGTTTCACCGTTACATTTAGCTCCTTTTCTGTTTGCTTCAACAACCGTAGCGTTCAACTGTAAGACATCTGTAATGAGTGAATTCACTTTATCTGTCACGTTTTCATTCACACTTTCTGGTAAATTTCTGATCACTATATTATTAACAGAGTGTCTGGTCTCTGACGTATCCATCATTTGGCGATCACCTTCTGAATTAGATTTCTGCGAATTGCTCTCTTTTAATTCATTTAATTCATCTCTCTCTTTCTGTATTTCCACATTGAATTCTTTCTTAATTTTCTCTAAGGCCGGATTCATTGTCTTTTGAATTCGTTTCTTTATTTTGGCGTCCATACTTGTTTCCAAGCGTTCTATGCGTTTAGACAGCCCTCCAATTTGGTCCGTTAGCTTATTAATGGCTGTAACTATACACATGCTTTCATTAGTTGATTGATTCGAATCAGTTTAAGGTGCTATGTCGTCTTCTTGTAGAGGGCGTTTTCTTCCTTTACCGCTTCCCTTTGTTGGTTTCGATGGACCAGGCGTGGATGTATCCGGTGAGGTAGCCTTGGCTTGACGGCCCTTGCCATTGCTGATACACCTTTTCTTTACACTTGGAGCTTCTGACGGTGAGGGTCCAGATATGAGCGATTGAGATTGTGTACTTTCACTTTCATTTCTTACAGTAATAATAGTGGTGTTTACAGTGCTTTGATTTTGATCACGGCTGTGATTCGTATCTACCGGAGATTGCGTCTCAGTTCCGTCGGATAATTGTGTATCATTGTCCGGATACAACAAAGAGTATATATTAATGTCTTCAATCTCACTACTTGTGGTTGTAGCCATCATGGTACCGTTATATCCTGGGGCAATATCCAGTCTTGTTGAGCGTGACCCTTGTACTGATTCACTATATTACAGTTAATCTTCCAATAGGACTAAGATCGATGGTTAGCCGGGAGCTATGTTATATGTTGATGGCAGGTTGAGCGATAATCACAAATGTTTATTACGTGAACAATAGAATTACGGAAAAAGACAAATAACTCACAAATCACAACGTATATTCCAAAACCAAATCACTTATCAAATTCCACAGTTTATAAGGTCCAATTCCATATAAATTTTATTCCGAAACTCAATTTGTAACTCATAAACTTTAGCATTTATAGCGGAGGTTCAATTTTCACGACCTGAACCGGAAGCTATCACTAATATATATGTATGTATGTATCATACCTTACACTATAACTATTATACTAAGAGCTAATATAAATTGTAGGTTAGTTGATTATAGCGGTATCATAATTAAAATACTATGTAAGCAATATTTTCTCAAACAAGTAATCATACAATCGTACGATATTTTACACCATTCGAGAATAATGTATTGAAGATATGAAAATATATAAATATATTACTTGACACGACCCCAACATGCACACATTTCAAAAATTACTTCGCAGGAAAATGTATCAGAAAGAAAAAGTCAGAGTGTATATATTTCCCAAGCTTTTCAAAATCGAGATACACTGATAAATTAAATTTATGTTGTAAATATTCACGATTTAACACATGACTAGCAAGTGTTTGTATATAAACTTTATTTGTGCAATTTGTTTTCCTACCATATCATTTCAATAGTCTTGAAAACTTTAATGATTGTGTTTATGTTACTTTTATATGTTGTTGTTACTCAATACAATGGTATTGCCTAACGGCTGCATCATTGATCTACAGAGCACTTTGTCTAAGAACCACAGATGGTCTTATTAGCGGGGTTCTACTGTATAGTTAAATAATATATATAATTGAATACAATAATCTTCTGTATATTGACCAGCTCCCTTCTGTCACGTATGTTGTAATGTACGTCAATATAAGTTGTATTCTGTTTCCCATAGGCCTCCGGCGTAATGAATTTTAAATTTAAAAAAATCTCAGGAAATAGTAGTGAATAATTTGTAGATAAAGCAATTGTACATTATCAACTTCAGATTACTTTTTGTGTTTCCATATGTGAATCTTGCATTCATTTAATGTAATAATATGATATACATTGTAACATGCTTTTTCTATTATTTATGACTGATCAACATTTCTTGAATTTAATTTGATTTTATTTGTACGTTTTCTGTGTCTTAAATAATAATTATGGTTTGCAAACGTGAAATATTAAAATTTATATTTTGTTTTCATGCAATCAAAATAAGTATGGTGAAGGAATATAATGAAGTATACAACACGCGATGTAAAGGTTTCATGCAATGCCATATAATTTTCATTATATCTTACACTTCATAATCCTCATGATGTTGGTGACTGGTGAAGCTTGTATGTTACATGAAAATGACACAAAACTAAATTGAGAAAGGACTTTATTTTGTAAAGCCAGAGATCTTATACACAGAACAAGGTTCTAACAAATCATATATAACAGAATGAAGCTTTACTGAATAAAGCCTAATGACAGTATCTAAATAATAAGTTTACATGAAAACATGTATGGGCTAAACAAAGTGCCCTACATATAATTTCTACATATAATGAAATGTTGTAAGTTAACTAGCCGCCGAAACTTTAGAGGAAGGATTATGGGAGGTGGTGGTAAATTTTGAAAATAAAACGATATCAGAATATAATCGTAATCTGCGTATTGAAAATAAAGCTGCAAGTGCGTCTTCCGGAAATGTGAGTGCGCATGCGCGTTCCAAACCACGGCGTGCTTGCGTGACTAATAATCACGGTGGCTAGTCAATGAATGAAATGAGAAAAACACGGCGGCTAGTCAACAATACCGTAAATAGATCTAGAAACTAGATCTATAATAACAACACCATTTTCTGTCATAAAACATTTAATACAAGTATAAAAATCATATATAGAATTAAGCGCTCAGGTTATAGAATGCAGAGTTTTGTAGGTGAATTGATTATAGCGGTATCATGATTAGCTCTATAAATGTGTGTTAGCTAACAATTTCTAAAAGGAAATAATTATGTAATATCATTTACTATACATGGGTCTTGGCATTTGTTTATAGAATATAGGGTGTCCCATAATATCTGTTACCATTTGAATCACTTGTATTTCTTGTTTAAAGTTAATGTCATGGACAATAATGAAAGACGACATTTACAACATCATAAAGTTTTATTTGATATGCCACTTGTAAGAAATATATTACTCATACCCAAATTACGAAGCAGAATTGTCTATAGTACATGTTCCACGTGACATCCATTTTGCGATATGACGACGTCGCAGCGCTTTTTGAAATTATTGATCACAGCCTGGCAGGTTCCAACGTTTATTTGTCTGATTTCCCGTTTGATGTTCAACTTCAGTTCAAGGAGAGAACTAGGTGAGGGTTTGTAGACTTTGTCCTTCAAGTAACCCTACAAGTAAAAGTCTAGTGGACTCAAATCTGGTGAATGAGGTGGCCACACATAATTTGTTTTGAGAGAAATTATCCTGTCTTGAAATGTCTTTTGTAACCTCTCAAGAACTAAAGATGAGGTGTGCGGTGTGGCACCATCTTGCTGGAACCACATAGAGGAAAGATCTATTCCCTTTCGTCGAAGTGCTGGAATAAATTGGCGTCTGAGTAAATGCAAATATTGTTCGCTGTTTATTGTTTCAACATCTCCATCCTCATCTTCAAAGAAGAATGGCCCAATAATGCCTTGGGTACTCAATGCGGCGAAAACGGTTACTTTGGCACTATGGAGAGTTTGTTCAAAGTAATAATCTGGTTTTTCATCTCCCCAGTGACGACAATTTTTTTATTCACAGTAGAATTTAGATAAAAATGAGCTTCGTCTGAAAACCACAGCATGTCAACTATAGCAGGATTAGCATTTATCCAGTGAGCAAATTGTAAACGGCACTGTATATCATTGTCTTTCAAATGTTGCATGACAGATATTGTGTATGGAGTTAATTTCAAGTCCAAGCGTAGAATTCTGTGTGCACTAGTACGACTTACAGTGTTAGTTATGTCACCGAGTAGCTTTCGTACCGACCTTTGTGGAGTTTCCGTAATTGAACGTTGAACATCAGCAATATTTTCTGCGATTCTCACAGTTTTGGGTCTCCCTGTATTGAAATGACGGCTATCTTCTACTGATCCCGTTCTTTCAAAGCGGTCGACAATGCGCTTAATTTGCATCTTCGATAAAGCTTTTCTATCTGGGTGGCGTTTTGCCATTTCCCGGATCACCCTTGTTGGAGAAGAGGTTAAATAATACAATTTAACAACTTCTGTATCAAAAGTACACGACAACGACATCTTTAAAAAACATCTGACGTCAATGACGTCACTTCCTCTTAAACGACGTCAACTACTTTCCCGTACTTAATAGAACAGAAAATTTCACTCTTTTCCTGTTCATTTGATGTCTGATTCATTTGTTTCTCACAAAATGCAATGAAATGACACTAATTTGAAATGGTAACAGATATTATGGTACTATACATTGCAACTTATTATTGATATGATTTAAAACTGATCAATGTTTCTTTCATTTAATTACATGGTACTTGTCTAAACATTTTCATTTATCCTACAGAACTGATTGATGATTAACACGTTAAGTGTCTAGATATGTATTGTGTTTGTTGTTAGACGAACCATTACGGACAATACACAATAATGTGTATGCTTATATTTGTCACTGAATTCAAACTTTGTGAAGCAACGGTCGTACATTATTCCATTATGATCTTCCATTCATTTTAATAATGTAAAATATCGATACGGTCAACATCTTTTCTCACACGTATTTTGTGAATGTAAAATGGGCATGTAGTGTATCATATCTTACACAATATATACCTTAGCACTTACATAATCGACCGTAGAACTTGTAGATAAGTAAATCATACCGGTATCACAATTTACATTGTTAAGTCATGTAAGCAGATATTTATACATACTAATTAATAAGTCATTTACTTTGGATTATAATTTTGTCCTATTTGATGCTATTCGAGAATTATATTCCGTGTATAATGACCTACAACACACATCAAGCTATATTATAAGTCACCCTGAACAAACCATGTCAGTGTATGATGATGTTCAGAAATTTTTAAAAGTATATGACAAATAAACTTTTATTTCGTTTACCTCACACTTACCAGTAATAAATGTATTATATACTGTGTATTTATTCGGGTGTTCGTTTATTTGTACACATAGTTTTATAGATGAGGTATTTATACAATCATTTTATTTGTATACTTGTTCATGTACTGTCTAGATCAGAAATAAAATGTTTACCCGACCATAGGACAGTCATCATTCGACATAATTCAAACTTCGAAATTCAATCTGAATGTTATAAACATTACATGTGGACGTATTATTCCCAAAGGGGTAGGTTCACTTAGGGCCTAAAATGGCCCTGTGCCAGATTACCTTGATATTTTGACAGTATAATATATTGGATGTTTCTTCATCAAAAACATGTTTTCAAATTGTTCTGAAATGAGTATTGTTGTCATAGCAACGAAACTTTTTTTTTAAATAAAAATGGAAAAACCTCAAAATTTCTGTTCCATGGCCTCAATGTACTATTTATTAAGTGTATATGATTGTTCATATTGACTAATGTGACAAGATATTTTTATTCCATGGTTGCTATGGAAACGTGGAAGTCACGTGACTGGGCATAATATAGCGGTGTTTCGTGTTTATATCGATGATATACGAATTATTTTGACAAAATTTATACAGTAGAAAAAATAACATACATATATCAAGAATGTGTGAAGTAATCATTTACGTGACGCTGAAGGTTTTCGTAATATGACGTAATTAGCGTGCCCTCCTACATAGTTACATCACAGATAATTTCATCAAATATCGAAAGGAAAAAAATCGTAAAAAGGTCTCTGCCGTTCAAAATTAACTGGCAATTAAATTTTCAACATCTATTTTCGCAATTATGCTAAAAAAACGGCTAGAAAACACCTTGGTATAACAATAATCGAATATGAAAGTAGCATACCACACACTACGATCCGTCATCCTCGCCTAGTACCGTTCGAATAACTGGAAATTTAAATATGAAGTCCCACACCCGACACATTTATATTTTGCATATGTGTTGTTTACATTCTGACTGATAATTGTTCAAAGTTTCGTGGTGTCGGTTGGAGGACTTCATACTAAAATATCGAAAAAATGTACGAGGGTGTCATATCAGTTCCCAGCAAAGTTGGTCGAAATAATTATATTGTTTTGGATGAATACTGAACGATAGATGACATGCTATTCAGAATGAATAATAAAACTAGCATTTACTTCATTAGTAAAGTTCTGTCAAATAAGAAAATCTCCGACAAATCTCCGTCGAAGCCAAATAAACCGGTTATCCGATTAATGTATCAATATCCGAATCGCTATTATTGTTAACAAAGGGAGACAAGTCGGTTGTTTACAGACGCAGCGTTCTTTGTACAGCGTCTCGTAATACGGACGGTTATTGAAGTAATAACTGAAGATAAATCGACGAATCAAGTAAGTATTTGATCTCCCTTATGTGATATGTTCATGTGTTCATGATACGAGGCTATAGGTCTATATATGTAAGGTTAAATAGCCTCACTTTGTATGCATACTGTAGTTCATGATGCCGCGCGCTCAAGACATTCCAATTTGATGACGTAACAATACTTCGTGTCATGCTGTGCAGGGCCGTAGGAAGCGGGGAAGGAATGGGGCAATACATTCGATTGTAATGATATTTAAAAGTTCAAAAGTGACTATACCCCCCCCCCCTGTAAGACTGTTTAAAGTCAAAATTACCCCCCCCCCATTTGAAATTTCTTCTTACAGGCCTGTTGTGACCCAATGCTAGATTCTAATGTTTTAATGCTTTAGCAAATCTAATAGATTTTCTATTATTTTTTTATTATCTATTGCATTTTAGTTTTTATCATACATGTTTGTGAATTGTTGTGTGCAGGTGAAACTAAAATATAAATAATGAGTCACTCAGTGATAAAATCCATGGTCTTCACTGGGGTTTGAACCCTTGATTCCCAGCACTGTATAGGCACTCAACCATGTCACAAAATAGATAACCCAATAACAAGGCTGTTGAAATTGGCCAGTATTCCTACAAGTTCTAATATTGTATGAAATTAATATGGCCTATTGATGCAGTAGTGAGGATACAGAGGAATGTCTACCATTTGTCAGATGTACTGCACTGTAGTGAAATTGGTGTTCATGTTGTTGTCACAGAGGACCATGATGTTTTAACATCATTGTAAAACATGTATAATTTTATAATGCCAGTACTGTATGGATTACAAATATTCATAAACTCTATTATAATAGTATCTCAGCATAATTTGCATATATTTGTCTTCTTTCAGAATCATATTATGTTAGTTCAGATGTATATGAAGTGTAAGCAGTTCTGGGCCTTCTGATAGTTAACTAGTAAGTATGCATATGGTCATAATACCCCAGCAAATGAAGTTTGACAGGGGGGTATGTTGGAGTCACTCTGTCGGTGAGGCAGTTGGTTGGTCTGTCCTCATTCAATATCACAAGTTTGTGGAGCGAACTACTTCCACATTCCTGAAGCAATTGCAGTGAAGGTTCAAATATGTCATCACCGTGGAGTGTAGATGTACAAGACATAATTTTCATGCCCGGTGATTCACTCATTCCAGAGTTATTTGCCCTTAAACTTAGCCATGTAGTAATCCGTATACTATTGCATTCTTAGACTATAGTGTCAAAGCGAAGGTGGGGGTATATGTCACTTCTGTTACAAAGGCTTTGAGCAGAGCGCTAGTTCAAAAGATGTTTAGTTTCTCAAGAACTTCTTCAAAAGACAAAAACAGAAACATTTTTATGTTCCTTAAAGCATATTTTCCCATTTGTACTTGAATTTTATCTAAAATGAGAATTTTTCTGAAATGTATATGAGGATGAATGTTTAACTGATACTTATTTTGTACATCTCATGATATGTGTGCATAACATAAAAAATGAAATTATAGTGTTAATCAAATGCTATTTTTCAAAATCTCATTGAATCTGGTAGATTGATGATTTATTTAATTTGTCTTTATATTATATTTTCAATATTTACCTGTCAATTATTTCTCTTTCAGATTTTTTGAGTCATAACAAGTATTCACCACTGATCAGAGGAATTTCAATATACTGCTATGATGAAGCCATTAACATGCAATATACTGGTTATTACATGTGGTGACTGTGATGTTTTCATGAATGTGTCACTATGAACAGTATTTCCAATAATGTACAAAATTGAAACAATTCAGATTAATAACATTAAAATTGTGTGCATTGTTGAAATATATATATATATATGAACTTTACACTGAAGATATCTAATTAATGGTATTAACTTTTGTATTGTGTATGTTCATTGGTAAAACCCTTTTGACATATTGTATGTATTGTTTGCATGTGAAATAAATGTAGATTGCTAAAGTACACATCAGACATTCTTATTTACTTACACAATGATTATACAATGAGTTTTACACTCAAATTCAATTTATACATAAAACTGGTACAAGAAAATATCAATACAATATACTACATGTACATTAACATCAAATATACTGCAAGATCAACCAAGTAGAATATTTCTAATGTCAAGCAAAAATATTCTGCTTTTTGGAGGAAAATCAATGCACTCCATTGCAAAAAATATCTGAATGCAATACAAAGTAATGCTGTACTATTTATTGCTGAACTATCAATGAGAGGATTTGGCACAGACATTTTGTCATAAAAAACCTGTCCCTTAGTTGCAATGGTAACTGAATTGGAATTATTCTTTTCAATAATGTTGGAAATGATATCAGTTTCTACATATAAATTGTTTGATGTCCAAATGAAGGGAACATAAGGTGAAATACATTATATTAGACAAAATATTTCTTTGTTTAAACTGGTCATATAAAATAATTCAGTTGCCATGGAAACAAAATATCTAAGAACATTGCTATACAATGTAATTTCATTAAATCGCATGGATTTATGAAAATTTGTGTGACTAAATTGCATTTTTGAAGAAAACTCAAAAATGAGATTTAAAAAAAAATAATTTCAACAGGTTACCATGGCAACTAAAATAATACATATATAAATATTGACCATATCCCTGTCTCTGTCATATACAACAAAAATTATCACATTTCGTCCAATCATTATATGTAAAATGGTGTTTTTTTCAATTTCTAGCAAAAAAGTATTTCTGTTGCCATGGCAACGCTTCTTATAGTGGAGCTTTAAAAATCATGTTTTCTTCAAATATGATGAATAGTGAACATATAATGAGATTTTGGACAGAATTTGACACAGGGCCATTTTTGGCCCTAAGTGAACCTACCCCTTTGTACTGAACTAGAATTAACTACATTATAATGATATGTTTGAACATTAAAGTTACAAACAAAATATGAAAGCCATAAGGTATTGTATTGAAACATTATACAAAGCTCGAATATAATATTTAATTGTTACAATAGCAATATGTTTAATATCAATACAACTGTAACATACCTTCAAGAACAACATTTAGTTTATGTGTCAGTATTGGCCGTGCGTTTTTCATGACCAAAACATAATGCATGAATGTATAAGTCTTCAGAACAGCAGCGGGCGGATTCCCATAGGCGTATAAAAATCGCAAATGCATATAACTTGCACTTCTGTTTATAAATATTTGTAAATGAATATTATTGATTCAACATTTACAATATTTAGTACATGATACATAGTTACATACTATGGAACATTGTAATGACATGTTATTAATGTATCGTATACGTCATGAATGAGAACATTCCATATTTGGCGCATTTTTATGTTAGGTTATCATAACGCAAGTTTAATTTATTATGTGCTTCCTTATATGGTTTATGCATGAGACATGTATGGTTACTAGTGTTTATATGGATGTATCATTTATCAAGTGCTCTATATAGTATGGATGAGCTTTTAACCTTGTTTTACTACGTATACGCATTTACATTAAATGGCATTTGAAATTATCATACATATCTTAAATAATCATCAATTGGTATTTTCGCCCTTATAGTTCTATGGTTTTATTATCAAAATGTGTTGAACTGTTCATTAAGCAACAAACTGAGTTAATATGAATTAAATACCTATCTTTTTGGTATTCCATTTACTATTGGTCTTGGCATTTATTTGTATAATACACACGATATATTAATATTTTATTGATGTATTAAAAGTTTCTTTCATTCAATTTCAGGTTGGATTTGTAAGTATTTTCATCTGACTTACTTCCTGCAAGTTTCTTGTATCGTAATTAACCGATGGTTTAGACACGGTCAATGAGAATTTAACCTTTTGTTCTCATCCATTACAAAATTGTACAATTAGTGTGATAATTGGAATATTATGAGGTCAAACATACATACAATGACAATCATTTACGCATATAATCTCGTTCGCATTAAATGGCTGCCTTGTAAACAACGCTTATACATTAGTCAATTCATCTTCATAATGTGAAATATCGATATTTTCAATATATTATCTCTTATCAAGTATAGTGTATCATATATTACACCATATGAAACATAGCGCATGTGTAGCTCTAGATCACATTATTTTATAGGTAAGTAAATCACAATTGTATCATGGTTTGCATTGTTAGGGCACGTAAGCGAATATTTACTCACGTTCCTGAATGAGCTACCTAACACCGATTTTATAATAACATCGTCATATTTGACAATATTCGAACAGTGTAGTGCTCGTATAATGACCAAATGTATCGTTTTATTCATTTACTAAATCCATCAAGCTATTTCAGTAGTCAAACTGAACAATGCATGTCCATGTAATGTGGATGTAAGAAACATTTTAAAGTAAATTACCAGACAAATGATTTTTATATTGTTTACCTCACACTTACTAGTTATATATGTATCATAATATTATACTTTTATAAGTATTTATTCGGGCGTTCCTTTAACATTGTGAGGTATTTATATAAAAATTAAAGCTGTTTACTAGTTCATGTACTATCTAGATGAGCAATACAATGTTTACCCAACCATAGGACAGATAACATTAAACATTACTGAAAGTTCCAAACATAATATGAAAGCCATATAACATAACATGTAGGTATTTTATTTAAACATTATATTAAGCTCGAATATTAGATGTAACTATAATATAAAACTTTGACATAGCTTCAAGTGCAACATTAAGTTCATGTGTCAGCATTGGTCACGTGCGTTTCATGATCAAAACAAAACAAATACATGTATAAGTCTTCACAACAAGCACTTGTAGAAGTTATAACTATGTCGTGTATAAAACAGGATTCAAATAGTTTATATTTCGTATATCATTTAAATTGTATCAAATGACTGTAGTAATGCTTACATGATGTAGTAAAACATTTTGGGTTTTAACACAGTGGAGTAATGTTCTCGGACAACTTTGCATTGAAACTTTTTGAGTTCTAATATTGAATTGCATGCAATGAAAGGCGTTTGATCAGATCAGCTGACGTTTTAATATCGGATCTGTAACAATACGTAGATGTTCTAAAGCCAGGTGTTATCTGTATGCATGATCCCTTAGTTATATAACTACACGTTTCACATCAGGCATATAACAATCAAAACTAAATGTGTCATTACAATTGATCGCAACTACATAATATAATATAATCGTAAGAACAAAAACGATTCTGAGTTTGTGTGCTTTGTGGTTTACCTAAAAATGACTGAAACTTACAACATGTCTCTATTTGTCGCTAATCACGACACTTCTGCTCACTTAGTGTAAACATATAACATACGTCTAATTAGCAAAGGCAAATGGACAGTACTGGGAGATTTCTGTTCAGAGTTAAACTCATGACATTTATAATGTACGACACTATGTATATGATACTTTACTGAATTAACAACAAGTAATTATTGCGATCCCCACCATTTTTGTCAACACTGTAATAAAGATATTACATTCAAAGAAAAATGTTAATAATAAATAACGAGACAAACCAATCAAAGAACTTATAAATATACTAATACGGAAGTTATCATGTACTAGCATAGAACATGTATGCAAAATTGTAATTTGATATCAATCATCATATTGTGTACAAGTATTCGTCCTGAATATATATTCATGAGTTACGAGATTAAAAGGGTAAGAAGTGAAAACAATAATAATAAAAAAATGACGTTTACTGTGGTGCCACTTTCGTCTGTCTTTAATTGTATCAAGTTGTTTGGCAAATTATTTCACATCAATCCATCATAGATTCATGTACATTAATACAAGTGTTTCATTATGACTATGTTTGTTTTCCGTCGAATTGTCTGGTAAAGTGCATTTTGTGTGCTGTATGTAATATTAATAATGTAATCATAATGTAGTGACGTGCAAATGTTGAACCTACCTGTTAGATTTATTTTTGATGACCATTGCCTATTGTTATTGTTTTTTTTATAAAACAAGTAATGAATATGCTTTTTCTTATAATGGTTTCTCAGTGAGTGATGTCTTAAACTGTCTATATGATTTCTATCTGAATTGACAACTGATAGTTTAATTATACGCATGGCTGTATAATAACATTAAATTTGTTTACGCTTGTACATCGGCAATATATGACTGGCGAAATGGAATTATAAACAGAACAGTATTGTGTATGAGACTTGTATGGTTACTAAGGTTTATATAGGTAAACCGTTTATCAAGTGTACCATTGTATGGATTACTACGCATACGCATTTAGATTAAAGAACATACAACATTAAAACGAATATCTCAAATATTCATTCATAGTTGGTATCTTTGTACCAATACTTTCTATAATTTTATTATCAAAACGTGCGCTGAAGTGTTCATTAAGCAACCTACTGAGTTAATATGAATTACATACTTATCTTTTTTGGTTTACCATGTACTAGTAGTATATTTAGGTCTTAACATTCATTTGTATAATATACCCTATATATTAACATTTTATTGATGTGTTAAAAGTTTCTTTCATTCAATTTTATTTAAGTATTATATAAGTATTTACATTTGTCTTACCTCCTGAAAGTTTCCTGTATCTTAATTGACCGATGAATTAGACACGTTCAATGAGAATTTATATGTTCTATTTTCATGCATTAGACAGAAGTAAAATGAGTACTATATATTCTATATGTTTAACAACACACTTACTGTTAAAAGTATTTATTCGGGCGTTCATTTGACATTGTACATAGTTTTATAGATGAGGTATTTATAAAAAATCATAGCTGTTTACTAGTACATGTACTATCTAGATAAGCAATACAATGTTTACTAAACCATAAGTTACATTAAAAAGTATTCCAAAGACAATATGAAAGCCATAAAGCAGAACATGTAGGTATTTTATTCCGCATATCATTTAATATGTATAAAATGACTGTAGTAATGCTTATTATGATATAGTGAAACATTTGGGGTTTTAACACAGAGTAGTTATGTTCTCGAACAACTCAGTCAGACAAGTTTGCATTGAAATGTATTAAGTTAAAATGTAAAATTGCGTGCAATATGGAGTGTTCAATCAACTGACGTTTTAATATCGGATCTGTAACAATGCATGGTGGTTCTTAAGCCACATGCTATCTGAATACATGATCCCTTAATTATATTACTACATATATCACATCAGAAAATCCATACTAAATGTGTCATTACAATTTATCGCAACCAGTTTATACTCATGTGCATAATAATAGCCACAAAAAAGATACTAAGTTTGTGTACTTAATGGTTTACCTATAAATGTCAAAAACGTACAATTCTATGTGACAAATCTCAGGCTGTCGCGTATTACACCACTTATACTTCCCGCCTACTGTGCTTAGTAAACAAGTACTGTAAACCTCATGACATATGTCTCATCATCCAAGAAATAGACAGCACAGTGAGATTTCGGTTCAAAGTTATACTCATGACATTTATATATTACATTTTACCGTTTTAACAACCAGTAAATATTGCAGTCAACACCGACTTTGTAAATAATATATCACATTTTTATATTCCAAGAAAAAGATAAATAATAAACAACAAGATACACTAATCAAACAATTTTTATTAACAAAAAACATATAATTGCGGAAGTTAGTACTGCGAACGTACGCCATGATGTTTGTGAATCGATAAATCTTAAATATAGAAAAGTGTGTATTGACCAAAATTTTATCCTCTATGATCTTATTACAAATGTATTTTTTTTATTAAGGATGTTTTAGAAATTACTGTTAATGTGTCTTATTTAAACAAATATGGAACCCTTATCTAATGATGGGTTAATCAGCATATAGAGATATTTGCTTTATTTTCAATACTTAAGAATAAAAATATTTTTACAGACTAATTATAAATGTAACTGAATGAACCTTTTAAACATATTTTGTGCAAACGATATGGTTCTTTTATATGCTCACATTCCGGCTTGAATGTGTACGTTCAATATACTTACATCATTGATTACTGATCATAAATGTATTTTGATTTCTTTTCAGTGTTAAGAGGTACATATTTTTATTATATTTTATCGTACTGCTTTCCGCCTTTACATTCGTCATACAGAAATCACTTATCTAGTTTATATTAGAACTTAAGAATATGCATACAGTATTGGGACTCATTAATATTAGGAACATTGCATCTCAGTTAAATGTCATCCTTACACAGCTTGTCGGTGACTACAAATAAGACATTCTCCGTATCAACGGTTTTCGACATTTATGAGTTTTCCCTGACTCAATACTTTCTTTTAAAACATCATTGAATAGTAATAATTTAATATCTAAGCTCTCCTTTCAGAAATACTTGAATGTTGCAAAATGTCCTTTACATACCATAACGTTTATGTGCATCCATACCGTCCATCTCGATTATTTAACATAGTAACATCGATGTTTTTGATAAAATCGCGCATTTTCTCTCCCTGGATGGATAGGTACGAATTTATTTTTAATTATACTTTAATCTTCAGAATTGAACAGAAATCATGTGTTGTTGAAAATAGTTCCATAATAACTCAATAGTAACAGAATTATAAACCTTCAAAATACTGTCCGGGCATATTTTTGTGAATAGGATAGTGTCTCTCTCAGCATGCATTGGACAATAGTGGCTTATATTATCATGAGTAGACAACATATATTGTTATATTTTAATCAATGTTATCATTGATCATCTTCGTCCTTCCACTCCCACTATCATCATCAAGTGAGGTTCTACCTTCTATAAAACGCTTGTGTCATTTATAAATTGACAGTTTTGCAAACTGGAGGTTTCATCCGATTTTCCAGAATTCTCACAATATTGTTATCATTCAGTATTACATAAATTATCCGTTATATATTACGTCACAGCCGACGTCATACACGATGTTCACATTAATTCGCGGAATTTCGAGAATTTTATTTACAACTAAAAGCATGATAGATATCATAACATAACATGTATGTTTTCTGAAAAACGTTGTACTCCATGAACGTAAAACATGGTTTCCATCATAGCAAGCATAATATTATATACATTTTCTTGGTCATCTGATGTTATATAGTAAATTAGGTTAATTGATGTATTTAGAACCCATCGAACAAAAAATCTAGAGTATCATTCCATGCCAAAGGTGCAGGATATAGTTTTGGCGTTGTTAATTCGTTCGTCCGACCGTTCGTTCGTCCGGATGTCCGTCACACTTTTTGAAACTTGCTATAATTGTTTTTTTGAAATTCAAAATTAAGTGAAAGGTGTACTTATCTAGAAACATAACTTGTTATGCATTTTGGCTAAAGTATCCCCCTTTTCAACATAGACAATTTGTCACTTTCGATGTGACTAAAAATAACTTGGCAATAACTTGGATAGTACCAAAGGCAACTGCATGAAACTTGATAAATTGGTAGAGCGTTATTACTAGAAGAGTTCTGATCAAGAGCCATAACTTTGTCATGCCTTTCGACTAAATAATCTCCCTTTCTAAATTATAGAAAAATGCAATTTTACTGTCACTTAAAATATTCAATATAGATGAAAAGGGTTTGAATACTGATCATAAGCCTCCAAAAGTAGTTGCAGGTAAATTGAACAAACCCAAGCTATAACATCCGGTAAGTCTAAAACTGTAACACTTATTGGTTGTTTTAATGGTGTTGGCTATCAAGTTCCACCCTATTTTGTATTACCTGGAGAAAGAATACTGCCAAGACTACTAGAAGGGTCTTCTGCAGGCGCTGATGGTACTGTCTCTTCTTCACGAAAAAACATCTTTTTAAATACCTTCCAGTTAGAGGTTCAGACACATACATATTTATACTTTATGATGGACACAAAAACCATGTTTCTCTTAGTTTGATAGAGTGGGCTAAGCTGAACAATATCATTCTCTTTGTTTTACCACCCCCCTGTAGTAACTGTTACAACCCCTTGATGCAGGATGCTCTGGTCCTTTTCAAATGGCCTAGAATTCTTCCTATCATCAGCATATGCGAGAATCAGGTGAACGTGTAATCACAATATATGACGTTTGTCAGCTAGCCTGCAAAATTTATGTCCAAACACTTACACCAAGCAATATACAATCCTAATTCAGAAGGTGTGGAATATACCTTTTAGACTCTACAGTAATTAATGACAGCATAGTTGCTCCATCAACAACATTTGACCATATATCAACTCAAGTTACATCTGAACAGACAAATGGAGGTCATGCAGCATCAGGCCAGTTCAAGTCTGCAGAGTGCTTTTTACAGGAAAGAGGTGGTAAAGTTCTTGAAAATGTTCAGGCCTTCAAAGTTAGAAATACGCTTAGTAAGGTAGTTAGGGGTAAGGCTATCACTGAGGACACTATAACGAAGAAAAAAAAAGAACATATAAATAAACAAACTACTAACAAAAAAGTAAACAATCTAGTCTCTAAAAGTAAAAACCATGTCCCACAACAAAGCACATCTGGTACACGAAATTCAAAGAAGACTACAAATATGTTTCACCAGAATCATCTGATTCGGAGAACTCAGATGTAGAAGAATCTGAAAAATGGATTATTTGCAAGAAATATCAACATACAGATCTTGATAAATACCCGTATCTGGTGATAGTAAAATGGGGAAGATGCGATGATTGTGATGGTTGGGTGCATATATCATGTTGCACCCCAGAAAGGGTTCTCAGAAGAGGAGACCCTTTTTACTGCCCTATGTGTACGCATGAGCAGTAGACTTACACATATGTTGCATTGAAAATATGTTATGACACTTACTGTTTGTGTTAAAAAAAAAAAAAATCTTATTTAACAAATTTACGAAACTTTTTGTGAATTTGGTACCCCTGATATTCCTTGGACAATATATTTAGTGGTGTTTAAATAGGAAAATATGTTGTTCCTGGATATTGCAATTTCATGTTCCAAGAAAAAGACGAATAATACATAACGACATTAACCAATCAAGGAACATAAATAAAAAAAAAGATACAAACAAGTAGTTATGTACTAGCATAGAAAATGTATGCATACTTGTAATTTGGTATCAATCATCATATTATGTAAAAGTAGTCGTCCTGTATATATACTCATTAGAAGTGTCAGGTTGTTTTTGACGCACGAGGTCATCAGTCTCGATACCAAACACAAAAGTTAGCACTTCTGCGCATTTTCCTCAAAGTTCTATTCCCCACACATACCCAAAAAATGTCTAATTTTGACCCTGTCCTCATTTCGACGCTCGTTACGTTCGAATGATTTAATGTATGGATTACATGTTGCACTCATGATATGCAGGTATCTTGAACATAATAAAAAATCATATGTTATGTATGTAATCCAAAATCGACGATAATGCCATGCAGAACAAAACGTGATCTTTATCAAATTTTGAGTAGAATATGTTCATGGTTTACCGGATTAATAGGGTAAGAAGTGACAACAATACTAATAATCATATAAAATGACGTTTACAGTGGTGCCACGTTGGTCTGTCTTTAGTTGTTTCAAGTTGTTTGGCAAATTATTTCACATCAATCCATCATAGATTCATGTACATTAATACAAGTGTTTCATTATGACTATGTTTGTTTTCCGTCTTATTGACTGGTAAAGTGCATTTTGTTTGCTATATGTAATATTAATAATGTAATCATAATGAAGTGACGTGTTGAACCTACCGGTTAGATTGCTTTTTGATGACCATTGTCTATTGTTATAGTTTTTAAGAAAATAAGCAATGAATAATGTTTTTTCTTCTGATTTTTTGTCAGTGAGTGGTGTCTTAAACTGTGTATTTGATTTCTCTCTGAATTGACAACTGATAGTTTAATTATGCGCATGGCTGTATAATAACATTAAATTTGTTTCGCTTGTACGTCGGCAATATATCGTCGCCCTAATTCCAGAATGTTGTAACTCCATTTTTTGAAAAAATGAGTTTTTGGTATCAAAATGTTCGTCTTTTCAAGCTCTATCTGGTGGTATGAGCAGCAACACTCTGGAACCTACCTATATTGAGATATTGCTAGGGTCAGATTGTTCTATGTCCATAAATTGCAACAAAATTCAAGTCCAGAGTGTTGTAACTTTTGAGCCAATAGCTTTCCATGATATTGGTTACGTGATACCATCTTTTCAATATGGCGGAGTATTGAGAATGTGCTGAACAATTTTTGGAAGTTGATTTTGGCTTCTAGCGTGTAAGTGTTTTATTTAAAATGGTATGTAATTATAGAAATATGAATAATTTGTTGTACTGTTCCAAACATTGAGTGGAAAAAACTGCTACACTTAATCGTTAAATAAATTCAGAGCAACAAAGTTAGTGATATGATTCGGATACGACAATGTTCGGATAAGCTGGTTGTCTAGTCCATCAATTAATGCCATCTTTCAGTGTATATGTAGTGCTAACTTTTTATAACTAAGTGATCGGTTGTCCTGATCGTTACCTACTGAATGCGATTATTCTGTATTTAATATTATAACAGAATATAGCATAACCCAGTGATAGCTGTTGCACTTTTGCTTTTGAGGAGACCAAATCACATCCAATCACATCTTTTGACATAGTTGCACTATGTGTTTCCAAAGGATCTCTTTTCAGACTATATTAGACAATAGGTAAAGTTTTCTGGCATAGTTACAAAGTCGGTGCTAGAGTGTTGACAACTCATAAACAGACCCAATCAAACTGGGTATGGATTAAGTGTTGTTATACTGTCTGGTCCTTTGGGATCATGGAGTATACTCAATACTGGTATAATAGAGTTAAACTTAATCCGGTGCCAGGGGGCATGAGTGGTGTTGCACATTCCATTACCACTCACAGACCTTATCTAACTGGGTATGCTATTATATTTCTTGGTAGTATTCAGAGCTTCCTAAGGATCTCCTTTCATATTATATAAACTATCGCAACAATAATCTTTATGTGCTCGTGTAGCGGCCGTAAAATGTCGCCCTGTATTTCAGTGTAGCCGGTGCTAGAGGCGTGAGTGGTGTTGCACTTTTCACTAACACTCATGAACAGACCCAAACAAACTGGGTCTGCTATTATATTTTCTTGGTTTCATTCTGTGCTTCCAAAGGATCTCCTTTCATATTATATCGTTACATTTTCTGGTCCTTTTGGATCATGGAGTATACTCAATTGGTATACTCAAGTTCCGCATATGCCGGTGCTAGTGTCGTGAAAGGTGTTACACGTTCCATTACCACTCATGGACAGACCCTATCAAACTGGATCTGTGCTTCCAAAGGATCTCATTTCAGATTACATGCCATCATAGTGTCTTGTAAGCATCCAGTGCTTGCATAAGACCTCTTCAGATTATACTGATATCCTGTATTTATCATCAGGCCATGAAACTAATAGTGGCAAAACACAACACGTCTAGTGGCCGTCTTCATCCTCCAAAAAAGAGAATGCATGTAAATCATTTCTACTTATTGTATGAGACACTTTTGGCAGTGCTCCACATGTATATCATTCAGTAAAAAATTGTCACGAGATAATATCGACACTAATACGAAAGGACCGAAGGTAAAACGTACGCCTATTGATTCCTATGCGAGCCTGAATTGAGCGCCTTCCGAAATTCAAATTCGTTGCATTCGGCAAATTTTTGCGCATTTTGAATTAAAGCATTTATGCTAATTTGCAAATTTTTTGTGTGGATTGTAAGTTTCAAAAAATGTTCATTTGTGTGAAATGGTATCTGCGTTCTTAAATTGAGAATCACTGAGCTTGCTGTAGAATATACCTTCTCATGAATGAATCTAACAAAAAATTTAAAGGGTTCAACATTTCATTTAATTGAAATTTTAGGAGACAATACAGATAATTAGAATTACAAAAAGTTAATTTATTTTAAAAAATAAGTTCAATTTCAATGTAGTTACGATATTTCCAAATTTTGTTTGTTGTTGTATATCAAAGTGTTACAATTCCAACATGTGGAATATATTGTTTTGTGGCTTATCCTCCATTTTGACCGGCACGGTTCACTGTGTCAAAGACAGTGTATGGTCATTATACATAATAAAATAAAGTCTCAGATTTTATCATAATCCTGCAATTAAATTAAATATAAAACAATAAAATAGCTTCATTTTTTATTGCTGTAACTAAAAATATCCTGACATATTAAGGGTCAGATTGTTGTAACTCTTAAGAACAATCTGGTTCTTCCATTTTTTCGTAAAAATGTGAATTTTCTGTGAATTATAATATTTTCATTGTTACTTTATTTTAAAAGTATCCATGGCAACATCTTCATATTCTATATAGTAAAAATAGAAATCAATCTGTAAAAGCAGATATATTTTAATTTTCAAATTCGGTTGAGTAGGTAAAAAGTTATAGCCTTTCAAAACTTTGAACTCGATTTTCTCGAAATGTACAAAATACGACTTACAACATTATGGAATTAGGGCGACGATATGACTGGCGAAATGGAATTATAAATAGAACAGTATTGTGTATGATACTTGTATGGTTACTAAGGTAAATATAGGTAAATCGTTTATCAAGTGTACCATTGTATGGATTACTACTCATACGCATTTAGATTAAAGAACATACAAAATTAAAACGAATATCTCAAATATTCATTCATAGTTGGTATCTTTGTGCCAATACTTTCTATAATGTTATTATCTAAACGTGCGTTGAAGTGTTCATTAAGCAACCTACTGAGTTAATATGAATTTCATACTTATCTTTTTTGGTTTACTATGTACTAGTAGTATACTTAGGTCTTAACATTCATTTGTATAATATACCCTATATATTAACATGTGTTAAAAGCTTCTTTCATTCAATTTCAGGCTTCGTCCGTAAGTATTTACATTTGTCTTACCTCCTGAAAGTTTCCTGTATCTTAATTGACCGATGAATTAGACACGTTCAATGAGAATTTATATGTTCTATTTTCATGCATTAGACAGAAGTAAAATGAGTACTATATATTCTATATGTTTAACAACACACTAGTTATAAATGTATCATAATATTATACTGTTAAAAGTATTTATTCGGGCGTTCATTTGACATTGTACATAGTTTTATAGATGAAGTATTTATATAAAATCATAGCTGTTTACTAGTACATGTACTATCTAGATAAGCAATACAATGTTTACTAAACCATAAGTTACATTAAAAAGTATTCCAAAGACAATATGAAAGCCATAAAGCAGAACATGTAGGTATTTTATTCCAACATGATACTAAGCTCGAATGTACTACTTGATATTATAATAGCAATACATTTAATACCAATAGAACTGTTTTATACCTTCAAGTACATCATTAAGTTCATGCGTCAGCATTTGCCTCGTGTGGTTCATGGTGACAAATGAAAAATGACAAATGAATGTATAAGTCTTCAGAACAGCCGGCGGATTCCCGCGTGTGTATAAATATTCGTATATGGAAATAACTTGAACTTGTAGTAGTTATTTGTCGTGTAAATAGGATTTGAAATAGTTTATATTCCGCATATCATTTAATATGTATAAAATGACTGTAGTAATGCTTATTATGATATAGTGAAACATTTGGGGTTTTAACACAGAGTAGTAATGTTCTCGAACAACTCAGTCAGACAAGTTTGCATTGAAATGTATTAAGTTAAAATGTAAAATTGCGTGCAATATGAAGTGTTCAATCAACTGACGTTTTAATATCGGATCTGTAACAATGCATGGTGGTTCTTAAGCCACATGCTATCTGAATACATGATCCCTTAATTATATTACTCCATATATCACATCAGACATATAGCAATCCAATGTGTCATTACAATTTATCGCAACCAGTTTATACGCATGTGCATAATAATAGCCCCAAAAAAGATACTAAGTTTGTGTGCTTAATGGTTTACCTATAAATGTCAAAAACTTACAAGTCTATGTGACAAATCTCAGGCTGTCGCGTATTACAACACTTATACTTCCCGCCTACTGTGCTTAGTAAACAAGTACTGTAAACCTCATGACACATGTCTCATCATCCAAGAAATAGACAGCACAGCGAGATTTCGGTTCAAAGTTATACTCATGACATTTATATATTACATTTTACTGTTTTAACAACCAGTAAATATTGCACTCAACACCGACTTTGTAAATAATATGTTACATTTTTGTATTCCAAGAAAAAGATAAATAATAAATAACAAGATACAATAATCAAACAATTTTCATTAACAAAAACAAGTGCGGAAGTTAGTACTGCGAACGTACACCATGATGTTTGTGAATCGATAAATTTTAAATATAGAAAAGTGTGTATTGACTAAAATTTTATCCTCTATGATCTTATTACAAATGTATTTTCTTATTAAGGATGTTTTAGAAAATACTGTTAATGTGTTTTATTTAAACAAATATGGAACCCTTATCTAATGATGGGTTAATAAGCATATAGAGATATTTTCTTTATTTTCAATATTTAAGAATAAAAACTAGTTTTACAGACTAATTATAAATGTAACTGGATGAACCTTTTGAGCATATTTTGTGCAAACGATATGGTTCTTTTATATTCTCACATTCCGGATTGAACGTGCACGTTCAATATACTTACATCATTGATTACTTCTCATAAATGTATTTTGATTTCTTTTCAGTGCTGAGTGGTACGTATTTTTTATTATATTTTGTTATATTTTATCGTACTGCTTTCCGCCTTTACATTCGTCATACAGAAATCACTTATCTAGTTTATATTAGAACTTAAGAATATGCATACAGTATTGGGACTCATTAATATTAGGAGCATTACATCTCAGTTAAATGTCATCCCTACACAGTTTGTCGGTGACTACAAATGAGACATTCTCCGTATCAACGGTTTTCGACATTTATGGGTTTTCCCTGGCTCAATACTTTCTTTTAAAACATCATTTAATAGTAATAATTTAATACCTAAGCTCTCCTTTCAGAAATACTCAAATGTTGCAAAATGTCCTTTACATACCATAATATTTATGTGCATCCATACCGTCCATCTCGATTATTTAACATAGAAACATCGATGTTTTTGATAAAATCGCGCATTTTCTCTCTCTGAATAGATAGGTACGAATTTATTTTTAATTATACTTTAATCTCGAATTTATTTTTAATTATACTTTAATCTCACAGAAATCATGTGTTGTTGAGAATAGTTCCATAACAACTCAATAGTAACAGAATTATAACACTTCAAAATACTGTCCGGGCATATTTTTTGTGAATAGGATAGTGTCTCTCTCAGCATGCATTGGACAATAATGGCTTTTAGTAGTAAATACACTTGTTGAATGACTTAAAATAGTAAGTTGTAACAACATCAGAAAGGTTTAGATAGATCTGATTCTGGCATTGTTATGTATATGTAAGTGGCATACAGTGCTTAAATATTGATGTATTTAATTTATCTTATTACGTGAGAAATACTCCTATATTATCATGAGTAGACAACACATATTGTTATTTTCAATCAATGTAATAATTGATCATCTTCGTCCTTCCACTCCCACTATCATCATTAAGTGAGGTTCTACCTTCTATAAAACGCTTGTGTCATTTATAAATTTACAGTTTTGCATATTGGAGGCTCCATGCTAGAATCTACAATGTCTTGTATTATAAGTCGGCGATTTGCTCAAGTTGATAAAATGACTACTATATGTCCGGCGTTATCAACGACGTGGTTCTTTTTATTGCGCAATTCAAACCTACCCGATTTTCCTGAAATCTCTCAATATTGTTAACATTCACTATTACATAAATTATCCGCTATATATTACGTCAGAGCCGACGTCAAACAAGATGTTCACATTAATTCGCGGAAGTTCGAGAATTTTATTTACAACTAAAAGCATGATATATTTCATAACATAACATCTATGTTTTCTGAAATACGTTGTGCTCCATGAACGTAAAACAGGGTTTCCATCATAGCAAGCATAATTTTATATTTTGTCTTGGTCATTTGAGGTTATATAGTAATTTATGTTAATTGGTGTATTTAGCACCCCTCGAACAAAACATCTAGAGCATCATCCCATGCCAAAGGTGCAGGATATAGTTTTGGCGTTGTCCGTCTGGTTGTTAATTCGTTCGTCCGTCCGTTCGTTCGTCCGGATGTCCGTCACACTTTTTGAAACTTGCTATAATTGTTTCTTGAAATTCAAAATTGAGTGAAAGGTGTACTTATCTAGAACCATATCTTTTTTATGCATTTCGGCTAAAGTATCCCCCTTTTCAACATAGAAAATTTGTCACTTTTGTCACATGTGATTAAAAATAACTTGGCAATAACTTGGAAAGTACCAAAGGCAACTGCATGAAACTTGATAAATTGGTAGAGCGTTATTACTAGAAGAGTTCTGATCAAGAGCCATAACTCTATCATGCCTTTCGACTAAATTATCCCCCTTTCTGAATTATTGAAAAAATGTCACCTTTACTGTCACTTACAATTTCCTTAAAAGTACTATAGGGAACAAAATGAAACATGAAATATAAGTGACGTGTGATAAGTGGACATACAGTGAGTAGGAATCATAACTATATATTTTTTTATTGCAGAATTATTGCCACTTTTACTGTAACTTATAATAAAATTACAAAACGGAACTTTGCGAAACGTCTGCTTTAATCAGGTTACAAAGATAACCGACGGGCGATGTTAATTCGAAACATTTTCTTGTTCCATGTATTAACAATAAAATGTATTTCTGATGAGCTCATTTATCTTTTTTTCAGCCACGCTTGGTATGTATTTTTTAATTATATGTCATCCTTAAGCGTTTTATAGAAATCACGCGCGGACATACAAAAGGTCCATATTCAGCCAGTCTCCTTTAAACATTACTCAGCCAGATTCCTTACGATATTTGTCGGTGACTTGACACGAGACTCTCAGGATGCACTCGATATTACGATTATGTATTACCTTAGTCAGTGTATATTTATACAGGTAGTGACAACCATTCAGCGCTATGTATTCATTGCTTAGTATAGAGGTTTTAAATTTTTAATGTATGCATTTTGTATCAAATACAAGTAATGTTAATACAATTATCAAGGAATGTATTTTTATTTTTTCTTTCAAATCATTAGTAGTTTTTAATGACTATTGACTAATAAATTTAGAATCCTAAAAGACGCAAACGATTAAACGGGTCTAATTCCGGTTCTGTTTTCTTTGTAAGAGTCGTACAGCGCTTTTTGGGGAGATTTATATATTTCAGTTTACATATTGTTTGCGATAAAGAACACGTTTATAGTGCGATATTATTATTATTAAAGATGCATAATTTCACTGTCAATGCTTTTGTTTATTTTTGGCTTCGGCAATATTCGGTTCCTTTCGTAGTCTGTAAAATAATGTCCGTTATACCGGTTGTTGCATGTATAATCATGTATTTAACGATGAGCTAGGTAATATTATTTAAACATTCGGACGGGACATTCCCTAAGGGTAAAATACATATAGAGGGAGGAAGTAAGTAAGTATATCCGGATGTCCATCCGTCACACTTTTTGAGACTTGCAATAACTTTAATTTTTTTGAAGGTTTTTGTTTGCAATTTAAAATTGAGTGAACGTGTAAAAATCAAGTACCTTAATTCTTTATGCATTTTAGCTGAATAATCCCCCTTTCCGAGTTAGAAAATGTCACATACTTTTACTTACAATTTCTTTAAAAGGACTAATGGTAACAGAATGAAACCTGAAATCTAATTTGAGAAATTGCAGAACTGAGAAAAAAGTGTCTCTTTTACTGTAGGTAAATAGGTCCATTTTAAGTCAGTCGATAAGTCTAAGAATATTTCTGATATGATGTGTCTCATGTTGTATTAGAGACATTACGACTCGTACTCAGCAACGTACCTAATAATGTTTGTCAGAGACTAATCACGAGACACTCGCTGGATGCACGCGACATGTATGTGTTGCCTATGTCAGTGTATCTATACAGGTACTGACAACCGTTCAGAGCTATGTATTTATTGTTGTAGTTTTCATAGTGTGAGTCTGTATTTTGTATCGAATGCAAGCATCATTTAGACAATGATCATGGAATTTAATTTCTTTTTCTATCAAAAGCATTAGTATTTTTTTTGTCAAATGAAGTTTGCATCTTATAAGACGCCAATAACTGTCAAACGGATATGATTCTGGTTCTGTTATATTTGTAAAAGTCCTACATCGCGTATTTTGGAAGATTTATATATTTCAGTTTGCATATTGTTTGCGATAAAGGACACGTTTACCAGGGTATGTAATACATATTATGGGCTGCATGAATCAAGTTGATTTACGCTTGCGCAAATATATCCGCATCTATTTACAAGGCATAAACGAAGATATAAAGTGTTCAAGAATTAATTAGTGTAATATGATTATATTAGTAAACGTTTTGGAGTCCAATTTCAGTTATATTTTCTGTTATTGATTTGGCTTATACGGTTTTTGTATAGAACTCGATAACACAAAGTACTGTTTTGATTTATTTCAGGTGTTCCAGGTAATACATTATTGGTATTGTATAATAGATCTTTATTTTATTAACTTCGAATCTATACGTGCAGTTATTTTGATTGACAGAGAAATGTATTACAGCCAGACTGAGTACATTTCAGAGTCCTCTCGGTATTCAAAACAAAAATCACCACTTTGACTGTTGAAATGTTCCGTTTTCCATTTCATCAAACCTATCATTAGTAATATTATTAAAAATTCTTTGTATTCAATCATCGATACAGAATTTATCGGCTTTACAATATAATGCTATATAATTATATTATAATAAGTATTACAGTAAGTATGCAAATAATACAATTTATTACATTTGTATACGATTACAGATCCTTTAAATGAAAAATGTTTGCACATTCATGATCTATTGTTACATGTGAAACTGTAACCACGCCCATAGGTAATACAACTTGAGATCGGTCTCCGGGCTTGTCTGTTTATATGTCTAAGAAAATAAATATGATCATAAAATAATGATATTATTAAATCAATATTTGACCGCATTAATGATCTGAACATGTATTCATACATTAAATTGCTCTATCTAGTCAACCATAATACTTCTGGAATAGAATTGAGTTTTGAGATCAGAGAATGTTCTCAAGATTTATAACCCCGTGGCCAGGTGTTTTCATGACGTTGTATTTGACCACTGGGCATTTACTTGTATTTGGCAAATCTATTTCTAATTGTTATATAATGCCTGTACTGGTTCACGGTTTATTTAATTCGAGTTTGATGGCTATTTGGTCACATTACTTCTTAGTTCAAGTCATTGGTCAGTACAATCACAGCTTTCATTTAGTACAGATGGTCGCTGTTTAATTGCAGCGGTTTACAATAGATTTAGTTGCTTGGTGATGTTCATATTTATAGTAACTAGCGTGATATAATAGTACGTCACGTGTTAATGACGATTTTAGGAGTAAATGCCCTTTCCACAAACGGTTGTATTTGATGTAGTTGAAGAGCTGCAACGTTTGATGCTACATATTTGTAAAAAATCATTTAAAATCAATTTGTAAAATATGAAGTGAATCTATTCATACATTAGTAAATACATGTAGGATGAAATCACATTGAAGTGTCGTCGATATGATCCAGACTCAACCTATATTGTTACAAAACGATACTGATTAATATATTCACATAAATTCACATATTAAGTGAACAAATTAGCACTATCTTTGACAGATATATTAACAGGTCCGTATTGTGTCATTGTAGAATCAATTCAAATAAAGTTCTCCATTATGTACAATAAACATCAAATGCTCTAATGTATAGACACTTCCTGTTGATCATGATTATGTTGAAGCCTTACTTAACAACATTACTGTTATATTTTATGTATACAGATGGAGAGAGTACAGCTGGAGAGTAAAAGAACAGCTTCAAGCAAAAGGAATAACTGAAGCTGATGTTTCTTAAGTAAAAACAAACAGTCTTGATGTGATGATTTTAATATATTGTTTGCCATAATTCCTCGATATCACATGATTGATATCCAGATTGTTGTTAATCGACGAAATATTACAACAGACGTGATTATGTGTAAATACCAAACATGTTGTATATAAGTACTGCACGATTACAGTGGAAGGTGACATGGTTTAAAATTACGCTAGCTGATCATATTGTAATGAACTAAGTATCATGATGTGTTGAGATTGCATGACTGGATTCTGAACTTAAAAGCTTGCTGATTTTTAAATACATTTATATGAAAAAAAAAACTGAAGTTAAACAATAATGTATTTTATATAGAATTATTGGAAAATTGATGCCATTCATTAAATGATTTTGAATACTCAATGGTAGTACACTGCGTCATCAGTTGAAAATATTTGACGATAGCCTGAAAACGGGATACAATATTGTTTGCATTTTATGGCAAATGTCCGTGTTGGGATATTCAGAAAATACTTTATCACGTTTTCATACGTAGACGAGACATTAACACCATGAGCTGTTTTTACAATTATTTGAGTTACAATAGTGATTACTTGGTGCGCTATATTGTTTTCTTTTACGAGTTCTTATAATAAAATACATTTCATCTTAGAAATGGCAGGTGCGCGATGACGTAGTGTACTATCATTAAATACTGCTTCATCGAAATGTACATACATTGTATATTGTTGTAATTTTCCTTGTCTTCCTCCAGCCTGTATATGAATAGTATTTTAACTTGAGTTTGATATATTCTTAAATAAGCATTGTCAAATTTATATATTTATTTCATTATTTAAATGGATTGATTTGATTATTTGTTTGTCCTATTCTAGAATATATTATCTATTCCTGGTTCCATCTATTAACAAAGTCATAAAATATGTGTGTAAGAAATGTGTTGATATATCTCTGAGTGACAATCTTCATGAGTAAGTATAAGTCATTATTAAGAGTCCGTGTATTCACTAATAATGAGAAATTAACCAGTTTTTGGCTGAATAATTATACAAGCATCTATAATAATCAGCTTACATGTGTTTTTGTATGTTTACAATGAAGTTGTGTATAGAGAATACTTGGTTGGTGCCGAGATTGAGAAGGTGTATTCGGTGAACTTAGAAAGATGTAATGGGCGAGCCTGTTGAGCCCATTTTAGCTTTTATGCTGAACCGGATAAATTTTCTCCATCTCGGCACCATCCGTGTATCTGTTCTTACAACGAAATAAGGCTCAAAACCATATTTATTGGATTAGTTAACGCACGTCAAGCCTCTTTTAACACCGCCATAATCTAACCGATCAGCAACATGACGCGATAATCACATAGTCCCATACATAGTCATCCACTTTATTTATATAACAATGCATCATTTTGTAATATAAAAACACACTTTGTTGTATGACGAGCAAACAAAGGTGCTTAGGAATACAAAGTGACAGAATTAAGCAAACCACGTGCCCTTGTGACAGGATAAAGCTAGGTTTATCCAGTATCTGCTAAGAACAATGTAGATAAATAGTCATTAGACAAATTCACACGATAAGTTGTAGTCAGGTGGAATGTTCCAGAATTTATTGCAAAATGAATACAAAACATTAATTCCTCAAATATGGCGACTACTTCTATGACGGAAAAATCCACGTCATCTGGTACGTCATCGTCACAAACAGTTCTGAAACGATATTGACGAAGCACTGTTTAAATGATCGTGGAATCAACTAATGCAAACATTCAAACCAGAACGGTTGAATAAGATATCTAAAATTGTATTACGTTAACTTATCATAGACTTATGGTGATGACGTTCAATCGTATCTTATATCAAGCATACTATAAAGCACATTTATAATGATTGCGGGTGTATTGAAGAATCGGAGAATTTACTGTTCCTCGAATAAGCCATTCTTTACATAATTTTGGCAAGTCACTAAAATATACTATATTCATTTGTCTAATAATACAAAGTATAGAATTCCGGGTCGTATTGGATACAATGTAGAGTTGTGACACTGGGAGAGAAGACAACGTACAATCTTTTTATTGAAACATTAACAAAATAATGATTTTCATATATAAAGTCACCATGTCCAAAATAACCGGTGCAGATAAAACTATTAACTCATAGTGTATACATGGATAGTTTAGACAAACGCTGTTCTCGGATTAGATAATTTACGTCTAAGATTAAACAGTGACATTTCTGCATTGTACACTTATAACTGATTACTTCAGTGTGCTGTGTCAACAAATCTGTTTACAAACAAATGAATATTTAAAAGTTTTACACGTATCACCATCACATAATTAGTTCACTCAAAAAAGTGGTGGGACCGGAACTTCTTACTAAGGGAGCAACTGTAACACTGACCACCTTGTGAGGAGCGTAAGTTCATTAAAATTTATATACATTACATTCTGAACATATTCTACGTATACCCGTGAACGTATGATGCGTTGAAATAATTAGTTGTAATTGAAATACTTAATGCTAAGCGGCAATCCTGAAGAAAACTAACTAAATCCAATGACGTAATTATAAGAGACAGTGTATTATTACATCACATGAAGAAAAAATGAATTATGCCGATTATATTTTTCTATCGAATAATAGGTTTGATAACTTGAGCGATATAGACATACGACCCTTGTATGTATAGATAAAGTTTAAAATGCTTTTGGAAATAAAATGAATGGTTAAACTGCTCCTATGATATGTTTAAAAAAGTGTTCACATGTAAGGGTTAAACTTCTCATATGTTATAGTTAAAGAACGCATATGTTATGGTTAAAGTGATCAAATGTCATGGTTAAATAATTCATATGATATGGTTTACATTCTCATATGCTATCGTGTAATAATTGATATGTTATCGTTAACATCCTCATATGTTATGATTAGATAATTCATATGATATGGTTGAAATCCTCGAATGTTATGGTTAAATAATTAATATGTTATGATTAACATACTCATATGCCATGATTAAAGTACTCCTATGTAATGGTCAAAGTGTTTATATATTATAGTCAATGTGCTCATATGCTATGGTTAAACTATTCATATGTTATGGTTATAGTGTTCATATATTATAGTTAATTTGCTCACATGTTACGTTAATAATCCTCATAAGTTGTGGCTCAATTGCTCACATGTTATGGTTAAACTACTCATTTGTTATGGTCAAAGTATTAAAATGTTGTGGTTAAGTTATTCATATGTTATGGTTAAAGTGCTCAAGTCATTGAACGCTGAATTACATGAACATCATATAATTTACATCAATTTTTATCTAAATGCATGATGACGCACTTCTTATGTGGTCCTATCATTTTATGTTAAGTTTGATTAGATTTGATAAATCTTTATACGTACATTTGAATGTTGCAGCCCTGTTATGGACATATATTAAAGTTTCCAGGTTTTTAGACATAGACTTATAGGCAGAATGAAATGACCGAAAATAAACCAAACAATCACATTCAAGTGCAGATAACTAAAACACGAGCACCGCATTTCCCATTTAAAATGTTTCTATTATCATTATGCTATGATCATGCCACAAATATGTCCATACATTGTCAATCTGCCTATATGTATATGTGCTAAACATTGGAAACTGTCAAATATGTCCTAAAATTATATAGATACAATAAAACATCAAAGATAAAGATAATGTTTAAACCTGGTTTTATTCACCTTAGCATATACATATGTATATATATATATGTTAGTTTGTATATTGGCCTTATTGAAATAGCAATGCACTATTTAGCACTCATTATCATCAGACAAATCCAAATCATTAATCAGCAAGTTATCATCAAATATGTATGGTTCAAAATCAGTTCGTACACAAAGTACAAGGCCGATGCATAGACAACTCATTTAGGATAATGTGAACAATCAACAATAATACTCATTAATTTCTGTTTTATTTGAATCGCTTAGAATACTATGAACAATTCATGCCGTAGTATAGCTAGAATTCTACACATTATTTTTGTCAAATGTTATCAAAGATACTTTGTTCAGTTTTAACAGCATAATCATCACAATTACAATGCGTTAAGCGTTTTAAATTCTTACCACGGTTGAATATTAGAATAAATATCGACTTAGTTGCTGAAACATGAATATATAATTAAGATTTGTTTACCTGGTGAGCTTAACGTGGGTTGTCTACTAGCTCAAATTTACAACTCAAGAAGTCATATTTACGTCCCTTGATTACGTTCCAATAAGAACAAGATAATACCGATTAATCATCTTAATATATGAAAGACCAAGTATCTTCTCCCCCTGTTGTGGCCATTGTTCACGGCTTTGACAGTAATCGATTGCGTTTTTTTTCTCAAAGAATTGCTTATATTTCACGGATGGCCTTTATTCGTAGGTGGCCTCTTACACAGTTTCGGACTGCATGCACATATAGGTGAACATCGGCAATTTTGTCAAAATTTCAAAGAAGGGTATGACTTGTCGAGAGAAGACAAAACTATCTCCGTGATTAAATACCTTGGATAGCTTTTTACAACAAGTTTCGTACATAACTAATCTACCACTACCAATAAACTCTTCTGAACCAAAATGGAGGCAAACGAAGCATGATCTTTTTTTTGTTATTATGAGACGATGTAACATTACTCATTATTAGTGATGCGCGATTATACCGGTAACTTGCAATACGTTCCTAAGCAATATGTACCGGTGCGGTTCCACCCAGTATCGCGATAATTCACTTGTAGTGTATCAGTTGTAGCCTAATTCGACGTAAACATGTAGCTGTATTATATGTCTGTATGTGTTGCCTTGCTCAAGGAGAGTTTATACGTACAATTTTGTATACTATACGGTAGTTTCATTTTGGCCACTGATAAATTCATTACTTTCTTTGTGAAAGCTTAACTTAGAATACCATCATGCAAATAATTGATGACGTTTCCTATTTCCACTAAAATCCAAGTTTGAATATGGCAATATGTATTGCAATATAATGTTGCGTATCGCATTATATCGCAATACAAAATTTCCTGCAATACCCATCGCTACTCATAAGTATAGTTAATACCATACAAAGCCTCCCTTAATTATAGCTGTTGAATACATGTGAGAAAAAAAATGAATCCTGCAAAAATGTACACTTTTTTAATCGATGAATAACAAGGTATATTTTGACACAGTCGACACATGCTCTTAATAAACATAGATGCGTGTAAATAGGATTTAATAAACAAATGTTGACATCATATAAATATTTCATTTTGTTAAAAGTATACAAGGGAACAATATGTATCAGTATAGATATTTAGCTAAAGGGCATACACGAACATTTTTCATACATTTATGTTAATAGTACTTAATCTAGAAAACGTTTAAATTACAAGCATGTTATAACTAATGACTGATAACACACTAAAGTGTTTTGATCAAATTCATTTTATCATTAGACACGAGAGTATAATCTGTTTATGTTTTTATTTGGTCTATCTTCATTGACGGACTATATATATCAATGTCGGGGATGTGTATGTATGTTAGCGGTAAATACAAACATCAAATAAAGAAATCTTCGTACGATCAACCTTGAAATATATTGAAATGAAATAAAGAACTTTATGATATTAATAAAAGTCAATTCAATGCCAAATAACCAAACAGGGTTGACATTTAAAAAATGTAATAGTTTATGCATAATAACTCACGGAATTTAAACATTTATAGTATGTTTAACCGGCCCGTTATTTCGAAATGAATCTACCATTGCTACTTGACCTGTTCTCATATAATGCAATTAACCAAAATATGATATATAAAGTTATGAAAATGGATTCCACAAAGTGGCAAATGAGGCATAAGATCGGTGAGCATATTTCATTTTATTCTCAAAATAGTCTATTAAATATTGTGAAAATGATGTCATTGGTGTAAGGTATATTTAAGAATTGCACTGCATCTAGCACAGCACATCAGTCTAATCTATTTAATGGAAATACATTAAAACAGACAACCTGTGTAACGAATTCGCGTGTAAATCAAACAAACATTAGTTTAGGAAATTTATTTCATATGTAGTTACTTTGTTTGCACATTAGGAAAACAATTACGTCTTCAAAAAAGTCTTACTTACTATAATAAATGCATTTGATTTTCGAAATCGCGTAAAAGTGGGGGCTGCATTTGTCAAATACCGGCGGAGGTTTTATCCGGTTTTATTCACCTTAGCATTTATATACATGTTGTATGTATATCGTTTTATTGAAATAGCCATGCACTTGTTGACACACATTCTCACCAGAATAATACGGGGTATCAGCAAGCTATTATCAATTATAAATGTTTCAAAATCACCATAAAATAAAAAGTCGATGTTTGTACATTCAAATTATGTCGGTAATTTGAATAATTCGCAAATATACTCATTAGTAATTGTCAAATATAATTAAAGAAAGCTCCTGTGCTTTACTAGCACATATATTACAATTTAAGGCATATGTTTACCGTGCTTATATTATTCATGCAGTTGCATACATATACATAGAAATTAAACTGCGGTTTCATTTATTTACGTTGGACTCAATTTTCATGGTTTCTATTGATTAAAATGGTTATTTCTATGGAACGTAAATTTGTGAATTTTGAGCTTTAATCTAAACGTTGTTTGCCTTTTATGCTGATGTAAACTCTGATTAAAATCTCAAGTTGGAATATTTGGGACCGTTGCTTACGTTATCATTAGAACAAGTTAATTCCGATGAAATGCTATGGGCCATTGTTTCTAGCAAGATTCGTGGGGGACATTTTCAGCTCACAAAGTCATGAGAACTTAAATTTTGAAATGGATCTTTGCCGGTCGTCAGTCCGCGTCTGTCGTCGTGCGTCAAGGGTCAGAAGGTAAAATAAAATAAAATAGTGTGAACACTCTGAAGGTCACTGTTTTAATTGGATCTTCATCAATGCATGTATAAATAATACCTTTGACAAATTTAAACATATGTCACCTTGGCTAAAACGTAGATCACCGGGTCAAATAACAGGAAAACTTTAGTGGTCACAGTCTTGATTAGATCTTCAGCAAACCCTGCCATGATGTCTGCCTTCGAGATACTTAAAATGGTTTTTCAATAACGGTTATCAGGGATAACGTCAAATACAGAAAACAACTTTTAATGAAGACTGAATCTTCACCAAATCATGTTGGTTTCAATGTTATATTGGACAAGACCGAACATGTGTCATCTGGGGTCACTGGGACAGGTCACATGGAAACCTTAATATAATAGTCCCGATGAAACAGGTTCAAGACTATGTTTTCGTCAGCAAACAATGATTATCATATGAGCGATATCGTGTCATCTTAACCCTTTTGTTATGTATTGTACGGTAATGGTATTTAACCTACAATGTCGTTTTCATGAATACCATCACAATTAGCTGCGTGTTATATACAAATTTTATTTGTCTTCTTTCAAACAAAATGTCAATAAACTTTCGGCAGATGTTATTTGTATAAACAGAATTTGCAATGAAGTTATCATGAAAATAATAATAACTGGAAATAATTATGTACATGACATAAATATAAATTTGACGCACTTTGACATAAAACTATTTGTATTTCGATTCTATCATTCCATTATTATCAAAATGAGGCGTAGATTAAAAGAATATATAGGTACGAAAAAGTTTAGTCACTGTAATGAGATGGTTTTAATATTGACGTGGGCACTAATCTTAATGAATCTGCTAATTTTCTTATAAGGAATTAATCATGCTTATTTCATCCTTCGTTTCATTAAAAATCATTAAGATTTAAATCAATGTCAAATAATTGATTTCAATTCGAAATTTTAAACTTTAATTGGCCTGCTGCTAATGAGATTTTAAATAAGCATAAAGATGAAATAATACCTGTATTCCTCAAATGACCCAATTAGCAAACGTTGATTTACAATTTTGTGTCGTTAATTTCTTTAAAATTTTAACCGTATATATGGTTTTAATGTATTCACTTTTAATAATAAATATATATATATTTTTTTATTTAATTCAATGAAATTCGATTTTCACCAGAAAGTGCTACTCCAATTTAACGAGATCTGCGCAGCATCCGTGTCTCCTAATCTGTGTTGCATCACTTTCACTTTAATCAGTATAACATCATTTTCACTATAATCATTGTAACATCATTTTCACTATAATCAGTGTTGCATCATTTTCACTTTAATCAGTATAACATCATTTTCACTATAATCATTGTAGCATCATTTTCACTATTATCAGTGTAGCATCATTTTCACTTTAATCATTATAACATCATTTTCACTATAATCAGTATAACATCATTTTCACTATAATCAGTATAACATCATTTTCACTATAATCAGTATAACATCATTTTCACTTTAATCAGTATAACATCATTTTCACTATAATCAGTATAACATCATTTTCACTTTAATCAGTAAAACATCATTTTCACTTTAATCCGTCTAGCATCATTTTCACTTTAAAAAGTAGAACATCATTTTCACTATAATCAGTGTAGCATTATTTTCACTATGATCAGTATAACATTTTCACTATAATCAGTGTAGCATCACTTTCACTAGAATCAGTATAACGTCATTTTCACTATAATCAGTATAACATCAGTTTCACTATAATCAGTATAACATCATTTTCACTATAATCAGTATAGCATCATTTTCACTATAATCAGTATAGCATCATTTTCACTATAATCATTGTAGCATCATTTTCACATAATCAATGTAGCATCATTTGAACTATAATCAGTGTAGCATTATTTTCACTATAATCAGTGTAGCATTATTTTCACTATAATCAGTGTAGCATCATTTTCACTATAATCAGTACAGCATCATTTTCAAATAATCAATGTAGCATCATTTTCACTATAATCAGTGTAGTATTATTTTCACTATAATCAGTGTAGCATCATTTTCACTATAATCAGTACAGCATCATTTTCACATAATCAATGTAGCATCATTTGAACTATAATCAGTGTAGCATTATTTTCACTATAATCAGTGTAGCATTATTTTCACTATAATCAGTGTAGCATCATTTGAACTATAATCAGTGTAGCATTATTTTCACTATAATCAGTGTAGCATTATTTTCACTATAATCAGTGTAGCATCATTTTCACTATAATCAGTGTAGCATCATTTTCACTATAATCAGTACAGCATCATTTTCAAATAATCAATGTAGGATCACCTTCACTATAATTAGTGTAGCATTAATTTCACTATAATCAGTATAACATCATTTTCACTATCATCAGTGTAACATCATTTTCACTATAATCAGTATAACATTATTTTCACTATCATCAGTGTAACATCATTTTCATTATAATCAGTATAACATCATTTTCACTATAATCAGTATAACATCATTTTCACTATCATCAGTATAACATCATTTTCACTATAATCAGTATAACATCATTTTCACTATAATCAGTATAACATCATTTTCACTATAATCAGTATAACATCATTTTCACTATAATCAGTATAACATCATTTTCACTATCATCAGTATAACATCATTTTCACTATAATCAGTATAACATCATTTTCACTATCATCAGTATAACATCATTTTCACTATAATCAGTATAACATCATTTTCACTATCATCAGTGTAACATCATTTTCATTATAATCAGTATAACATCATTTTCACTATAATCAGTATAACATTATTTTCACTATCATCAATGTAATATCATTTTCACTATAATCAGTGTAACGTCATTTTCACTATCATCAGTGTAACATCATTTTCACTATCATCAGTATAACATCATTTTCACTATCATCAGTGTAACATCATTTTCCCTATCATCAGTGTAACATTATTTTCACTATAATCAGTATAACATCATTTTCACTATCATCAGTGTAACATCATTTTCACTATCATCAGTGTAACATCATTTTCACTATCATCAGTGTAGCATTATTTTCACTATAATCAGTGTAGCATTATTTTCACTATAATCAGTATAACATCATTTTCACTATAATCAGTGTAACATCATTTTCATTATCATCAGTGTAACATCATTTTCACTATAATCAGTATAACATCATTTTCACTATCATCAGTGTAACATCATTTTCACTATCATCTGTGTAGCATTATTTTCACTATAATCAGTATAACATCATTTTCACTATAATCAGTGTAACATCATTTTCACTATCATCAGTATAACATCATTTTCACTATCATCAGTGTAACATCATTTTCATTATCATCAGTGTAACATCATTTTCACTATAATCAGTGTAGCATTATTTTCACTATAATCAGTATAACATCATTTTCACTACTGTCAGTGTAACATCATTTTCAATTTAATCAGTATAACGTCATTTTCACTATCATCAGTATAACATCATTTTCACTATCATCAGTGTAACATCATTTTCATTATCATCAGTGTAGCATCATTTTCACTATCATCAGTGTAGCATTATTTTCACTATAATCAGTATAACATCATTTTCATTATCATCAGTGTAGCATCATTTTCACTATCATCAGTGTAGCATTATTTTCACTATAATCAGTATAACATCATTTTCACTATAATCAGTATAACATCATTTTCACTATCATCAGTGCAGCATTATTTTCACTATAATCAGTGTAGCATTATTTTCACTATAATCAGTATGACATCATTTTCACTATAATCAGTATAACATCATTTTCACTATGATCAGTGTAACATCATTTTCACTATAATCAGCGTTACATCATTTTCACTATAATCAGTGTAGCATCATTTTCACTATAATCAGTGTAACATCATGTTCACTATAATCAGTATAACATTATTTTCACTATCATCAATGTAATATCATTTTCACTATATATATTTAACTCTGACTTCGCAGTCACCTTCTCCTGCATAAAACAATGCGTTTTTTTTTGTTTTCTTTTAAATAAATGTACATTTCCTGTAGTCTCATTTTCTTTACATGTTAGAGTAAGGCTACAGGCGTGCTGGACAGGTTACTCACTAGTAAGTAGTGATTATTACTCACAAACGTGACAGGGTAATACTTAAACAGTCGGAAACATAACCTCAGATAGTTATAATACCTTTTATACAACATGGCATACATCTAGTAATGGACAGCAGAAAAGGGGGAACATGACTAACAGTAATTCTAGATAGCCAGATCACAGCCTGGACCAACACTCATACCCTCTACAACTCAAAAAAGTAACTATCTAGAATAATAGAAAATAATGTAAAACCTTATAAACATCATTCAAATATTTCAATTCAAAAATCAAAATAATGCACAGTCTACAAAAATATGCTCTTTATTATCACTAGGTTTTCAACTCTTCGTTCATTTTCTAATAAAATTATGCACTCGTTTCGGTTGTAATTTTCGGTAATAAATCGGTACCAAATGATAGGGATAATAATAATTAACATTACATATCAACAAAGACTGAGCCAAAACAAGGTATCTTCATTATCAAATTTAAGTGGATATATAAACTCCATATTAGCGTCCAAGTAAACTTTACGTAAATTATAAACACGAATTTTACATAAATTTAAGTCTTCATTAAACGCTAGTAGATTTCAAATAAACATAAAAATGTGCATTTGACTTTAAGTGTCATTATATTCTAAGTAAATTGTAAACATGAAGTTTACACGAATTTAAGTCTTCATTAAACGCTAGTAAATTTCAAATAAACGAAGAAGAATAAACGACGAATGTTACCCTCTTCCGTGGGTTCGAACTCACAACCTCTTGATCAGTATACCGTCACTCTAACCACTGAGCTGGGCAAACAACCTGCGCAGATAATACTTACGTTGTATAAATAATTTGTAAACAACGAGTACACAAATACGTAGATCGTCATTGTTGCTGAATCTATTTAGAGCATGTATAGCTATTTGTTCGTGTTTTGTGTGTTGATATATATTTATTTTAATGGTTTTGTCTCTTTGCTACCCGAGACTGCTACGCACCGGATTTTTTATCAGTAGACTAATCTCATGACATGTTATGTCGTGTCTTGTCTTGTCACATCATGTGGTATTATGTGATGCCTCCTTATTAAAAGGTAGGCTGTTCTCATGATATCAAGCAAAACTCTCTGGTTGACACTGGTGGGTAACCTATAGTGACTGTTAATAATTGCTTCCGCAGTTCTCGGGATAAGTACTTACGAAAATGGCTAATAATGTGTGAACCCTCATTTTTTACCACCGTTTGTTCAATTTGTTCACATTGTACTCAGTGACGGGTACCACTCATTGTCAACAGATAAAGATACACAAAATAGAGTATATGATGTACTAAGAATGATTTGAAATTATGTCGTCTGAATTACACCAAGTTTTTTTCTAGCTTTGTTCATGGTTTAAAACGTACATTATGCGCTATTTAGTTATAAATGACAAAACTCTGACGAATTGCTAATTACAGAAAATAGTCATGAGACTGAAAGTACTACATGTATTTTAAATTAAAACATTATACACTTCATAATTCTACATCGATTTTAATATCTTACAAAGTAATTTTTCATCCACAGATTGGTTATATCCAGTACAATTATATGCTTTTAAACATTACTTGTTATCATTTGTTTCCGTTGTTTATTCCCAATGACTGGTTACAAGAAAGGTTCTATGTACACGAGTATGTGTACATTATATAACAAAACTACATTATAATTAAACAGATGTCATTCGTTTGTAGAAACTTGTTAGATTTCACTGTAGCAGAAAAAATAATGATAATAATTTGAAAGCCATGACTTTGAGCATTGTTCAATTTATTCTATCGATGAACTTTTGAAAAAAGTCATTATCCACGTATGATGTGGTAGTGTCAAATGGTAAGCATAATAATAATAGTAGTGTCATACGGTATTTATTAAGAGATTCCGCAAATGAATTTGATTTTCCATTTTCTTGGTAAGATATGATTACTATTAGTACAAGAATTGGCAACATTTATTTATAAGGAATAACACTATTTTAATATGTACTATTCGACTAAATGGACATCATGAATGAACAAACAACAAAGATTATGTATCAATTACTCACTGTAGAATTCATTTTTTTTTTAGAAACATGTCAGAGTCGGGGATCACAAACGTAGAAGTAGATGGTGCACATTTTGTAGAGCACGGAGAGATATGTGAAATGTGTGAACATACGGCATCAGACGGGCACTGTTCTGAATGTGAATGTTACATCTGTCAATCATGTTTTGATAACCACGCTAAAATAAAGAAAAATCATCACCACGTGCTGCAAATAGCTCCAGAAAACAAGGAAGATGACCTTACAGTTCATTTCAAAACGTGTACAGAACACACGCAACAAGAGGTACGCCTCTACTGTACTGATCACAAATGTTTCGCATGTGCAGAATGCATCGTATCCCATCATAAATCTTGTAAAACCAAATACATAACAGATGCATCCAAGGAATTCCAATATAGTGGAGAGCTCGCTCGTTTTCTTCACGATATTCAAGACTTAGAGAATGTTCATCAAAACTGTGTTGAATCGATTGCCTCTCAGTCAGAACTGTTGGATAACATTGATAAAATAACCACTCACATTGTGCAACAATTCGTGAAAGATGTAATTTCGTATGTAACTGATGAAGAGAAACACCTATTCAATATTGCAGATTCGAAGAAATCCATTAACAATGATAAAATAGAGAAGTCATCGGATTATCTGAAAAGGATTGGGTCCGACATTTCGTCTATAAGTGCTAATGTCAAAGAGAATGACATGATTCATAGGCTTTTCATCCTGGCCGTGGAAGCAAAGCCAAAATTATCCCAGATTCGGGACTCATTAACAGCCATTGATTGTCAAGATGTCATTGACAGATTCACATTCTATCCTTGCCGATTGCTCCAACGTCAGCTATCGGAGAAACGTCCTCTTGGCAAGCTTTTGGACAACGCCGATTCCGAACAAGGTATTGTCTGTGTAAACCCTGTTTTAATAATTATATGAACTTTTCACATTATCATGACTTAAAAATCCTATAACTTTAAAATATATGATAAGAAGATATTTGTGGTGCGTACGGTAGCTGTTATAATGATATATTCACAGAATGGGTGAAACGACACAGAAAATGCATGACATGAGGGAATGGGCGAGTACTTCGAGAAAATGTGACTATGTGTGAGTATGACATCGTGACGGCGACGTTAAGTACTTTCATGTGCTTCGCAATTCCACATGTGGGTGTGATATACAGTATAATGCGTGTGTTCTTTTTCATGTTTCGCTCTGACATTTGGCATGTACTCAGACAATATGTTGTACAAACAAAATTAGCATAACACGTTCGTGAATGTTCTCATTAGTAACGCTGACTACGACCTTTTACGAATGATCCTCGTAATATATGTAGAGATTTGTATTAATATAGATGGATTATAATGAATCTGTTTTTGTGTTATTGGAATCTCGCGCAATGATAAGCGCTTAATCTGTCAAATGATTTTTTTTCCAGACGTGGATGATTATGAATGTAAATACAAAGCAGGGTATGCGGAAAATCAACAACTTCAGCAGCAATTGTCATTTCAAGAAAAAATAATGTATGCTCAAAAACAGGACAACCAAAGACTTCAACAAAAACTGTCTACTCAAGAAAAGTTAAATAAAAAACTACAGCAACAATTGTCATCACAGGAAATGGACATTACAAAAAGTCAACAACAACTATCTACTCAAGAAAAGGGCAACATAAGACTACAACAACAACTGTCTACTCAAGAACGGGACAATGCAAAACTTCAACAACAACTGACTACTCAAGAACATGACAATATAAAACTTCAACAACAAATGACTACTCAAGAACAGGACAATGCAAAACTACAACAACAACAACTGTCCACTCAAGAACAGGACAATGCAAAACTTCAACAACAACTGTCTACTCAAGAACAGGATAAGAAATTACTACAACAACAAATGTCGACTCAAGAACAAGAAAATACAAGACTTCAGAAAGAACTCTCTACTCAAGAGCAGCACAACCAGGTTTGAATTTTATATCCAAACCTGATCTCGTTATGTTCATATTAGGTCAAAAGTATTTTGACAGAAAATGAGAAAACGAAGAAAATAGTTTACCAATTCAAATGCCTGAACAACAATTGTATTTCCAAAAACAGGAAATAACGTTCTTTATTTCTTTTTTCGGTAACCATGTTTTTTTATCATTTCTACACGACTTTAAGATGCCTTACTTTTGATTACTTTTTGGGATTTCTTTGCCATAATCAATACGGTTACTGTTCGGCTTATTATTATTTAAGGTTTTCTAAGTCTAATACGAAGTGTTAAGGACCGTATTTTAGATATTGTCATTCTTTTGTATAACCATTAAGACATTTACAGGTGAATTTTTAAACACTTTTACCGTCAGTTAAGAGAGTTACAACCATTTTTGTTCCTCTACCCCTAACGTAAAACAGTACCTCAAAATCATATGAAGTCAACTTATGAAAATTTGCCTATCTCTCTAACAGATGATACAATAAATGCAAGAATGTGTATAAGTCTAAGGGTAACCAATGTTTAGTCAATTCAAATTGTTTATACAATGTTTGGAATAACTATGTTGCAGAAAAGGTGAAAAAATGTAACCCAGCTCCTTTAAGATTAAGTCAAGATGTTAGCATTTTACCAAAAAGTAACAATTTGATAAATATCATTAAAATGAACACTAGCGGAGGGAAACAGCTGGAATTTTCTCAAAATTTACTACTATGTGGGTGTAATGTCTACACTAAATTTCAATAAGTTTCACTGTCCGGTTTTGAAAAGAAATGTGTCAGAAATCCATAGTTACTTGATTTTGTTAATTAACCATGTATAAATTCCAATAAACTAGACAAAAAAATTGAATACATATTTTCTGTCATATTACTGTATAAATGCATGTTCTTAATACGAAACATTACATAAAAACTAAAAATAAAAGAAAAAAAGTATGGTTCCAGTGGGGTTTGAACCCATGACCCTCAGGAATATGTCAATATGTTAGTGAAATTCATGAAATTGAGTACTCTTCAAAATGGAGGTTTCGAATTAGAGATTGAAATCCTTAATAAAGACTTAATTTCTATTACAGAGGCATACACTGCAAATATTAAATCTCGAACGAGATATTGATGACCTGAGGAAAAAATGCGTGAGTTCTATTTTACTTTTGTGTGTGTTTCTTTTTTCAAACATGTATCACGACGAAATTGTTATATACAAAGAAATTATTGTGAGTTGTAATATAGTATTTCTACTTCTTGTAATACCAATAGTGGAACGGGTGATTGATTTAATCTTATACAGCTATGATAGTATTGAGCCCTGTATACGATATATTGCATCATGTAATGCCCGATTCCATATTGTAGTATGTGTATCCTCATGGTATAAGCCTCATGTCATAACTATACAATACGAGTGTACATTGACAGATATCAATATAAGTCAATTCCTTGGATCAAAGAAATTTGTACGACTATACGATATATATTACTGTATTTGGTAATTTAGCCCGAAATAAGAAAACAGCATAATAGTATCATTGTATTTTAGTTTATACTTCCATGCGGACATGTATGTGATGTTGGTCACATGAATGAAAACAGAACAGTTAAATGTCCTATATTTGATATCATCTTTGGTGGTACGTACATACTTCGTGACATATTCATTATTGTCCTAAATATGAATACGAATTAATGTAGATAAATACGTGTGTGTCGACCTACCATTATGTGTACATTAATAATATTAACAATATGGTGTACATTAAGTCAATAGATGTTGTGCATTACAATTAAGCATGTAATACTGATCATCCCCGCTTCTAGCCGCATCATAAAATATCAATCTCTGTAGTTTCAATTAATAAATAGTAATTCAGCATTACGGACGTGTTCCTTATCATTAGAGATCTTAACAATAGTTTTGACGGATTTGTATCAACGATATTTAGTACATGATTTTTTACGATTATTCATTACTTCTTTTCAATCTTTAACAATCGGAATATTATCAGAATTCTTAGACAATGTACTTATCAAGCAGTTTGACGAAGAAAACCATACAGCCATCAGTACGTGTATTATAATATGGTACAACATGATTGTGTAATTGTCTTCCACTCTTATATACATTCTTATTCCACCATGTATACATGTTTGGGCTATTACATTTGACATGATATTGTAATTCTAACAGATCAGCCAGATGGTACATTGAGAACAGAGGAAAAAATAGGCTCTATCGAGTTGAAATTTAAATTTGAAAAAGGAACGCAATTGGTAAAATCTTATTTCATTTCTTTGGAACACGAAAATTGAAAATGCACTAAATTATGTCCTGTTCACGAAGGATCTGTTCTTAACTGCAGTGTTTGCTTATTTTGTTTTGTTATTTGTGGTATACTTGATAAACAGATGTAGTCTGTTTGTATGAAGAGATTAAAAGTAATCCTAATAAGAAATGTACAAATATGCAAAGTAATGTGTGAGGAATTAATTTATCGTTGACAAATATTTGTATATCCTCCATATAAGCTGCAAAATTATTGTCAACATTATTTCCTAACAATTCCACATCCAACATTGTCTAGCTAAAAATGTGTTCAGTCATTAATAAAACCAATGTTGACGGATATTCGGTTTTATATGAAGAATTATGTTGAGTGTTGTTTTAATTTCAATTCATGTGAAAAATATTCAAAGTTATTGTTTACGTTATACAGGTCTATGTTATTATTGTATTCAGAAGTTTAATTTGAATCCTGGGAAACCATATGAAGGAAATGAAGTTACTGGATATGTTATTAATGTTGGAGATGGACCAATTATTTTAAAAATGCTCAAACTGGTGTTTGATCGACAACTTTTATTTACAATCAGCAGAAATGGACAAATTGTTACGAACGGGATAGATATATTCACGTAAGTGTTGAATATTAAATTGTTATAAAAGAATATTTAATGCGAAATATGTTGTTTATTGAATGAGTACTAGTATTATATGAAATATCGCTTGCCAATGATAAACATTTAATTTCACATATTCATAAAGAATGTACTCGGTGAATTATCTTGTATAGACTGTGTATGAATCATTGTTCTTATTATATATTTATACATATCATACCCATTCCCAACTAGAGGTTAAGTAAGACATAGAAACATGGGTGTGGCTGATTGTATCTAGAAACTAACTGTTTCTAAGATAATTAACATGTTCTCCATATTGCCACTTTCACTCTAAAGATATCGCAACTATTTTACATATACAGACAGTTATACGTATCGTTTAGATCGGTGATTGGATTATTTGTTGATAATGCCCATAAAAAGATTCCGAACGCTCCACATGATCTTTACAGATTGTGCCAATAAACATATCGTGTACATGTACCAGAAATGTATGTTCATTAATTTGTTTACATGGTTAGTAAGGACACTAGTAAAGTCAAAACTAACAATGATATAAAATATTATTTCTTTCAATGATGTCGCCGTGAACATTGGTTGTATCATGTTTATTTTACCGTCCTCCGATATATTTTATGTGTCACCTTCATGGCGATGAATATATGTATTTCGGTACAACAATCATTTATAAGATTACACATCCTATGGTACGTTTATAGTTATTAAATCATTCTAGATAAACGCATTCGTTTCTTCACATTATTTATGATATGCCTTTCAAATTGAACAAAATATTGTCAAAACATGAACATAACTTCAAATTACATGTAGATGTCTTACACAAAAACGTAGACTTGCCTCGATTTTTAGGTGTATAATATAATGCGGATGTTTTATTTTGAAACGATTTTGAATTATAAATACATACTGGAATTTGAAGAAAGTCTGTGTAAAGGCGAGTTTACAATACTATCGAGATGCATTTCAAATGTACGAGTATATATATATACGTGTCTCGGTGTTTAATAATCATCCGTAATAATAACAATACGTTATTGATACATGCGTTCGGTTATGATGCTTTAGACAGTGTGCACTTCCTTGAAATGACTGAAAATTGTGACTTCTTGAACAGAATATTTTTCAACAACCATTGTCACGTGATATAAATTGTTTTGACAATATATTTATATTTTATGTATAATTAGTAGTTGATAAGTATCTTCTTCTTATATTTTCAGTGACAAACGACCAACGTGAGTAATCTCTTTATAATGTTAGATTTAATTGTATTAACAGTGTGTTGTATATGTACCTGAATATTAACGATAATTCAATATAATAATGTCATTAAAATGATATCTCGTATCATCAGATTTGAACTGAAGGGTTGTGAGTTTGTTTAGATACATGTTGTTGTATGTCATGAGTGTTTCTTCTTCGATTACTGTACATCAATTTGGAAAAGGTTACCCTTGATAAACTCGCAACATCCATTTAAACAGACATGTGTTGTACTGACTGTGCCTATAATCGTATTGTCTTGAACGTTTGTTCATGGTTTACAGTGACACGTGAGTACATAGAAATACTCACATGAAATAGATTTTACTGTAGTGTCACTTTGGTCTATAGTTGTATCCTGTTGTTAGGCTGATTATTCTACATCAATCCATCCTAGATACATGTACAATGATATATGTGAATCATTATGACAAATGTTTTCAATTATGTTATTGCGTGTATTCCTTTTTTCCGGCAAAGGAAATTTTGAATTCTATTAGAAATATTGATTATGTATTGATAGTACAGTGTCGTATTGGGTCTAACAGCTAGGTCGATTTTTCAACGACTATATTCAATTATTAAAAGAGTATTCTACTTGTAAAATAGAAGTGTCAGATATTATTTTACATTTGAAACATTTAAACGATAAGTGCTTATAAATCATGTTTTATTTATATGAATTCGTACCGATTACGACACTTGTATGTATATTAGGGTTTATAGAGGTGTGTCATTTATCAAGTTTGACATTATATGGATGAATTTTTACTTATGTTCCCCACAAGCGATTATCATGCATAATTCAAATAATAATTTTAAGTCGGTATATTAGCATTTGATTCATAGAATCTAAACGTATGATAAATTCAGTAAAGTCATACTAGACATACCTTATTTCGAACCATGTGAACATATTGTATGTCTGTGAACGATTCATTATCAGATACTTATTACCAGTTTTCATTAATATTCATATTAACATAACTATCCGATATTTCCAAATACAAAATCTTTTTTTTTTAATTTGTCTATTACAAAATCAATAAGACATCATCAAAAAATTAATTAAACGTTCATAAGCAGGCGACTATATACACTTGCATGAAACAGCCCACACAACTACTAAACTCACACGAGACATTCATATTATGTTCCTATCTGACATTATGTTTAATATAGTAAACCATTTTGTAGATAAGTTTAATCATAGCGGTATCACAAGTAAGATTAAAATGATGTCCAGTATTCAGAAATATTATGCGTGTATGTATCATATCGTACAATATAACCATGTTATTAAGGCGGTACAATAATTAACGCTACTAATACATGCAAATTAATCTTTTTCTCAAACAAATAATAATTAAGTAATAATAAAATATTACTGGACACGACCCCCGCATGCACATAATAAGATAATTATTTCGCAGTATATTTAATCAGAAATAAAAGGTATGAGTGTAGATATCGAGATACACCGTTGTTTATATAAGCATGTTGGTGCTTTATAGTTTAATTTTATGTTATGTTTTAGGTCATATGTACAGTTAAATTGTTTTTGAGCCAAAGAACAAAGGCGAACACTTTCTCCGTCGAACAAATTCGTTTTCTTGTCTTTATCATTTCCCTTTTCATATGTACCATTATGTATTTAGCATGTATGTAAAGTTCATTGTTATGTCCACGTCATATGCATAGTTTTTTTTCATTTCGAGTCAAGAAACTAAAAGACGTGCATTTTTCCTTTGAACAATTTATTTTCTTATCTGTGTACAGTTTTATAAAAAACTTATCGACGGCTTCAGTAAAGATCTCTAGTTAATATTGACTAGTTACCTCCTATTACGTTTATTGTTATTATGTCAATAAATGTCGTGTAATGTAATATTATATATATTTTAACATGTTATTAGAATTGCTTATAACTGATCAAATTTCCTTTCATTTAATAACAGGGTATTTGGGTAAGCATTATCATTAATTTTACATTATTTGAGTTTTATTTATCTTAATTGATCGATGATTAAGTCAAACGTCTAAAATATATTGTGTGTGATGCATTTGACAAAATAAAACATATTAAATGAACGGAGTATGATTATGACTAACAAACACACAATGAAAACATGTGTGCTTTTCACCTTATGTACAACTTTGTGAACAGCGCTTATTCATTATTCCATAAGGATGTCCCCATACATATCTATAATGTAAAATATCGATATTTTCAACATCTTACCTTACGCGTATAACTTAATAACGTAATTTCCCAGCCAGCAAAACCATATCGGTCCGATATCGGATACGATATCGGGCCGTTATCGATTTGCCCATCGGCATTTGATCGGTCCGATATCGTTTCAGATATATGTCGGTCCAATATCGGCCCGATATCGGCAATTTTATACCCTAGCATAAATTCTCAAATGTGTGCAGATTCTAGGTCAGACCGACAATAACACAATCATAACAATCATGTTTATTTCAATTTGTCATATTGTACAGTAAACAACAGGCAAAGATGCATTTAGAAGAATTCATTGCCAATTCTGATGAATGAAGAAAAAATTAACAAGAATTTTGTCAAATTGCCAATAAAAACATGACTGGGTTAATTAATATCAGTCTTTGAACAAAAATATTTCCTTTTTTTACCACAGTTAACAAATTAAACAATTTCTTATCTTCATTTTAATTAAAACAATAAACATTTTTGTCTTGTTATAATGTGATCTACACAAATGATAAAATTCTGTATTAGTATGAAATGTCTGATGTTTCACATCTACTTATGTACTCAGTACAGTACAACTTTCCTGTGGGAGCTGTTGATTGTTGTTTAGAGGTTGTTGCTTTACAGAGGTTGAATTTATGGTAAACATCAGTTTAGGAAATTTTGAAAGTGCTGTTAAAATAGTTGTTGGTCTACGGAGGGCTGCTCTGCAGAGGTTTTACTGTACCATATTACTTATGTTGTCTCAAAAGTCATTGCCTGAATTATGAAGAAAAGTATTAAAGAATGTATATAAAACACATGTGCGAAATAAAAATAGTAGATACCAATAATTTAACAACAACAGGAATGATACATGGATAATGAGTGATAAACAGTTCTTTTAATAAAGATTGTGTTAGAAAATATTAGAAAAAGTCACAGTTAACACACACTGTTGGCTATTCATGTAAGAAAAGGCTGAATTAGTATCTGAATGATTTTTCGTCTTTCACTGAGACTGAACAAAGTTAAACTCAAAGTTTTCACTTCTAAGTCAATTAGAACTGTTGCCTAATTATGATGTATAGTCATCACTACTAATTCTAGGTCTGATGGTCCAACTGAAATTTTATCCCTCCACCCCAGTCAGAAGCCAATCCTCCATTAAGAACTCAGAATCATGTGTTGGTCTGTTGGTAGTTTCTCTTCAGTGCTCCTGAAACATGAATAATATGCATTACAGCATAGCAATTACATCTTGCATGTATAGAAAACTGTTACATTGTTATGCAGTATGCCTACCAAACTAATAATGTTAGCTGTAATGGCTGACATTGTTCATTAACAGGGTCATTAAAAGGCCCTTCCCAATTGAAAATTTATCTAAAATCATACAGTTTTCGAACGTCCAAATTTACACAAGCAGCTCTATAATTACCGAAACCGCAAATTTCGGGATATTGCTTCAAAAATTCAACAGGCAAAGGCTTTTTCCCAATGAAGAGAGAAATACCAATGTCCTTAACTGAGAAACTTTCTCTCATTTCATTAGGGCACTTTAAAAGGGCAACTCTCGCTCTCTGATATGAAACATGCATACATTGTTACATAAACCCGCCCCAGCGCCATCTAGTGGTTTATATAATCCTGTTACCCCTTTAAGTATTGATGGGTTTGACCAAGGAAATTGACTTGGGAGTGCATCAATATAAGCTCCCAGCTTTCTCAATACTCAAGCAGGTATATGAACTTATAAGAATAACTGACGCAAGACACATTACACACAATAGTCATCAACTTTATTAAAAAACTTTCAATGAATAGCTGAAATAAATTTCAGCGAACCACAAATCATCACAGATCCCTTCCTTCGCCCCAGTCCAATTTAACTCGATAGTCAGTCTGTTATGGGCAACTTCTATCATTATTCTCTTTACCATGGTTTTTAATAGTGAGTCACCAACAGTGGAATTTGGAGAAATGGCTGACCTGTAAGAAAAACAATTCAAATTCAAAGACATCAGTTTCCAATTTCAACCAATATCGCTGTAATTTTATGTACACTTCAAATAAAAACAAGTAAAAAGCGAGCTTTACTCTTGATATTGAACAATAATTCACTGAATAAACAAGCCTAACAAAGTTTAAAACTATGTTTAAACATTTCTTTGTTTTTACATTTATCGCGAAATCTCATAACAAATACAAATAAATGTCTAAGCTGTGATGTTCACGTGCCGGTTTCAATCTTGGCGTAAAAAAATGAATTTCAGAAAACATTCTACATTGAACATGATATTATTTAACGGTTTTTACCTGGACTAAAATAAATCCACAGTCTGAATTTCTTTGTCTCTTTCTCGCGCCGACCGGTTGGCTACAGAACAATAATACAAATCAAACGAAATTATCACGTGTTTTACCTCGATATCGGACCGGGATCGGACCGTCAACGGCTTTATTTTCTCTATATTTAACGTCAAAATACTAAATTACGTATCCTTACTATCATAAAATGCATTTCTCTTTTATATTTTATTCACTAGTTAACGACATTTGGGGGGAAATGAATCATCCTACAATCACGGATAGATATCGGATAGACATCTAACCGTTATGCCGATATGCCGGTCTATAAACGATATCTATCCGATATACCAATGCTGGCTGGTTTGGAGCATTTTATGTTTGGTTCTTATAACTAAAGGTTCATATATATATCTTACATGGTTTATGAATGAAACTTGTATAGTTACTAGGGTTTATATGGGTGTGGCATTTATCAAGTTCGTCATGATATGGATGAGCTTTCACCCAGTTTAACTACGTATAAGCAATTACATTAAATATCATACGAAATTTTTATAAATATGTCAAATAATAATTCATATTTGGTATTTTCACCCCTAGAGTTAATATAGTTGCAATCTCAGTGTGTTGAACTGCTCATTAAGCAACCAAGACGAGCTAATATGAATTATATACTAACCTTTTTTTTGGTTTTATTATATCTTATTTTCTTTAGGCTTTATTTGTATAATATACGCTACATGCTAACAATTTGTTGATGTGTTAAAAGTCATTTTCATTCAATTTCTGGTCGTATTCGTAAGTATAATTTCATTTGTCTTACTTCCTGAAAGTTTCTTGTACCTTAATTAACCGATGATTTAGACACGGTCAATGAGAATGTAACCTTTTATTCTCATCCATTAGACAATTGTAAAATCAGTGTTATAAACGGAATATTATGTGGTCAAACATGTAGGTATTTTATTTAAAGATTATACTAAGCTCGAGTTTAATATGTAACTGTAATTTAAAACTGTAACATAGCTTCAGGTACAACATTAAGTTCATGTTTCAGCATTGGCCACGTGTGTTATATTATCAAAACACGACAAATAAATGTATAAGTATTCAGAACATAGAGCGGATTCCCGTGTGTGTATATAATTATATTCGTAAATGGACATAACATACGTTGTATGAGTTATATGTCGTATGAATGGGATTTCAAATAGTTTACATTCTGCATATAATTTAAAATGTGTCAAATGACTGTATTAATGCTTATTGTGATATAGTTAAACAATTCAGTTTTTAACATCTGGGAGTAATGTTCTTTGCTTTGAAATTTATTGAGTTCAAATATTGAATTGCGTGCATTATATGGCATTCAATCAGCTGGCGTTTTAATAGCGGATCTTTAACAATACATGGAGGTTCTTAAGCTACGTCTTATCTGTATGCATGATCCCTTAATTATATTATTACACGTATCACATCAGGCATATATCTATCCAAACTAAATGTTTAATTATAATTGATCGCAACCAGTTAATACTCATGTACATAATAAAAACAACAACAAAGATACTAAGTTTGTGTGCTTACTGATTTACCTATAAATGACTAAAACTTACAAATCTATGAGACAAATCTCAAGCTGTTGCTTATTACAACATTTCTACTTCCTTTCTACTGTGCTTAGTAAACAAGTTCTGTAAACTTCATAACATATGTCTCATTATCCAAGGGAATGGACAGCACTGGGAGATTTCAGTTCAAAGTTATACTCATAACAATTTAATTATATCAAACGTTACTGTAATTAACAACCAGTAAATATTTCAATCAACACCGACTTTAAAAAAAAATCTATTAAAATTTTATATTCCAAGAAAAAATATGAATAACAAAAAACGAGAAAAAACAATCAAATAATTTATGTAAAAAATAATACAAGTACGGAAGTTAGTACTGCGAACATACGCCATGAGTTTGTGAATCGATAAATCTTAAATATAGAAAAGTGTATTGACCATATTTTATCCTCTATGATCTCATTATTTTTTTATTAATGATATTTTAGAAAATACTGTAATGTGCCTTTTTAAACTTATATGGAACCCTTAACTAATGATGGGTTAATCAGTACATAGAGATATTTTCTTTATTTGTAATATTTAAGAAGAAAAGATGTTTTTACAGAAGAATTATAAATGTAACATAATAAAACTTTTGAACGTATTTTATGCAAATGATAATTATGGTTCTTTTATATTCTCAAATTCCGTCTTGATTTTGTACGTTCAATATACATACATTATTGATTACTTCTCATACACGTTTTTAAATTTCTTTTTTCAGTCTAGAGGGGTACGTATTTGTATGATATTTTATTTTAAGTTTCCGCCTTTACATTCGTCAAATAGAAATCACATGGCAAGTCAATAGTCAATATTGGAACTTAAGAATATACATTCAATATTTTGACTCATTAATATTAGGAACATTACATCTCAATAAATGTCATCTCTACACAGTTTGTCAGTGATTTCAAATGAGACATTCTCCTTTTCGATGGTTTTCGACATTTATGGATTTTTCTAGACTTCATAATTTCTTTTAAAAACAGTATTGAATAGTATTGATTCATAATTTAAGCTTTCCTTTCACATATACTTGAATGTTGCAAAATGTCATTACTTTCTAAACTGTTTATGTGCATCCATACCGTCCATCCTGATTATTTAATACATTAACATAAATGTTTTTGATAAAATATTTTTTTCTGTGTTTGGATAGGTACGTATTCTTAATGATATTTGGACTTTCAGATTTGAACGGTGAACTCATGTAGTTGATTACTGGTTCATAACAAGCCAGTAGATAATTATCAATATGACATGCTGTGTCTCAATAGTTACAGAAGATTAAACCTTCAAAATACTGTCAAGATATAGTTTTTGGTGAATAGGGTGATGTGTCTCTCTGCATGCACTAGGCATTTAGGGCCTTTCATTGACATAGTAAGCATCCAGATGTTGACAAATGTGCTTTCGATATATATTCATGCATTTCAAACTATGAATGTGCATGCATGTGTTTACATTAAATCATTTACTGATATTTTATTGCAATCATAGAAAATATTCATTCAACAAATATCGAAAATAAGCTTTAACTGCACCAGTAGTTAGTTATCTTAAATCTTTACTAGTAATCTCATCAAATGACACATACATGTAGTTCTTCTAAGAATTTAAAAGTCAATACACATGTTGAATGACTTGGAATAGTAAGTTGTAACAATATTAGAACAGTTTAGATTGATCTGATCCTGGTATTGTTATAAATATAAGTATAATAAAGTGCTTATTGGTTAATTCAATTTAATTATTTACATGTTAAAGAGACCTATATTACCTTGAGTAGATACAACATATTAATTTTTTAATTAATCTAGTTATTTGCTATATTCTTCCTTCCACGACCACTATCATCTTCAACTGAGGTTCAAACTTCTCTAAAACGCATATGTCATTTATAATTCTGCATTATGTATACTGGAGGTTACTTGTTAGTATCTGCATGTATAATCATATTTTTTATTCTCTATTGGTGATTTCCTCCTAGGTTCATCGACGTCATTTTTTTACTTGCGCAACTAAAACAAATTCGATTTACCTGAAACTACTCAATAATGTTATCATTCAGTATTATCTATGCGTCATATGTTACGTCACAGCAGACGTCATACAAGATGTCCACATCGCTTGGCGGAACTGTGAGGATTTAATTGGCAACTAAAAGCTTGACGATGGTCTCCATTTAAAATGCCGAACCTACACAACCTCAACTTTTCAGGAGATGTATTTCTTTTATTTTTTTCAATGCATAATAACATTTATGTTTGTGCGTCTTTCAGAATGTCTTACCATGACACACGTTCGTACGATACAAATATTATTGGAAATAAGTTATTGGCCAGTAAAATGTAACTTCGACGCTAAGATTGTCTTGTATGTGTAGCTTCGACAGTAATACCTGCTGGATATGTTACAGTTCCTATTTCATTAAAACTATTGAATGGAATATACAACAATTTCTAAGTTTAAACCTCAGTTTATCAGCATATTCGAACAGGAGCAGAGTTGGTGGACATATTAATGTAGCGGCTAACTAAGCAATAGAAAATCAAATACTGAAATAAGTAGACAAAGAAGTAAAATGAAAGCAGAAACAACACAATTTGACCATTCGAACATGTTCATCAATTTCAACATCAACATTTCAACAATTTATCACATGTTCTATTTGAAAAAAATAACTAAAACACGAAACGAAAACGTACAATTTTAAAGATTCTAATCTATTTTAAAAACTAACATTCTTAAGTCTAAGTTTTATTAACTGTGGAATGCTGCTAGTTAATAATAAATCTTAAACAATTTATCATACTATCGATTATAATTATAGTATATATTTAGAGATGCATGCAACATGACGAACCTTGAGCTGTTCACATTTATATAATCTAATTAAAGAGACGAACCTACATTTCTCAGAAAATAGGCAACAGTAATTCCACCATTTGCAAAGAATATTGTCATAAAGTTTTTTTCTGTATATAATCATTACTTTAGACATGTATCCTGATACTCACGTTGATTTTATTATAAAATGAAATTTCAATTTCGACAATTCATTTTCCTGGCTGTTTACACTATTATTTGGAAAATGTCGAAGTTCCAGTAACTTCGTCTTTTTGTCTCATCTGATTCCAGTCAACCACGGTTCGTCATGTCATCACAAGATCATTTTGACATGTTTCGATTGACTAGTTGTTTCGTCATTTACGCGGCATATGCGCACTGATTTCCCCAGCCAGAAAAAAAAACGAATTCAAAAAAAATGTAGGTTCGGCATTTTGATTGGGGACTATCGATGATTGATAAAAATACATGTATGTTTTCTGTAAGACGTTGTGATCTGTGATTTCCATTGTAACAAATGTAATTTAATAAGATGCATACCATATCAATTAAAATACTGTAATACGACATATCAAACACATTTAATAGACATTTTCTTTGTCAATACATCTAGACTATTCCAAGCATTAACATCAATATGTATTACTGATAAACTCATTTAAATTTATTTTCAGGTTGACTTGGTACGTATAGTTAATTATGTCTTATCTTGCAATTGCGTCTTTAAATAAAAACCACGCTACGATATACACTAGTTGCATATCACGCAAAGCTATAAGTTAAAGAATATTTATGATATGATGTGGTTCGTGTTGAATTAAAGACATCACTAAGCAAAGTATGTTACGATGTTAGTCGATGAATAGTCCTGAAATACTCTCATGATACCCTCGACCTGAATGGGTTTTCTTTGTCAGTATACATACGTCGTATACGGGTACTGACAACCATTCAGCACTTTGTATTTATTACTATATGATTCAAATTGTGAGTGTGTGCATTTTGCATTAAATGGAAGTAATATTTAGACACTTATCATGGCATATAATCAATTTATTTTTTCTATCAAATCATAGTAGTTTTAATGGTTTTCTTTGACAAATGAGGTTTGAATCTAACAAAACGCAAACTGTTAAAAAGATCTAATTCCGGTTCTGGTATCTTTGTAAGTATCGTACAGTGCGTATTTAGGAATATTTATTTATTTGAGTTTTCATACATGTTTGCGATACAGGACACGTTTACCAAAGTATGTAATACGTATTATGGGATGCATAAATAAAGTTTTTTTACGCTCGTATACTCATATACTTACAAGCGGTTAGATATTTCAGCTTTTAAAGACATAAACAAACACAAACTATCGTCATATAAAATGTACAATAATTAATTTATGTAACATGAAAATATCAGTCCATAATCACTGAGGGCCAACGACGTATCACGAGAGGCGGTTCGCATCGAAAGCATGTGTATGGCATGCAACGAAATTTTATGTAAGCAGTCTCTGGTTTTCTGACCTCCTAATGCCATTTCGAAAAGTTTGACCGGCTGGAGGATGAAATGTTAGTTTTTTGGATTTTGTTAGTTGTTTTTATTAAGTTTGTATTTGCCATAAAATGCGTTTTCTGTAAAATAATTGCGCTGTCATTCATCAAATTATACCAGATTAGTCCGTTATTCTGTCTAAAAAGCAGTTTTCCTCAAAAGTATTGTGACGATGAAACCCATTTGTACAATATTTAGCACCCATGGTACTGGCATCATGTCAGTGAACATAACTTAGCATCTCCCCACCGCTTATCAGATTGAAAATAATGTACATACGCTTTTATAACAAGGCCTTTCGCACTTGCCAATTGTGTATGGTGTCAACTGAAGTCTCTCTTTGATGTACATGTTACTAACAGAATGTGTGGATATTTCACTCTGAAGTCAATTGTGTATATCAATTAATATTTTGCAGTTGACAGTTATCAATGTAATTATGTATGATGGTCTGAAGAGAACAGTTAAAATTGTCAGATGGTCTTATCATTTAATAACTGCATTATAATATGATTTAGGCGCATACTTATATAATTTTCGAGTTTGAACACTTTTGAAAACTGAGCACTGCTTTCTAAAATGTTTGATTACATTTCTCCGATTCGTTACCACCATTGCCCTATTCATTAGTATTCAAACTAGTATCTATAGCAATGTTGCACTGTGCTCATCAATCCAAGCAGCGTGATTTTCACCGAATTCGCCAATATTCACCATTTAAAAAAAGGTGACCCAGTCTTGAAGATGTCTACGGTCATTTAGAGTAAATGTGATGGATCGAAGAATCTTTTGTAATTGTACTACGGTCTCATATTTTTTCAAAGTCCTCTGTGTCTTAGCATTTTATAGTTGTGTCCAATTGTTCCGTCAATCTTATATCTTATTGATAAACGTCTGTACTTCCAGGATCCCGCTTGTTTCAGGAACAATTGGCAATGGACAGACTTATTTGGCGTGTTCACTTTTAGAAATTTCCTTATTGGCCTGTCTCTTGTTACATTATTTGTAGGGATTATTTTTTCCAGTTTCCGTGTTCGTTGTCATGTCGTCGATGCTGTGGATAATGTAATGGCCATTCCTTATAAGTTATATGGTGATATTTAGTTGTACCTCTATCATTGGCTTCCCTCACGAACGTAACGCTCTATATGCTGGAGTTTACACAATGCCATGTCGCTTCTAAAATGCTGGCGAATGGCGCCCGGCACTACATAGACACCGCGTGGTCTGTATCCTGAAATTGATTTTGACTTCAATGAGCAACATACACATGAAGAACGACCTTCGTTTAGCACCGTACACACACTCTGTGAGAAACTAACACAGTCGTAGTACGCAGAAAACCCGTTCAAATGTGTTCATTTCACCAACAGAACATTTCTAATGATGACAAAATGATTGAATATGTATACCATACCCAATAAGTATAAGAAATGATACTCACGAAAATATCTTAATGAACAATCTATCGAAACAAGACTGTCTACGAACATCCCTAACTTTGGAGCTAAATTCATGCGTAAATGGTACTAAGTTAACTACATACAACTGTTGCATGGTATTAAACGTTTCTACTCACCGTGTTTCGTACTTTGAATATGATATTCCAGCAAAATGCAATGTCACTACTAATAAAAATGTCGTCCTTAGCTTTTCAACCACGTTACGTGTATATAACATATATGTCTTTGCATAACATACACATGTTTTCGATGCGAACCACCTCTCGTTATACTACGTTGGCCCCCAGTGATAATTAGAGAGTCGAACTGTATTTTCCGTTATTGATTTGGCTTAAACGGTTATTGTAATAACACAAAGTACTGTTTTGATTTATTTCAGGATAGGCAGGTAATATATTATTGGTATTGTATACTAGATATTTCTTTTATTATTTTCGAATATTTAGGTGCAGTTATTTTGATTGACAGAGAAATTTATTTCAGCCAGACTGAGTACATTTCAGAGTCCACTGGGTATTCAAAACAAAAATCACCACTTTTTCTGTTGAAATACTCCGTTTTCCATTTCATCACACCTATGATTAATAATTTTTTTTTAAATTCTTTGTATCCAATCATCGATACAGAATTTATCGGCTTTACTATATAGTACTATATAATTATATAACAAAAAGTATTACAGTAAGTATGCAAATTATACATTTTATTACATCTACATATAATTATAGATCATTTAAATTAAAAATCCTTGCACATTAATCATCTCTTGTTACATATGAAACTGTAACCACGACCATAGGTACAAAACTTGGTCTCAGAGCTTGTCTTTTTATATGTCTAAGGAAAATATGATCTGATAATAATGATATTATTAGCACAATAGTCTGACATTATTAATTTTATGATCTGAACTTGCATTCAAACAATAAGTTGCTCCATCTAGTCAACCATAATACTTCGAGAATAGAATTGAGTTTTGGACTGAGAGTGTTCTCAAGATTTATAACCCCGTGGCCATGTGTCATTTCATGACATTGTATTTGACCACTGGACATTTACCTGTATTTGGCAAATCTATTTCTAATTGTTATATAATTGCTTAAATGGTTCATGGTTTGTTTAATTCGAATGTGATGGCTATTTGGTCACATTACTTCTTAGTTCAAGTCACAGCTTTCATTGAGTACAGATGGTCGCAGTTTAATTGCAGCAGTTTACAATTGATTTGTTTGGTGATGTTCATAATGATAGTAGCTAACGTGATAATATAGTACGTCACGAGTAAATATCTTTTCCACAAACAGTCGTAGTTGATGTAGTTGAAGAGCTGAAACGTTTGATGATACATATTAGTAAAAAATCATTTCAAATCAATTTGTAAAATATGAAGTGAATCTATGCATACATTGGTAAATACATGTAAGATGAAACAACATTGAAGTGTCGTCGATATTAACCAGGCTCAACCTATATTGTTACAAAACGATACTGATTGATATATTCACATAAATTCACATATTGAGTGAACAAGTAAGCACTGTCTTTGACATATATATTAGCAGGTGTGCATTGTGTCATTGTTGAATCAATTTAAATAAGATTATCCATCATGTACAATAAACATCAAATGTCCTAATATAAAGATAATGCCAGTTTATCATAATTATATTGAAGCCTTATTTAACAATATTTTACTGTTAGATTTTATGTCTACAGATGGATAGAGTACAGCCGGAGAGTAAAACAACAACTACGAACAAAGGGAATAACTGAGGTGGATGTTTCTTAAGTAAAAGCAAACAGTCTGCGTGTGATCATTTTATATCGGTACCACATGGTTGTTATTCAGATTGTTGTTATTGGATGAAATATTACAACAATCCTAATTATGTGTAAATGACCAAAAACAGTGTATATACTGCACGATTACATTTGGAAGGTGACATGGACGCTAGCTGATAATATTGTAATGAACTATTTATACTATGAGTATTCTGATGTGTTGAGATTGCATTACTGGATGCTGAACCTAAACGCTTGATTATTATTTGAATATATATATATGAAAAAAAATGAAGTAAAACATTTTATGTATATTATATAGAATTATCGGAAAATTTCTGTATTTATTAAATAACATTGAGTAAAATATTAAATAGTAGTACACTACGTCATCAGTTGATCCCCGCGGACATTCTTTCTGTAAATATCATCTCTCGACTCACAAGTAAATTGCCTTATTTTGTATAAAATAGTTTAAGTTATTTAAAATGATGTAGCGCACCAAGGATTCAAAACTGAAGGCTATGATGTTGTAAAGAAAGTTTATAATGATCGCTTGAAAACGAGATAATGTTGTTTGCATTTTTGTGGCAAATGCCCGGATGGGAATATTTAAAAAAATAATTTATCCCATTTTCAAACGTAGATGAGACATTAATATCATGAGCTGTTTGTACAATTATTTTAGTTACAATAGCGATTACTTGATGCGCTATATTATTTTCTTTTTACTAAAATTACCAGTGGTAATTATAAAAACACATTTCATCTCAGACACGGCAGGTGCGCGATGACGTAGTGAAATACCATTGAATACCGCTTCCTCGAAATGTATTTGTTTCAAATTGTCTTCGTCTTCCTCAGAACTATATATAATAGTTTAACATATCTCTGAGTTACTATGTTCATGATTAAGAATAAGTAATTACTAAGATTCCGTAAATTTACTAATAATGAGAAATTGACCAGTTTTTCGCTGAATATTTTGACATTTATAAATAATAATCAGATTACATGTGTTTGCGTTATTTTTGCGATGCTGTATATAGTAACAAAATAAATATATACGTATAATACCGTGAAGAGGGATATGTACAAGTACGTCAATTACATGTGTGCTTTGTACATACATGTAACTAGTGAAGAAATATATATGTTTCCAATCTTAGTGTATCAGTACTAATATATATAGCGTTTGGTGAATACAATATTGTGCGCTTATTGGCTGCTCAGTTGTTAACGTTAACACGAGATATACGAGATATTTTTTAAAATAAAGATTGTATACTGCATTTCGACACAATTATTACACAAACACTTCATTTACTAGTAGAACGGTTGTACATCGTTAAGATGATAAAATTGTAATCTAGCGTCTGGTTAACCATAAATTGTAATACAGCCTTGGTTATTTCTCTTTTTTGTAAATAAGCGATGGAGCTCCTGTTCACGAAAATGATATATACATTAAAAGACATGCACAAGCGTGACATACCGACAACTGTAACTCGTTATTCAGTTTGAAATATGTCTCATAAGTGCAAAAACAAAAAATCAGCAATTTGTTGTTTGTCATCCATTAAAGTGTTCGGGCTTTATAACACAATTATCTAATGTAAACAAAATCTCCTGACAGGAAATAATGATTTGGTAAATAAGATATTTTCGGTGATTTTCTTATTAATTAGTGTACAATTATCCAGTAGTTAGCCATTGGAAATGATATAAAGCAATGCCTCGGTCAATATGGCATTCTGCCGTGGAGTATCACATCATATTCAATAGCTCATTAGTCAATAACTGTATAGTATGCTCCTCGTCGTTTAGTAACATGCGCAATAAAACACGGTTAAAGTAAACAAGGCAGAATCGGATAAAGTAATGCACGGCTACAGTGAATTTGCATATACAATTTGACTAAAGTACTCGATCTACCTTACGCCAGTTTCTATTTTCAAAAGTTGGGATTTCCATTTTCGGTCTTTATATATATATTTATAATAACTCGTTCCATCGGTACTCTGGCCGAATGAACTTTCTACCTGACGATGTTATTTCAACGTTAGTAAATGTTCAATTATTTATAACATAAATATATGTCTGCAACCACTTTTTTAATTTGTTTTAATAATCCTGATCGATTCGGCCATTGTAGTATAGAAAATTTGATAAACACGCACGTCACTTGGGCGTTGTCATTACATTTAGTTGCATAAGAATAGAAGAATCAGATATGGTAAAACAAGGTCATAGTGAACTCTGATATAGTGAAGAATCAGATACAGTAAAACATGATTATAGTGAACTCTGATATGATGAAGAATCAGATACAGTAAAACATGGTTATAGTGAACTCTGATATAGTGAAGAATCAGATACAGTAAAACATGGTTATGGTGAAATCTGATATGATGAAGAATCAGATACAGTAAAAGATGGTTATAGTGAAATCTGATATGATGAAGAATCAGATACGGTAAAACAAGGTTATAGTGAACTCCGATATAGTGAAGAATCATAATTATACAGTAAAACACGGCTATAGAGAACACATATATTGTGCAGAATCCGATACCGTAAAACAATATTATAGTGAACTCTGGTATAGTGAAAAATGAGATGTTGAAAAGTGTAACATTGACGTACTGTTTCATGATAATTGATCGAGAGGTGGAGAATAAAATGAATACCAGACTGCCGAAAGCATGCTAGGAAATAAAGGGTCGGTTGGTAAGCGGGTCTTTTTCATTTTTTTTCATTTCGGAGATATAGCTGATAAGACATTGAAAACAGAAAAAACTGGACCCTTCCGGTCTGGACGGTTTTCCAAGAATTTCGATTTTTAAAGAACGTTTGACTGTGTCATAAAATAAGGGAACTTAAATCATCGCCCGATTTTCCGAGAAATCCGGTTTTCATGGGTTTTAATGTATATTGTCAGCAGAAAAATAGTGTCGGTGGGGTAACCGTAACATGGAAATTCAATACGCCTTACCTCAGAACAGGAAAAAATCATACCGCAGCTACATGAAATTAAAATTATTATCTAAATCATCGAAACGAACATTATAACCATTGCTCATTTCAGTAAATGAGGTCAGTTCAATAAGGTACCTATCTTAGTCAAAATGTTAATAAGACCTTCTTACACAAAAGCCTGAATATAGTGCAAAAAATGTCATAACTCAAGTATCAACACTGAGAGGGATAGTGTATAAGTTAAGATTGATGTTGTAAAAAGTCCACTTCCATTTTTTATTTCATTTTCTACTATTGATCTCGCTAACAGTAAAAGAGTGTGTTATTTTTTAATTAGGAATTTCATAATTATCCCCGCATGTATAAAGTTGATTCCTTAATTCCTTCAGTTGTTTGATACGCTTAAGTGAAGAAAGCGACTCAGTTAGTTAAATAAGTTACAGCCCCTTGTCACTATGAGTTCGAACCCAACCACAGACCTGTAAACTTCACATGCGAGATAGCTGTCAAAAATGGCTTGTAACGGAAGGTCAATGGTTCAACCAAAATACACACCTGTATCTTTTTTTCGCCGTTAAAAGCTCTAATACCCTCCATCTGAATATGACCTTGGTTGTTGGTGTGACTTTTAACCCAATAACAACAACAGCATGAAGTAAGAACGTTTGGAGATGTTAAAGTAAGCATATACTTGTAAGATACTGAATAGACCTTAAAGTTCAAAATAAAATTCCTAAATATGCACTAAAAAGCAAAATTACAGCAGGTATCATTAAGACAAATTAATTTATTGGTGTCAATCACAGCCACTGGGACCTTTGACATATCCATAGTCACACTGTAGAGAGCAGAATCCTTGTTGAGGGATACAGTGATGGTAAATCTATCCCGCTATTACACCGCCTTTAATAACATACGTGAGAGCAACTAACGATCTTACGAAAGCCAATGAAACAACATCATGATAACGCATGATGAAAGTTACTCGATAGTCAGTAGTTATATTATAGTATACAAGCACATGAGAACATCTAAAATAATAGATAATCTGTAGAAAGACATTCACTAAGGCTTAACCGTGTTTGTTTCTAGTAACATGTCCTTTAAACGTAGGGCATGTAGGTTTTTTAAAGGCTCTTGAAAGCGTCATGAAGGGTAAAAAAGTGAGAAAGTGGATATACCCTTTCCTCGAGTCCATTAAAACGTATTGGATCGCGGGAAAAATTAGACAATATCAGGTACCTAGAAACTAACATTGTTTTAAATCTTACAAAATACAATTAGTCGTGTGAGTTTATTACAGCAAGCTCGCTTTGGAATAATGTAATTCACATACATAAAGATTATCTAAGCGGTTGTCTTTTGTATTTAATATTCTGAAGGATCAGTTACATAACACATACCAGCATACTTCAAGCAATCCAAAAGCTGAACTTCCTAATTTCGGTCCTTATTGTCCTTGAAGCGAATATTATAAACATACACATAATCAGCAATCGAATAAAATTACACACCAGAGCAATAATTACGTTTTGCCAATGATGAAATAATATTTGTTTTTACTTCAAATTTTCTAACAAAAGTTATGGATGTACGTTTACAAGATGTAATGTTTTACCTCCAAATGGACTCTGGAATGTATTCAGCTGCTGGTTGTAGAACAAGAAGCGTGTCTGTGAGTGAGAACAAACGACACATGAATAAGAACGCCTCAATTCACTTCAAATATTCAATTCTAATATTTAACTGTGTCAAAACCAAAATATACCGAATATACGATCGTAAATAATCCAGAAACCAAACGAATATTCGTATATATAAAATATTAATAATTCTAATTCAAAAGAGCAGCATTTTAAAAAATGAGAATATATTTTTAAATATTTAATTAAAATGACAACAAAAACAACTTTTCCAAGAATTTCTTGCTCGTCCAGTTCTTGTACAAGGATGTTGTATCTCCAAAAGCACACCAAACTCTCAAAAGTAATAAATGATCGTTTTACGGGTTTTATCTAACCTTATTTTCTACACATGGAGCAGGTCTTACAGTTGAATATATATCTTATGAAGTAATCGGTCATAGTGTGTCATCTAATAATTATACAGATATTCCCTAATAATCATGAAGACACAAAGTCGTGAGATGTTAAACCTCACAACGTATAATCGATCCTATGATCATAATTATGTCATATGTTAGGACTATCTTAAAATAACGTGTGGTAAAATGGTTATGGTCTCAGAATAGTAATCTTTCGCTAATTATCGCAAGCCCTTCACTGCTATGAGTTCGAAGCCTATCCTGACTGGACAAATGCCACGAGTGAGGAAGCTATCAGCTAGATTACGGAATTCTCGGGTCTTCAAGTCCAATAACACTGGAGGATGGTTGGTACGACGTACAACCACAGAGAACTATACATTAACAGCAACACAAGGCTTACAATGCTTCGATGTATTTAATGTGGTGTTGAAGTTCAACTCGTAGGATGTAGAAATGAGATTTGACGTCTTTATATAGACAAATCGAAGACCGAAAAATATATTTCAAGGTTTTGAATTGAGAACATTGTTCACACAAATAGTTTCAACATGATTTCTTTCGTGTCGCCTAATCTTCTTTATTATGGTGCACATTCAAAAGCAAAACAAAACGACAGACCCATTTCAAAAATAACTTTATATACATAATATATTACACGTTTAATTTCATTGACAAAGCCCGCATGTCTTTGAACAAAGGACACACAATTCCGCATCTGGACAAAGTGGGCGTAGAGTGGATCATTGCAACTTGAACTCACACAGTTGAACGTGTGGTGTTGCACCTATAATATAAATAAGCAACAGTTTATAAAACATATACATGTGTGTATAGTGAATATCAGTATTCGGCACCAAAAGATCGAAATGGTGCACATGTTACTTAACGAATAAATAAATATTGGATTAATGACCAACTGCGTTTATAGGCCATAAACTATCCCTTTGTTGGCCTTTGTACACACATTTGACTGTGAAAACAACGCGACATTGCTCATACATATAAATAGATTAGAAAAGGAATCAATGAAACAATCACATTCAAAACATCCCATCTTCTCGAAAATACCCTTAAGCTCTTAGCCCACTCAACAAAAACAAACACGAAATTTGAAAACATACACGGCGCTATTTTTAGGAAGTTCTTCAGTGTACCTTACCAAGTTCGGTGTAAGATTAATCTAATACTTTTAATTGTTGGCCATGTATACGTCATCGCACACAACCGGAAGCACGTGCGCGTCCATGCAGCCGGTGGACATGTGCTGTGTGTGCCTGTTAAAATAAAGCTTGCACAATATTTACGGTATATGATACTAATTTCATTTCATATGTCCAAGTACGAGTACAATGAAATTAGGCGAAAAGAACTTTTTATCAAACAGTTTTGCAACTTTGACTTTTAGTGGAATATGTTTCGTTTCTAGACAACCTTTAATGAGATATTGTCGAAATGGAAACAAAAGCCTGAATGACGTGATGTTGTCCAAGTATAGTTACTGTGCATGTAACTATTTTGCCTAGTACTGCATGTTGTTTAGCGACATTGGTGCAATTACCACCTACAATGCAAGAGGGGGTGGCGTGCGGTTGAACAGTTTAAAGCAATCACCAATTGTGCATGCTTGTCTTTTTTTCAGAAAAGAGAATCGATTAACACATAAAGAAATCGAGATATTATTATTCCATGTTACCTGGACATTATCGAACCTACACCTTCGAATGGAATTAACGAAAACATGGAACACTTTTTTCTTGAACAGATCATTAATAGGTCATGAAGTATGACCGTCGAATGGCATATTTGAAGGATTAATAGTGAAACATGTATAATGACGTTGTTTTACGTTGCTTAGTGTTGACAACTTCTGCCTTTTATTGGTATCGTGTTTTTACATCGTTATGGCGAGAATAATGCCGTTTCACGGTTAAACGATTCTATTTTTGGCAAAGACTCGAATGTTTCTAATAACAAAATCCAAAGTACGAACAAATTTCGGGACGAATCGTAACTTTAAAGTACAACAGAAAAGTTCGCAACAGCTCAAACAACAATACTGCTAACTACTTGGCTCGCAAAATTTCAGTTCCAATGAACATGCACATAGTATAAATGAAATTGCTGTTGTTTTCCGTTCTTATAACTACAAGTATTTAGTCAATGATGGCCTTGTTGTAACCGAAATATGATACAATCAACGTTCCGGATACTCGACTAAATAGCTACATACATTCATCATTAAAAACTATTGGCTTGCGGTTACAAGGACCAATCTTCCAACAGTGGATAGGTAGGGGGGTAATTTTAACATTCTTATATACTTGTACTGAAAAGCGGCGGTATTGGTCTGTCAAACCCTATGGGGATCCTTTCGAATATCGCTCCCCGAGGTAGCTCTATTTGGTAAATGCCACTTTTTATATTGGTGCAAAGTCGAATACTGATCGCATGCACTTTGATCAAACTAGTGATATAAAATGTCTGAGAGTCATCTAGCCAAATGGTTCAGGAATCATATATTCGTGTAGGTAAATTATTCTAATAATTATGTTCGAAACCACATACATCACAATTTTCTTAGCATAAAGTCAGGACGTACAACAAACGGACATACAAACAAAGAGACATACGTTATCACAATACTGATTTTAAGGTTATCTTTTTCATTTTTGTGTTAATGTTAACTCACAATATACTGCTTATCACCAGAATGCAACTTTTAACCATATAATAACTGAATGAAATGAAACAACATCAAAATGTCATATCATTTGGGCATGTACATGACAGAAAAGCAGACGGACAGACAGATAGAAAGACATACGGACAATCGCATTACTACATTTAACTGCACGGTAAATGCATATCTTGTTGACATGTGTTTTGTAGAAACAACGAGTGTATCATCATTGAAGTTTAATGACTTTTATCTTGCATTAGATAGTTGGGGATCTCTATCCGAGACCTCGAATACAGCTTGTTATTGAGTACGGGAGCTGTATAGAGCTCCCCGGAGAGATGTATACGGAAACGTTTTAAGCGGCGAATTCGAAAGGATCCCTATAGGGTGTGACATTGGTCGTGTGGTTACTGTGCTGGACTTGTAACCCATCGATCTGGGTTCAATTCCAATTCGCGAAAGGTCATCCCTTCAATGAAATAAAGACAAAAATGTCGATTGTATTCCACATTTTGAGAAGTTGCCGGTTCCATGTAGACGGGTAAGTTGGAATATAGTCCAGGGAACCGGTCGCCGTATGTAACTGTAAAATTGTTGAAAACGGCTTTAAGCCCACTGATTAAAAAAACACTGTACTGAAAACAAAAAGTTACAATACAGAATGTTTTGATTCGGACAACTTTTCAACGACTTGTCCGCGTAAATGCAAATGAACATTAATTTAAGAATGACTTAAGATAAATAGTTTATAACTCCGATGCAAATCAAGTCCTACATTTATCCACATTGATATTCTGTAAAGCGATTAATCTAGTTGGAACAATCAATTATTTCCTTTACAACTACGTATAGGTATCCACTTTCCAAGTACTTTTCATTCGTGCATTTCAGCCTAACATGCAGAATATAGTCGATATAAAACATAAATTCAGTTAAAGCAATGCAATTGGGTCAGCATCACAGGTTTCAGTTCACTTATTCTCCGTTAAGCATTACTTATTTCAAGATTTTCGAAAGCGTTTAACGTTGTAACATTGTATACGCGTGTAACGGAATTTGCATTCTCCATTGCAGTTACATGCTACAGTGAACATACGATAGGTATTGCAATCGGGCCATCAGTCGCTGTAATGGTTATTATATTGATAACAATAATAATAACTTCAATGTTCATTATACGAAGATGGTAAGCTTTAAATCATTTCAGTTCTATACGAAACTTATGTTTGTTTGAAATCAATTGTTTCCTCACAAATTTAGAAAAAAGTCGAGAAGAAAACGGCGATAATGTACAAAAAATGAAATATCGTGTTGTTTGATATGCTAACTAGCGGCCACCTTCGAATACAGTCCACTATGTAAATAAATGTCAATCTTTAAAAAGATTGTCATTGGCTGTTTATAAAAAAATGACCTGCGCATTAGAACGAACTGTCCATAAGAGCCATATTTAATATTTCCCAAGTGAGGCATTTGTTCACAGGTTTGACTGTATATGAAACGTTTTAAATGTATTTACAAGTTTTGTTGGTTTACGAATCATGCATTTATTTCCTGTCGTGTATATATGTAGTATGTCCAAACAACATTTCGAACATAATTTAATTTGAACCGCTGGTGGAATAGTGTGGATTTCAATTGAATTTAGAGAAGAATATTAAACTATGCAAATGACTTTAGCACAATAATACAGCGGTGATATTTTTATATGCAGTATTAAGTAAGCTATGCTAATTCATATTCCCGCATGCTTATGTCATTTCTATGTGTTAATTTGGTGTTCGTATACCGATATTTCAAATATATTTTAGCTCGTCGTGTTTTTGATGGATACATGTTTTCGGAGAACGGAATATAAACTTGTTCGTCTTATGTTTACGTATGTGTATTGTTAATTAATTCAAAAAGTGTTTATTGTTGCAAGCTGTGTTAATTGAAAAGATATTGTTGCATTGCATCTTCTATTTTGTCACCTGATCTAAATTGTGTGGTTTTATTCATTAAGTTATTTTGTAAAGCATCTTGTCCATTCTGAGAATTTTTTTCAAATTGTGTATCGTGATTTGTTTTGCTCAAATTCTTTGTTTGTAATATTTCAGTCTCGACGTATAATTGAAATTCTTCAATTATGACATCAAGTATAAAATTATTGCTTTTCTTCTCTGAACGTCTTTGAAGTTTCATCGTTTCCATGTATTAGCAAATATATAAACAATTCAAATACCAGGCGCGTAGCTACCAGTACGCAGAATACGCAGCTGCGTACACATCATTCCAAAATACGGTAAATATAAAAGTGCCAAATAAATGCAATAAAAACTGAGGACTGAGAGGGGCGGAGGGAGTATTGAAAATGTTTCGACGGAACATTGATAATAGAAATTTCACCAAACAAAACCAATGTCGTAATCGCTTCATGGTAATGAAAATATTCGCACGCTATCTTTGTAGTTACTGGTCTGTAAAGTTTACGTAGCGCGTGTTTTAAATGTGGCGGGAGGTCACGCAACATCAGGAAAAGGACTGCCATATATTGATACTGCTGACCTGGTTGATGAAGATGTTCTGACCAAACAGTGGTCATCTGTCATCGCACACGTGTCTTCTACAGCACAAACGTGCTGCATCTTTGTCTTTGAATCGTCAAGTTCAAATGATTTTTAAATGTGTTGAAATAAATTCATCTACGTAGTACGTACCATTTCTATTTGTGAAATTTGTATTGTTAAACAGTTTAAGTATCTAATGTATACGTCGATTTGGAAAGATATTGTTTGATTTTTTAAAAGGTGTACTCACAGGAGCTAATACCGCCCATCTTCCAGTGCGAGATTTAGCATGTGAAAATGTGCTGACTGCTTGTGGCGTGGCAGGTTTTTAATAGTTACGCTGCTATGATAATTCATATGACTGAATATTACATTGCACAAATTATAGCAACATATTTACATACTTATCCATCGCGGAAATAATGACCCGTGGTAACCCAGGGCTTTTTACAAAGAAAGTAACACTGATAGTTAGTGTCTTCCCCTAGGAAAATATGTTGTATATTTTCCCCAAAATTCTATTTCCCCTATTTTCATTATACATATTGCCCACATTTGCTTATTTGGACTATTTTCCCCATTTTAACAGCACCCAGAATCTTTTATTCCTAAAAATAATATAAACGTATGTCTGGTTAAATGTTAAATATATAAAACTATATATACACGGCTTCTATAGATCATAAATCATTTTGCTAGTCCTCCGTATATTCCGTGGTCGTTTGACCTAACCATTGCTCATGGACCAGTACTATCCAGTGATGTCCTTCCACAAGGAACCGACACATGTTCCACATGTGGATGATGTCTTTGTTGATAAAATGGCATTTCGTCTAATTTTCATGAAAGGGTATAACCTTCCGCGACAGGGAATCAAACTCTGATCACAGGGCTACGAATTCAGCTGCTGCGGAGCCGAATTTAAATAGTGTTATATATAAGCGTCAGTTGAAAACTTATAAAAATAAATAAATGTTGCAGGTACATGTATTTGTTTTTCGTGTGACTTCGTTTGCAGTCAAAGTTACTGGTCTCATAAATAGTATGTATTGTATGTACATGCGAATTCTTTGCCCGTGTTAGCCTCAGTCGTAAGGTATGTGTGACCTGTGTGTGGATGCAATAGTCATGGACGATTTTTCACGAAAAAACTGACTATTGTTTTAACATGCATAGATTTACAAGCGAAATCTATTGAACGCACTTGGGCCCAAGTACAAATAAAATCCCCCACTAGCATTCAGAATTTCTGCGTACACACCATTATTAGTCAAGCTACGCCCCTGAATACCATATAAAAATACTAAGACATACCTTTAACAAACCTAATATTGTGTTTATTTAATCTTTTCAATTCTTTACAATGATTTACAGCACAAAAGCTGTGCAGTCGATGGTTGAAAAGCTTTTCTATAATTTATCATTCAAACTTCACATTTACTAAAAAAGAAACCAGAGTATATTAACTTACAGACATATAAAGAGTTGTATTCGGGTTATCGTATCAGTTTGTGAAGTATACTACAAAACATTTTAGGATGTTTATTTTGTCACCATTATCTGACATGCTTTGAGATGTACCGATAGACTTATGCCTTTTGTCGTGCGTGATCACATTTTTGAGACGGCTTTGTGCCTTGATATACTTTAGTCAATGCAATAACAAATACATGCACAATGATACAAAGCGGTAGAAGAAAACTGTCAACTACGTATACGGTATTCAACATATTACATATAACATCATTGTTCTAAATTTGAACCATATGACTCGTGTCCTTGAGTCAGTCAAGTTTCATTATTATAGCTACTACCTTAAAGTAGTACATTGTAGATTCGTGTTTGTAATAATTTGATACTTTGCAGAAATGATTACTTCCGAACCTTTCCCGTCCACTTCACTAAATATATAGAGAGTTTCGTCTTTCGTACAGGAGTCCATTACATGAAAAATTCTTCACAGCTAATCTGGATGTTTGGTGTAACAACATCAATAGTGCCGCAGAATTAAGAAAAAATAACTCGAATTGTTAACTACCCGACGGCATATAACTAATTACCGATGACAGTGACGAAAAACGCAAGAATTACTGCAAATATTTATTTTCCGTATCGGATTATTCAATAAAAATAATTTGTATAATTGACGTTATTTATGTTCTTAAAGAAGTACTAAGAGAAATACTACTTTATTGATCAACACTTCGTTCCAATCTTAAAACTTGTAATTCTTATACTACATAAGTATCAACCACATTTTAAAGAAACTCTTCTGGCTTGACTGCATAATTTATAATACTTATCTTTTGAATCGTATATTATGTGTCTGCAAATTGTTTAATTTTCAATAATCAATATGGATTTATATCTTTGCAATCAATTTTTGACAATGTATGTATGTTTATAATCATTGCCTTCTCCGCAGCACAGATATAATTTTATTCTATATTATGTATATATGTGCATGTACATTTGTTGTGTTGTGTTTATAAATGTTAATGTCCTCATGGATCGCAAGGCTTAATGGATTTACTGAAATAAACCATTTATAAAATTTAGCAGACGATGTCAAACATGTATTGCATTAACTACTATGCGGAAATATTTAAACATCAGATAAAAGTCAGCTAAATGATGATTCAAATCAATATTACCATCAAACACTGTACATCATGTATACAAAGTGAACAAAATATGCAGTGTAACCTTCATGAAAGGCCACCTCCGAACGACAGCCAGTACACTAGCAACACAAATTTACGTTTTACTCTATTTTACCTCTATCAACAACAGCAATATCTTTACAAAAGCCATTTATGTCCTTCCTATTGGAGGCTGTTGTAGGGAGTTTGCACTGTAGTAATAATGCACATTATATTACGAGTCGTTAACATATAAACTAGTGATCACTAGCCCCTTACCGCGAAAAGTTCGTATCTCATCCAGGACCAAGAAAATCTTACATATGTGGAAACAGTCAAGCTAGCCTATAGAAAGTCTTTGGCTCTACACAGAGGATCAAACTACATTGTTTAAGATCGATAAGACGCCATATGTCCCTGACTCGTTAATACATCCTTAATATCAGGGAATGCAGACGAATTGTAAAGATAGGCGGTTTTTCACGTGCTACGATTACCAGAGATGGTCGTTCACTACGGTAGATCTGTATCTTTCGTAAAAAATGTGAAACGCTTTGACACAATATAATATCTTCCTTTACCAAATAATTTTGCGGGATCATAAAATACATCGTCAAGGAAGTTGAAATTCGACCATCCGTAAAACATACCGTAATAAATATACCTAATCCAATAGAAATTGTTGGTAATGGTAGGAATAATTCAAACAGGTTTATTACACATATTTTGGTTTATCAGGTAATTAGTTATTTTTTTCGAAAGTTTTGTCATACAATTTATCAAATACATATTTTCGTGCGTTAATCAGGTAACCAGTTAAACTTTCATATCGAAAACATGTCTGCTACGTTTTCCACAGACATAACTCTAATAAGGTTACGGTGTTAGAAATAATTTAAATGCAAGAAATTATTATGTTGTTTCAAATTCAATATCATTTGATGTTTCTTTTTATATTTGTGAATTTTAGAATGTCCTTCCTTTCTGGCCAAAGTATATTTGTGAATTTCTAGGAGTATGATTTTGTAACGGCTTGTCATTTCAGAGAGTAACCTAAAAACAGGTATGCGGTTGTATGTGTTTCAACGGTTTGCTATCTTCTTGGGTTTAAACGCAAGAAAGTAATTTAATTAATTTTAGACATTCACTAATTTACTGATGTTTACATGAGCAAAATTCAATTTTACTGTGACAGAAAGACAACGTCCTGTTTGCTTTGGTCTATTATGAAATTATGCCTTCAATATAGTAATAAATTATGCTTAATGAGATGAAAATTGAAATTACAGTTATAAGCAATGAACGCACAATCGTAATACCATTAATAAATTGAGTGTAGTCAATACACTAACAAAACCAACTAAAAAATCCAATGACATCTTATGTTTTATTTTCCATTCATTTTTTTAGTATTTTCAACTGCACCTGCACCAGGATGCGGAAGCTGTGGTTGTTGTGTACACAGTTTGTGTGAAGGGCAAACTTTGCCAAATTCTGAATATATGAATGACGTCTGTACAGAAGGTTGTATTGATGGTATCAGTGGGGCAAGATGTTATAACAAATGTCCTGGTGGCTGTTTAACGTGTAAACAATATTCCAGAAAGACATGTACAGCATGTAAACCCAGATACTATCTAACTTCTTCCAACACTTGCACTACATGTCCATCTATTTGTAAGTTGTGTACTTCACAATCGGAATGCCAGGAATGCGTTTCACCATATTACAATGACGACGAAACGACAAATTGCTCTTTATCTTGTCCTAAGAATTGCTATTGCCAAAGAATCGGACAGTGCTCCTCTTGCAAAGATGGATATTTCAATATTAGCAATGAATGCCAAGAAGCATGTCCGAATAATTGCGTAACCTGTTCCGAGAAAAACACGTGCCTAACGTGTACTAATGGATTCTACAATGAGGAAGTATTTGATAATGAAACAAGTGATGCAATTACGAACTGCTCACTTCCATGCAGAGAAACGTGCAACAATTGCTCCTCATACAACATTTGCCAAAGTTGTAAACACAATTTTGAAGGTCCAACATGTGATGATTGTTCTCCTGGTTGGTATGGACATAACTGCAACATGACATGTCTTTCAACAAATCGTTCAGAAGGTAGATGTGATAAGTACACAAGGAAATGTATTTCATGTCCAATAGGTTTGTATGGGTCGCTCTGTGAACATGCTTGTTCACCAGGATGTAAGACATCGTGTAACTTCACAACTGGATATTGCTTTGAATGTATTGCAACATATTCCGAGATAAATGTTGCGTGGAGGATGGGCATTGCCGTACTTGCTCGTCCAATACAGTCTGTGACACATGCGCTAATGGATTTTACGAAGATGTGTGCAATGAAACTTGTTCTAAGCATTGCTTAAATGTTAGCTTTGACCCCATATGTGAGAAAGACTACGGCTTCTGCAATAACTGTAGCGATGGGTTTTATTGACATTACTGCAACGTGACTTGCAGTAGTAAATGTACAAACAAACGTTGTTTCAAAGAAAGCGGAGTTTGTACTGAAGGATGTGATGGAAATTTCGAAGGACCAACTTGTACTCTAGGTATAAGTTTTTTTTATATAAAAAGGGACATTTTTGTTGCGAGCTTGAGCTGTATCTAACATCTATATGTTTGTACACAGTCAGACCTGTGAAAAACTGCCAACCTTTGGAAGTCTGGATGGCCTTTGTTCAAAGGTTTGGCTTTTATTTTGCACCAAGATATAAATTGGCTTCAAACTGTTACATAATATCTTCGAGTGAGTAAACATCTTCTATATTTTCGAAACTAGTTTCAGATACATCTGAGCATTTTTGCTTCGTCTTATTCATATTTCAGAGTTGGAAAGTGAATCAGCCAACATTGTTCCTATTGTTGGTGGATCGCTCGGTGCTGTAGTTGTCATTATCATTGTTGCTATGGTAATTGTGGTAATGAAAAGAAGGTAAATGCAAAGCAATCTTCTTGGTTATAAAAATAATATTTTCAATAAAACTCCTGATGCCCGGTCCAGTTCAGACCATGGGATATGTCTGCATTTGAAGGACTTCCTAATAAGTGAGATACTATTTCTCTAAAGCAACTCATATTTGGAAGTTATTGAAAATATCATGTTTTAATGAATGTCATTCGTAGGGGTAGACTCTTTTTCGAGTGTCTGAAATCTGGAAAAAATACGCACTAATTTGAGTGTTTAGTTCACCATATTTTGTGATTTTCTAATATTCAAGATTTGAGACATTCGTTCGACATTTTCATGAATAGTTAAAGAAGTATGCATATTTGACGGGGAGAAGTTTCACTGTATTTTGCTATATTGTGGTACTTCATACATATTATATTTGTTTAGCAAGATCTGTTATACACGTTAACAATACTAAATGGTGTTTGAAATACGAATGGTTCTGAATAGGCTGTAAATATAAACTGCCTTAAATATTCGAAACAAAAGCACCAGGAAGATATAAGACGAATTCGTAAACCTTTTACGCATTGTAAGAAATTTAAACAATCAATTACCTCAACTGCAGGTAAATAGTTGTATTTTGTACTCTTTCTATTTGGGGGTATTTTCTTACTTAATGAATGTTAAAGTCTAGCTTGTTCATATTTGTCTAAACTTGTATAAAATGTTGTAGACCTGGGGTAAAATGATGTAATAATATATATATTAATTCTTGTTAATTAATTTCGGCATAATGATATAAAGAAACATGTACACACCACCATTGCGCATTGTGTTATCACGAATTTCTTTTTTCTATGTATTTCTTTGTTTCATTTATCTCTGCTGACTTTGCGGCAGGCTATCAATAAAGTAATCCTTGATAAACATATTTACTGTCAACTGCATTTATCAGGAATAATTTTGGCTGCTATGTATAGAAAACGATACTGTGCAACATAGTTCACGTAAATGCTGTCTAATATCTTCTTTAAGATAAACCCTGCTATAAACTGTATTTAAGCATGAATCTTATTCAACAAAATGCGGATATCAAAATACAGGTATGATACACTATGTGTTTATAGAACAATAAACCACGTTGTTTGCATTGAAATCATTTTATTTTGTGAATGGGATGTTAAATATATTTTCTTTTATAATACCCGGTTAGCTAGTGTACCATTTATGATTCAATTCGTATTGCAATGAAATTTCATGCAAACTTATCCCATCTCGCTTTGGTAGGCGACCACATGCTAAACAGTCAGATGTCTTAGAAGATGGAGAAGATCAAAATAGACTCCAACCTCCTGGTACGTATGTTAATACCTGTATCTATTGAAACATCGTTCCTTTTGAACAATTGTACGCTCGCATATCAGATATAAAGGAGCAGCAATAAATTGCTATAAAATAAATACATGATGTGTGAATAACGATTTAAAGGGACTGGTCCATAGTTTCGTCTTTGCTGAAACGCTTTTAATGTGAAAATAAATGTGAATTACATATTACGTAAGATATCCGGTATCGGATACAAAATTGAGGCAGTTGAATATTTGAAATTAGTTTCACATTACATTCATATACTTTTATATTACGGAACTGGAAATTCAAACAGTGATTTTTATGTTCTCACCTACCCCAGGGTATAAAGGGAACTGCTGGGTTAAGATACTGAACTGAAAATGAGAATCATGAAATTTTACTAACATTACAGAAGAAGAAGCAGACGCCGAGCTCGAAGATATTAGTGAATATGGCGACAGGGAATTGCTAGAAGTCGAAGAACAGTATGATGAAGCAATATATGAGAATGTGGCTGATATTTCTGCTTCAATGTTTGCTGCCTATGTCAAAATGAAAACGAATGAGAGTTACAAATCTGAATTCGCGGTAAATAATAAAATTGATACAATTCACAATTAGTGGTGACCAACTTACGTCATTGATATACGTTTAATTTTATTGTATAGTTAGTATGGTGATTTAGTGTCAACCCTAGCGCCGGGGATATAAAACATGCGAGCAGGTCCTGAGCTCAAATTTCGATTCCCTTATCAAAATATTTTTGTCGAAACATTAGAGGTGTTTAATGTTTAAATACATATGAAGGTCAATTATTCTGTCAGAATAATGTATCAGTATTGTCATTATTGTCTGATCATAATTAACTATATCATCGGGGCCAGTTCTACTTTACGCTTCCATGAAGAACCGGCAACTTCTCTAAGTAAGGACGAGAATCTACTTTTTTTCTAAGTCTCATGAAAGGTTTGACCTGCAGCGACCAGGAATTGAACCATTCTTTCGGGCTGGAGACCGATAGCATTTTTTATAACCTCGAACCCTAGACAATTGTAAGTCATCTCGATCGGACGAAAAAAGGCTCATATCACGTGTCAAATATAGCAGACCGATAATTTAAGTAAACAGTTGTGTACATGTAGTAGTTTTGCTCCCATTAGTGATCTTGTTCATATATTTGACGGTTGTGTAATAATAGATGATACTTCAATGTTTTTTGTTTAAGCGATTACGGGAAAAAGATCTAAGCAATTTTTGGAATCCATCTTTAGTCTTATATCTGTTATATTAATATTATGATGGTTGGGGTCTAATTGTTTTCATGATTTAATGTTATTTTTTACAACTGCTTAAACCAACATGTAGCAATTACCAAGAGGACTAACAGAGAGTCACGAGGATTCCCAGAACAAGGAAAATGTGGGCAAGAATCGATATGTCGGTGTTTATCCATGTAAGTGTATCATAGTTATTTCAAACTAAAAGTAAAGTTGTTCACAAAATCATACATCAACCGTTGCCATGGCATTTCTCATAAAACACGAAAAATCAACAGGGAATTACACTCACGGGTCCGTCGTAAGCCTTCAAGCTTTACTGTTCACAAATCAAGTCAGGATTTCTGAATATAAGACCTGCCCGATGTTTGTCCTATATTATACTGATATTGTAGAAAGTCTAAGCTTTCAACGAGCTATGAATCATTGCTGTATCACTTTGTCTTGGGTTTGACTAAGATTTAACTGAACTGTTAGGAAATAGACAACTATTACGGACATAGACAACTGTGACTAGTGACCTTATCGCATGAATCTATAGGACTGCGGGAAACTTAAAAGTTTCAGTATAAAGGAATGTCTTGTATCAATGGAGTTGACTCAGCATTGAAAAGCCACTGACACAATTACAAGGTCATTTTATTAAACCTTAACTAATTTTACTTTATTTCATATAAGTCTATGAAATTAATAAATGTCCGTAAAATTGTTGTTCTTCTGTTCATGTTAGTGGTTTACATATTAAGCAGTGCGTTTTAATTATTTGTGTTCAATCACTCCAGGGTAAAGATTAAAAGTGTTTCGAAGTTTTACATCAACGCGTGTTACATTGACGTAAGTATAAACATTATTTGTACTTTAGTCGTAATGGAAAGCATGTACCTAGATACCTAGTACAAAAGCAATTAAGCATACCTCTCTAAGTGCCACTTATCAAAGCCACAATTAAACCACCACGTCCTCCAAAAGCCAACACTTGAACCTATACAGACGTATAATACCTGGAAAAAGTGCACCTACATACATGCAAATGCAAAACCTTCGTAAACAGATTATATCCTATACACCCATAGACAAAACACAGTAAAAATGTAAACAAACCAATCCATGTGGCCTGTACCTTTTGACTGTTGTTGTCAGTTTTGTTAATAAAATATTGATCACAGAGTAATAAGCCAGGTTTCTGAAGTGGTTAATACGATAAGTGTTATCATTCTTGGGATGAAACGAATTGTTCATGGCATAGTTAAACTTACCATTGCAGGGTTTCAGATGACCGAATGGTTACATTGCAACATTGGGTAAGTTAGGACTGTTGGACGTTTTTAAAACTATACATAAACTACTGTCATTGTATGTGGACATTAACATCTACTAAGGTTTGATTTAGTACAAAAAAGAAAATTACCTGGAACAAAAATCAAGCCAGTTTACAAATTATAATTGTTTTAAAGATTTGGATTTTTCAACTTGCCCTAAGACCAGTCTGCCATTGTAATACGTCGCTACTGACACGGTGACATATATCTGATGTGTCTAAACTGTACATTAGATCTTGTAAACCTGTTTGTATAAACCTGTTCTTTACGTAGAACTGTAACCCGGTTCAAAACCTTCCAAAAGCAATCGCTGCATACAAATAATGTATTAAAACATTCAGGGCCAACGAGAAAAGCGACGAATAAGTTCAACATATTTTGGACGATGGTTTTGCACGTGAACTCGGATGTGGTCGTCATGTTGACAAACCTTCGGGAACACAGTGTATGTATAACCCTTGGTATGAGATATAAAACAAGTAATCAACACGTCCAGCATGTGCACAGGAATGTAATGAAACACATTTATTGTAAATAAAGAAGTCACTATGACATGCCATATGTATTCAATTGTTATAATTATAAGTATTATCACAATTCCAAAACGGTACATACATTTCATTGTTACTAATAATTGGTAGATAAGATTGATTTTAATCCAGAACAAAGACATGCATCTAATCATAGCTTATATTTAAATTTATTTGTAGGGAAATAAATGCGAACAGTACTGGCCGAATCTGAACAACACTAACACACATCAAGATAATGCAGTGTTTTGTCGAAGTGTTGAAGTATTTGCAGAGTATACTTTGCGTACATTCACAATTGAAAAGGTTAGTATAGCAACTGTGTGTATCTAAACAAGTATATGCATTTACTAGGTGGTCGCTTATGTTGAGCAGATATAAGTTTAAGCCACAGTGTATTTTAAACCTTTTTGTCCGAGTGTCTGTTGACGTTCTAACTTTTCAAAACATGATATTTTAGTTATTATGCTGTTCCGTTTAATTAGTGTTCGGCATGGTTATTGAGCTGAGTATTTTGAAAAGCAGCAGATTGGAATCATGTTTTATAATTTGTTTATGTTGATCAAATTAAGGTGACACTAATTCAATGGATGTTATATAATTTCAAAAGAAAGCAGAGAAGCGAACCATCTACCAACTCCATTACACAGCATGGCCTGATAAGAGCATTCCAAGTGATGTAACAAGCCTTGTAGAATTCCGACAAAGGGTTCGAAGTATCCCTCGGACGCACAAAGGTCCAGTTATCGTCCACTGCAGGTATAGTATTAGGTTTGCTTATTAGTGACAAGGTTGTGAACATGTACCACACCTTTTAGTTTCCATGGGTTTGAAGCCATTGTTCAAGTATATTTCAGTTATTAGCAGTTAAACCTGACTAACTTTAACCAGTACTAGTTACATTTCCACAAGAAACCGGCAACTTCTTTACAAGCAGAGGACAATCGACTTTTGTCAAATGTTCATCAAAGAAGGGTATGACCTGCCGCAACCGGGATAAAAACAAGGACCACCGGGTAACAAGTCCAAAGCATTTGCGACTAGACCACAGACATAATGCACCGCACTAATGCAATGTAACCATTCGATCTGCTGAACCCCTGCTTTAGATGTGAATTGTATAAAATATAAAATTTACAAAAATACAAATGTATTGATGTAATGTGCATTACATTACCTTTTCTACCTGATGACAAATAAACACACATGAAGAATGACTAAATCATGAAGACATATTTTTCATTCTCGCTTCAGACACAGGATCCTTGGTGCTTGTAATATACATTAACGAAGTTAGACGGCTTTAGTATTGCTTTTGACTGAACGAGTAGTTTTTTGTTGACCGCCCATTTACTTAAATTAATGTGACTTGTCTAATTCACAGCGCTGGTATCGGGCGCATTGGAACCTTTATTGCGCTAGACAGGCTGACGGAAGCCGGTGAGGCAGGGGAGACAATCAATGTATACGAATGTGTCAATAAAATGAGAAAGCAACGTGTAAACATGGTTCAGACACTGGTAAGAAAACGTTTAAAATATGATCAAATAATGTTGAGGATGTTTTATTTTACTTAAATTATATGGTAGTTTCTAAACATCTTCATCATTGAGGGGTGATCGATGGTCGGATCGAATGGCAACGCACTGGACTACTAAACGAAGGATTGTGGTTTCGATTCTCGGCTCCACCTTTCGAATTCATCTGAGACGCTGCTTCAGTGTCCCCATCAGTATTTACACAGGCACGATAAAAAACTGGAAAAGATATTCGAAAAAAAGTTGGGATATAAATGCTCGATCCTACTGTATATCTCCAATTAAAAGCACATTATTTTATGATAATGAAGCATGTTCAAAACCTATGTTTTGTCAGGGTGCTACATTATTTCTATTGTTCATTATTTCTTACTTTATGATTTGTTATCAGCCACAAATAAGTTAAAAACGATAAGTTGAAAATATATAGGAGATGTATATATCTTTGTTTATTTTAGGAGCAATTCAAATTCATACACAAGGCTCACACACGTGAGAAGGAATTCAACGCCCACTTCGAGGTAAGCCAGATCCTTCTCTTTTTGTAATTTACAAATGACCAATATTCTAGTAGACAACTTAAGAGGGAACAAAATATAGTTACCCACAAGGAAGAGCAGTTTTTTGGCTCAAGGTAATGAAGACATTTAGTAGAGGTGCACTTGTTATGCTTCTAATTCTGTTAAAGCTAATAGTAGACTCATACACCACTCCATGTCCGCTACTAAAGCACATTTGACTCTTAAACTTCCTTATTATATGTAATAATAATAGTGCTCCTTCTTCATTATGGTTTTGTTTCAGCGTCTACAGTGCTAGGTGTCCGGTGTTATTATTAAAACGTCTTGAATTCAGTCAAACGGGTTGTTAATCATTCTGTTACTGTAATAATTCATTTATGCTATACTTTCTTTTAAATAGAAATGTATTATGCAAATCAATTTCACAAATAAAAAGTTCATTTCGTGAGATCGAGTCCATTTCGTACTTTATATCTATCCAATAGGCGAGGTTGCAGTTTATGGCGTAATCTCACTCTACTGATGTCCTCGCTCTGCTGGTGTCTTTTAGTGATTACAATGCGTAGTAATATTGCACTATATTTAATGACTGAAACATTTGTATGGATCACCCTTATGAATGAAACTTTTGTGCGGATGGATGCTGAAATATTATTTAACTAGTTAGTTTACAGTTTGACTTGCCAAAACAATGTAATTATTCCACATGCTTTCAAAATCATTAGAATTATGCAATGTTTCCAACTTGTATCAAAACTCCGAATGGTAGACTTACACAATCGGTGGTACTATTTTCAACGCGAATGTATTGATAAGAGGCGTCAGGTGATTGTAAATAGAAAACTGGATGTATCACTATATAGAATATGTCGCTTCTATACATGTTACGCATTATCTTGTGCATGCTCTTATGTGACACTGTGCGAACTTAGCAACAGATTTCCAATAGCAACCTAGAGAATTACACGACTGTTTCAAGTGATCTTCGTCATTTAGATATTAAATGACAAATACAATAATACTCATGTGTTTGTTATTACTTGTATCTCCAAACAGAGCTCATAAAGTGTTGACCACCTTACATAAAAAGTATTCCATAAAAGAGGAACAGACGGGAACTAAATAAAATCCAATATGCATACAACACGGGATGGGGAATTGAAATTACTTATAATTTAATTACATACATATTTTGTAATTGTCCCCAGATGAAAATACCTGAGTTTCAGGGCTATTGATTTTTATTGTTTTATCGACGGACAATAAAGACTTACGGCATTGATTTTGTGTAGGCATACCGACATATTTTCTTAGAAATAGATTGGGCGGATAATGTAAAATCCTGAGTCAATCATTTCTCTGATGATGAATCAAAAGTCATTAACCTCGTTTATACCCCTGTCGTTTAGCTCCAGACCGTTCTAAGGCAGAATCTTATAGAAGACAAAGTGTTGTCACCATTTTTGTAATGTCTGTTATGTTAGGTGGGTTTTGGTTTGCGGGATAATTTAAGCATATGTATTGTCTTAAATGACTTACGGGAATAATACAACAATGCGAATTTAACCGAAGTTATATATTAAGGATTTCGATCTCTAATGCATAACCTCCAATTTGAAGAGTACTCAAGTTCATGAATTTTACTGACATATTGACATATTCCTGAGGGTTATGAGTTCAAACCCTACTGGGACCATACATTTTTTTTTTTTTTTTTTTTTTTAGTTTTTAGGTAATGTTTCGTACTTAGAACATGAATTAATACAGTGTTATGTAGGCAAACATTCCTTTCAAAATTTTTGGTTAGGTTTATGGGAATTTATTCATGGTTAATTAACGAAAATCAAGTAACTGTGGATTTCTGACACACATCTTTTAAATCCGGACGTTAAAACTTTTTTTAATTTTTGTGTAGCCATTACACACACATAGAAGTTAATTTTGAGAAAATTTCACGAGTTGCTATCCTTTAGTTTTTATCTGATTGATATTTATCAATTTGTTACTTTTTGGTAAATCGGCGAAAATCTTGACTAAATATAAAAGGGGTGGGGTTACATTTTTCATTTTTTCTGCAACATTGTAGTTCCAAACATCATATAAATAAGTTGGGTGACTAAACAGTGGTTACCCTTAGACTTATACACATTCTTGCATTTATTGTATCGTCTGTTAGTGAGGTAGGTCAATTTTCATAAAGGTGTCTTGATTTGATTTTAAGGTTCTATTTTACGTAACTCTCTTAACTAACGATAGAAGTTTTTAAACATTCACCTGTGAATGTCTTCATGGATATACAAAAGAATGACAATATTTAAAATACAATCCGTATTACTTCGTATTAGACTTCTGATACCTTAAGCATGAGTCACAATATTTGGCTTGAATTACAAGCATGTACATTATATACTTATATAGACTAATAGCGGCATCCATTTCACAGGAGTTCACTCGATCTATGTATAAGTCTGTATCCATGACAAGTATGATTTTATTTGTCCACTATCAGAGTTTTCACAAAAGCCATCATTAATATAAGATGACTATTCAACGATAATTCATACAATAAGTGTAATAATTCCGCTAATCATGAATCTTATGTAAAATCTACATACCAGTGTATTGATAATAGTATAACACTAAGATTAATAATGATAATGTCAATTGACAAATAAATGTTTATAATAGATGTAATTAAGCGACAACACTGATCTAGCCAGTATAGTATCACGTCAAATACATACCTTACGTACGGTATCAATATTGTTAAAACGCCAAGTACGGAATTGCGGGATTTTAACACATCTTACATACGGGAGATAATTTCTACTCTATGCTATTATTATCACATTATTAACACAATGTTTACATCGGCCATTTCACAGTGATTATACTCAAATTGCTAATAGGAAAGCGGTATGTTTATTAATTCATATTATTAGTTTTGAATGCATATTTTACAACTGAAGTGATTCAGTTTAATAAGGATTTATCAATTAGAGAGCTTCTCTAGTTTGAGGTATTTTAATTAATGACTTCCAACACATAAAAACAGTCTCATTGAGATTGAAAACGAAAGTACCTTGTCTGAGTTAAACCTATGCTTTTTCTATCCAAAATGTATTTATATGCAGTGTTTAGTCATTATTGAAGAAAATATAATGAATTGCTAAATAGTAATGAAACGAATGTACTCTTTCAAGTCAGACCATGTTTACACTCCGCGGTCAAATTTATTTCGCCATATATGGTATGCGTGCCTACGTGATTATTTATTTAGTTTGTATCATATTCAAAAAGCATATCAGTCAACGTTTCTCATATTTTAAATCGATTTCAAAATTTCACAAAATATCTTTTCATACACTGATTATTTTAACCACGTAAAAATGCATTTAAACGTTTTAAACCGTGTTATGTACATTGTATATTCAACAAAATTAAATCGAGCAGGTATTTTTCATTGGTAGATAGTCAAACTTGTGAACTTACACGGTAGTAGGAAATCAATAAGGCCGATATGAATAACATTCTATCAGAGCTTTATCCCCTCTTTTCTTTCAATAAACTTGAGCTAAAAATAGTTGCTGTTTATATCTGATATGGTGATTGGTTTTGAGGAAGTTTATTTACATGAGTGTAATTTTGTGATTCCGTTAATTAATTTCAATGTCAGAATTTGAATTATATTCTAAAAAATTGTCGTAGGTGTAAATTACAATACTCATCAAATTGAAACCCCCTTAAAACACAAATATGGTTTCAAAATAAACAACATACGCGTTTATTCTTGAAATTAGTACCCTGTACTTCAATTCGAATTGGAAAAATGCAAATACTTTAATCCGTGTCTGAATTAATACATGTTTTCCGAACAAGCACACAATATGTTCGATAGTGAAAACTTTTAGCATTAAACTTGCAAGAAACAGTCGTTGATATAGTGTAATCATTACACACGGACAATGAAAGTTAGAAATACAAGTATTGTACCATTTATTTTTAGGAATATAACTATTCAAACAGATATAATTCATCAATGCGACTAAATGGCAATCATGAATGTTCAAACAACAGAACAGTTTGTTCTATAGCAAAACAAACATCAAATTTTGATACTGACTGTAAAATGAAATACTTGAACGTGTTCAGCTTACGTTTTTAAAATATATTCTAAAACTAAAACCAAACTACACGATATATGGAGAAACCGGATGAACACCATTAAGTCTAGATATCGAAGAGAGAACGATTGTATTTTGGTCAAGACTTTGTAATTATGATATAAACAGCGTACCTAAGTTATCATCAACAATCTACCAAAGTATCCTAACTATTTGCAGATGAATAATCGTTTCAAAGAAAATTCCCAGGGTTATACAATATTGGACGTATTTTAATCAAATGTGGCTTAATTAACGTTTGGAATAACCATGTATTTCCAAATTATAAGTTGCTAAAACTAGCAGTGCCTTTTAAGTTAAAAGATTTGTTCATAAACGACTCGTTTTCACTTGTAGAAACTTCTTCTGACAGAACATTTTATAGAATTTTTAAAACTGACTTTGGTATGGAAAAACAATTACATTATATGATACGATTTAGAACTAGGAATCACCGTATGCCTGTTGAAATTGGAAATTGGTCAAGAACGCCTTTATATTTAAGAATATGCAATGTTTGCAATAAGATCGGTGACGAATACCATTACCTGCATGAATGTTCAAACCTAAATGGCGACCTTATCATTATCGACAACCGAACACATTGAAACTCTTTCAACTTATGTCTGCTACTAATAATACAGAATATTCAAAATTATGTAAACTCATAAAATGTACATTGTCTTCTCACATATAAAACATTTTAATATTCCATTAAATTTGAATTAGTTTTTTATGCTATGTATGATTTAGCTTAACATATGTATTAACCATAACTAATATAATGAATAAAATATACTACTACTGTATTAGTAATAATAATACATGTAATACATACAATGTGACTCTCCACAGAAAATACAATGTGTAATTGATTTTCATGTTTGCTATATGACATATAAATTTATTAGTACTAGTATTTTGATTTTGTTTAAGAGCCTCTTATCATCATTGTTTGTACATTATATTTTCATATATACATGAAGTGAGAGAATAAAAGGTTTTGACTTTGACTTGACTTAATTTTGTTTAGAATAATGGCAGAGTCTGGGATCACCGATTTTGAAGTCGATTTCACCAAAGCAGTGTAGCATCAGTTTCACTATAATCAGTGTAGCATCATTTTCACTATAATCAGTTCAGCTTCAGTTTCACTATATTCAGTGCAACTCCAATTGAACCAAATATCTGTAACATTATCTTTTACCAAATCAGTGTAGCATCATTTTCACTAAATTCAGTGTAGAATCAATTTCACTATAATCATTGTAGCATCAATTTCACTATAATCAGTGTAACTCCAACTGTACCAACTCTTTGTAGCATAATGCTTCTTAAATCTATTTAACTCTGACTTCGCAGTCAACTTCTACTACATAAAAATGCATTTTTTTCTTTTAAATAAATGTACATTTCCTGTAGTCTCATTTTCTCTAAATGTTGGAGTAAGGCTACAGGCGTGTTGGACAGGTTACTCATTTGTGAGTAGTGATTATTACTCACAGACGTGACAGGGTAATAATTAACCAGTCGGAGACTAAAACCACCTGAACGATTATGTGTTTCATATAAATATGTTTTGCATGTTCAGTATGTGTAATGTGTGGTATTGTGCAGTTCTATTTTGTGCTTATTCCAATAGCCGATTGAAAAATTAATGATTGGTCCTATGCCTTTTTTATAATCAGTGCGTAGTACCTTAAAAATGTTACCGATACAATTAACATTAAAAATAAATGATTTCGTATCAGTTAACAATTTACAAACTCATAATGAATCATTTTGGCAAATTATAACATGAATATTTTGACATAGTTTACTTTTGCCAAATATTATTCTTTATTGCCTTTATCAAATGAATTTAAAATCTGCGTTCTTAGTGGTTGTCGAAGCAGTAATACATCTCGCTAGAGATTGTCATTTTTCGTTTGATACAGAAACATTCGTGTAATACGCATTGATAATTCGTCGGTTTAACGCCACTTTTAACATTATGTCAGCTATATCGTCGCGGTCAGTTATCCTAACAAGCTTCCCTTGACATTATCAAGGCTTTAACCAATTCTAACCCCATTCTATCCGCAAGCTGTTACCATGTTCCCTTACATAGGTGGATGCAAATCTAACATATAATGTAACATCTTCAGTCAAATTTGTCACGGCCAATGTTATCCTCGTCCGGGGTTCGAACTCACAACCTCTCGATCAGTAGACCAACGCTCTAACCAATGAGCCGGGCAAACAACCTGCGCCGATAATACTGACGTTTTATAAATAATTTGTAAACCACAAATACACAAATACGTAGATCGTCATTGTTGCTGAATCTATTTTGAGCTTGTTTAGCTATTTGTTCGTGTTGTGAGTTTGATATATGTTTATTTTAATGGTTTTGTCTCTTTGCTACTCGAGACTGCTATGCACCGGATTTTTTATCAGTAGACTAATGTCATGGTATGTCGTGCCCTTTCTTGTCACAGCATGTGGTATTATGTGATGTCTCCTTATTAAAAAGTAGGCTGTTCTCATGAGATAAAGCAGAACTCTCTGATTTACACTGGTGGCCAACCTATAGTGACTGTTAATAATTGCTTCCGCAGCTCTCGGGATTAGTACTAACGAAAATGGCTAAACATGTGTGAACCCCCATTTTTCACCTCCGAGTGTTCAATTTGTTCACATTGTACAAAGTGAAGGGTAGCACTCATTGTCAACAGATAAACATACACAAAATAGAGTAAATGATGTACTAATAATGATTTGAAATCATTTCATTTTTATATCAATTTGTAGTTAGATCTGGTGAATAGATGATTAGTTTTCACACTGCAGCTCTGTTCTATATTCAGAAAATACTAAAATTTTCAAACAGCAAAATACCGAATTGATTCACCTTATCATTTATATACATGTATTGTGTATATCGTTCTTATTGAAATAACCATGTACTAGTTGATACCCATTATCACCATATATATGTGGTAACATTAATCAGTCAGTCATTAACAACTATAAATGGTTCAAAATCAAGTTCGAACGCAATTAAATTAATATGTTCATATCATGGCATTTTACAGGGAAGTACCTCTTATTTGTTGAATGAAAAGCAACATATGTATCAATGTATTATTAAAAGTATCAAATGAACGATTATTTCCTCAGCGAATTGTTCTAGATTTATCAGGGGTTATCAATGCCAGACCACTATCTAAATGTGTGCCATTTCAATCAATGGATTCTTGCACGTTAAAAGAGATCTTGTAGAACTGAAAACGAAAGTACGAGTATCTACTTTATGCTACATTTTGCTGTCAATTATACTTTGCTGTATATGATATGCGTTTCTACGTAATCAAAAAAATATCATATCTGTCTACGTTTTACATAATCTTACATCGCTTTCGAAACCTTACAACAAATAATTTCACAAACAAATTGGTTTAACAACATAAAAATAAAATTTACATTCGTTTAATCAATTGCATTGTGACCTATCTATACTCAGTGATTGTACATAAGTATCTTTACATTATATAAAAAAAACTACATTAAGCAAGTATTGTTCTTTAGTAGATAGTCAAACTTGTAAAATTATACGGAAGTAAGAAATCAATTAGGCCGATATGTAAACCAATAATCAGATTTTGTCCGATCTGGTCCATTTATATTAGGATAGTCATTATTGGCAAGTTTCACTGAAGTTTGGTGTAATATATGGTGTAATTTCGCGAGTCCGTCAATTAATCTTTTTGTCATAACTCAGAGCATTGTCTCGATAAGGTGTAATCATTATATAAACTGCAAGTAAATAATACAAGTATGCATACATTTATTCATAACGTCTACAACTATTTTAACAAAATCATTTACTCATTAGACTAAATGGCAATCATGAATGAACAAAACAAGCAAATATTATCTTTTAAATACTGACTGTATAATGTGTTATTTTGTAGAATCATGGCAGAGTCGGGTATTACACATTTTGAAGTAGATGGTGCACATTTTATGGAGCAAGGAGATATATGTGAAATGTGTGAAAATACGGCATCAGTGGGATACTGTTCTGAATGTGAATGCTACATATGTCAATTATGTTTTGATAACCACATTAAAATAAGGAAATATCGTCACCATGTGCTGCAAATAGCTACTGAAAGCAAGGAAGATGACCGTACAGTTCATTTTAAAACGTGTACAGAACATACACAACAAGAAGTACGACTCTACTGTACTGATCACAAATGTTTTGGATGTGCAGAATGTATCGAGTTCCATCATAAATCTTGTAAAACCAAATACATAACAGAAGCATCCAAGGACTTCCAAGAGAGTGGAGAGCTCGCTCGTTTTCTTCAAGATATTCGAGACTTAGAGAATGTTCATCAAAACTGCATTAAATCAATTGCCTCTCAGTCAGAACGGTCCGATAACATTAATAGAACAACCACTCACACTGTGCAACAATTCGTGAAAGATGTAGTTTCATATCTAACTGATGAGGAGAAACTCATAATCAATGTTGCAGATTCAAACAAATCCATTAATAATGATAAAATTGAGAAGTTATCTGATGATCTCCACCGGATTGGGTCCGACATTTCGTCTATAAGTGATAATGTCAAAGAGAATGACATGATTCATGAGATTTTCATCCTGGTCGAGGAGGCAAAGCCAAAATTATCCCAGATTCGAGACACATTAACAGCCATTGATTGCCAAGAGGTCATTGACAGTTACACATTCTATCCTAGCAGATTGCTCAAGCGTCAGCTATCGGATAAACGTCCTATTGGCAAGCTATCAGACAACGCCCAATCCGAACAAGGTATTGTCTATGTAAATTTTGTTTTAATGATTATATGTACTTATTACATTTTCATGACTTAAGAATACAGTAATTGTGGTGCACATGGTAGCTATTAGAATGATATACTCCCGGAATGCGTGAAAAGACACAGAAAATGCATAACAAGATGGAGTGGGCGAGTACTACTAGGAATTGTGATTATGTGTGAATATGACATCGAGACGTCGACGTGCTTCGTAATTCTACGTGTGCGTTTGTTCTATAAAGCGTATATTTGTGTCTTTAAATATGTCGCTCTGATATTTGGCATGTACTCTGTATAATGTTCATGATTATTCTCAATAGTAACGCTGACCACGAATTTTTACGAATGATCCTCATAAGATATGCAGAAATTTGCATTAATAGAGATGGGTTATAATGAATAGTTCTTTGTTATTGAAATCTTGCACAGTGATAAGCGCTTAATCTGTAACATGTGTTATTTCAGATGACGTGGATGATTATGAATGTAAATACAAAGCAGGGTGTGCGGAAAATCAACAACTTCAGCAACAATTGTCATCTCAAGAAAGAATAATGTATGCTCAAAAACAGGACAACCAGAGACTTCAACAAAAACTGTCTACTCAAGAAAAGTTAAACAAAATACTTCAGCAACAATTGTCATCACGGGAAATGGACATTACAAGATGTCAACAACAACTATCTACTCAAGAACTGGAGAATATAAGACTACAACAACAACTGTCTACTCAGGAAAAGGAAATTGAACAACTCCAACAACAACTATCCACTCAAGAACAGGACAATGCAAAACTTCAACAACAATTGTCGACTCAAGAACAGGACAATGCAAAACTTCAACAACAATGGTCTACTCAGGAAAAGGAAATTAAACAACTTCAACAACAATTGTCCACCCAAGAACAGGACAATGCAAAACTTCAACAACAACAGTCTACTCAGGAAAAGAAAATTGAACGACTCCAACAGCAACTGTCTACTCAAGAACAGGACAATGCAAAACTTCAACAACAACAGTCCACTCAAGAACAGGACAATACAAAACTACAACGACAACAGTCCACTCAGGAAAAGGAAATTGAACGACTCCAACAGCAACTGTCTACTCAAGAACAGGACAATACAAAATTACAACAACAACTGTCTACTCAAGAACAGGACAATGCAAAACTTCAACAACAACAGTCCACTCAAGAACAGGACAATACAAAACTACAACAGCAACTGTCTACTCAAGAACAGGACAATACAAAACTACAACAACAACAGTCCACTCAGGAAAAGGAAATTGAACGACTCCAACAACAACTGTCTACCCAAGAGCAGGACAACCAGGTTTAGAATTTAACATAAAAATGATCTCAGGTAGTTCATGATAGGTCGTACATCGTTGGCATGATTTATCATACAAGCATTGATGTCAAAACGAGGTAAACAAGATGACATGAATTGAGAATATAAAAATAACAGTATACCTATTCAAAAGCTCGGAAAACAACTGTATATAAAAAAGATACTACACTTTCGATTTCAGTCAGAATGTAATACGATTAGCGTACGGCTTATTATCATTCATTAATGTATCTGGCTTGGGTGTCAGGTCAAATTAAGTTTTACCAATTTATAGATTTAAAAACTAAACCATAATTATATACTAAAAAAGCCCACTGTACAAAGTGCATTGCAAGTAATTTGAAACAAATATTACATTTGATTGGTCTTCTATAAACCAATATCGCACGTAATTTACAAATTTTTGAACAACGATAACTACTCTGTATATAGGAATATATTACAACAAGTAGCCTTAAAATGACTATAAATGTATAAAGCAGGGAATCGTGCCTCAGTTTTTTTATAACGTCTTCCGTTCGTTAGATACTTGACTTTAAAGAAATTCCGTACCCAGAACCCCGCTGTTTATTACGTAATACTCCATAGATAGAAAATGAAAACAAGTATCAAAATTATGAGGCACTGTTCCCTAGATTAACATTTTCGCTACAAAATACCAAAAACCGCTTTGAAATCCATCATCAAAAGAGACGGCAATGTTAATTCGAAAATGACACCTACTGTGTTTGTTTAAGCTGAGCAAGTAACAATTTAAGTGTCGGATCATTATTGTCTCATGAATTCAACGAATTTGACGCACCCCATTCAATTTTGATAGCCAATCAAAATCGCTTATGTTTACGGTTCAATAATTGAAACCACGCCCAGGTTTGATGTCTAGTAAGAGATTTTATAACAAATGTTTGTCATTAATGAATTAATAGTATCATATCGTACCAATACAATGCACATTACGTTGGAGATTTTTAACGCTGATCAGGAAAAGTCGATAAAGGGGTGCAGTATTTATCGCAATAAAACACCATTTTTGAGCGTTCGGTTAAATTTCTTTGTTGCTTGGTATTAAAGTATGATATTTAATCTTTGTAAATAACGTAAAATATCATTTTACGTTATTTTAGCGATTACAACCTAGGCAGATACCTTCATGTCTTTATTTCTATTACAGAGGAAGGCATTGCAAATACTAAAACTCGAACGAGATATTAATAAACTGAGGGAAAATGACGTAAGTTCTGTTTTCTGTACTTTCAAATGTGTATCACAACAAATGGAGCAATTACAAAGCACTATTAAACTAATTGTACGTTACTGCATTATAGTTATAATTTTGTGAATACGAAAAGTAAAAAAAAAACCCAGATTGATTCAATCTGATAAAACAATGATTTTCTTGAACTCTAGATAAAATAAATCGCATCATGCAGTTACCAATTTCATTTTTTATTTTCTGTATTCTCGTATTGTGATCGTTACTGTATGATACAGTTGTAAATTGAACGACATTAATATAGTTCCCTTTTACTTCCTAAACTGATGACGGGCTGTTTATACGAGGGTTGTTATTTAAGTCAATAGACTATTGCTATCACATATTTACTCTAAGGTTAATTTCAATTTAGATATCAAAGCTTTTTGTAATGAAAACTTCTAGTTTCAAATATGATCCATTTTTTAAATTATCATGATTAATGCGTTCTAAATTCGTCTCCATAGCAACGGATGTAACGGTACCCGGGATACACCGTTTTAAAAAAATATCGTAACATTAAAAAGTTTCAACCTTCATTTCATTTAACTTCAGATTTCCGCGCAAAATCATATACGTCTGTAATAAAATCATGACATTATTTCCGTGAAATATTACCATAATACGCGAAGGAATGTTATCTGTGCAAGGAAAACAGTAATCAGATCCGCGAGGGTTTATTTTCGACGAGAAAATGACGTCAACCGGCGACTTCGAAACCAAAGTCCTGATAAAATTGTGTGTAGATTTTAGGAAAACACCTAGAGAAATTTTAAAGATGATTACATCCAGAAGTATGAATCCAAAGTGTATATGCGTATTAGTATTCAAATGGTATGGGTGGTGGAAATGGACATGATTGTATTGAGAATGGTGTAAGGTGTGTGTGCTCGCCTCCCTACGGCCAACATATTGTAATGAGTACTTGTAGTATTGTGTCAACTTTCGGTGAGCATTGATACCAGGCAACCTTTATGTAATAGTTACTCTGTTAACGGAAATGTCTAGAACTGAATCGGGGATTTCTAGGAACGGAATAAGATATTGACAGCAGCTATTTGCGTATGGAAAAACACGAGTTCTTTTGTAAGTGAATATTAACGTTGTTATGACGTCAAATAGTTTCCAATGATTCTTACTTGATTATTCTATTACGCGAGTCAACGTTTTTATACAAAAAGTCTACGAACTTAAACAACAACCCTCGTATTGTATGACTGTGCAAAATGTTGGATCATAGAAACCTGTCAGACAATTAGCATTACTGTATATTTGTAAATTAGCATGAAATAAAAACAACATCACCTCATTTTTTAGTTGATACTTGCATGCGGACATGTATGTGATATTGGTCAGATGAATGAAAACAGAACAATCAAATGTCCTACGTGTGATATCATATTTGGTGGTACGTACATACTTCATGATATACTCATTGTTTTTCCACATATAATATCTATACAAATGTAAATATATCCGTGTGTGTCGACCAACCATTCTTTTTAGTATCTTGTAAATTAGTCAATAGATCATTTAAAAAATGTGTAATGGGTTTATATAATTATTTGACGATGTTTAGTACAGTCGAATTAACATCACAATTTTAAGACACTCATAATGAAGAAGAAAACTATATAGCTATCAATACGTGTGTAAAAGTCTTCCACTTTTATAATTATACATGCTATTATATATTTTTGAACATGTGTCATGTACACAAGTTGGGCCTATTACATCTGGTATAATATCGTTGTAACAGATCAGCCTGATGGTACATTGAGAATAGATGAAAAAATGTTGCTGAGCGAGGAAACATATCATCACAGCGAGTTTAAATTTAAATTTGACAAAGGAACACAATCGGTAAAATCTTATTTCATTTGTTTGAAACACGAAATTAAAATATATACATACACCATACTAGTGTCTGTTCACGATGCATCGGTTCTTAACTGGTGTCTTTCCTCCTTCATTTTGGTTATATTTATTAGTACATTGGTAAAAAGTAAGAAAACAGTTATCTAAATAAAAATGTCTAATGACTGTAAAGTACTGAGTAAACAAGCAATGTATTATTGACAGATATTTATATATCATCTCCTTTATAAACTGCTCCATGATCAACAATGCCATTTACGAACAACTCCATATCCGATATAGTCTAGCTGAACAGCATGTTGCATGATGTTTTCATTTAAATCCCTGTAGTATAATCTTGAAATATCATGTTAAGGTAAAATAGGACTTTGTTTTTCTTGTATTCAGAAATTGAATTTGAATCCTGGGAAATCTTATGAAGGACATGAAGTAACGGGATATGTATATTTTGATGAAAATTTACGACAAATGCTTAAACTGGCATATGATCGAAAAATATTGTTTACAATCAACAAAATGGGAAAAATTGTTTCGAATGGGATCGATATATTCACGTAAGTGTTGTTTATTACTAGTAAATGGTAATACTAAACATAATTATATTTAAAGCAAAATGTGTTATTTATTGAATGGATCTAATATGATATATCAATCGAAATATCGCTTGCCAATAATGCATGTGTTTCTTCGTATTGAACATATACATTTAAATTCACAAATTGAAAAACATAATTCTTTCTCGGTGAATAATTTTAAAAAGATACTGACAGAACAAATATTCAAATGTCCAACTGTTACTTAGCTAGCGCTAAAGTAAGACATACAAAAATGTATACGTATGCATGAAGAAACTAATCAGTATCACTTTATCTTAAACTACTAGTATCGCGACTAATTTAACATATAAAGTCAAATCTATATCAGGGCCGTAGAAACCGGGGGCTAGGTTGGACATAGATCCCTGCATAGAAATGGCTGAAATGTTTTTAAGATGGGCTGTAGTGACCAAGTTTTCAGATAAAATCTAAACGTATCCCGTAATTGCATCCTATGGACCTTCATAATTATATTGTTTAGTCACTGATTAAATTATTCATAACAAAATATGTGTAATGAAATTTCGAACGCGCTACATATATCTGAACAGATATGTGCATTATTGTCGCCGCGAATAAATGTATTATGTACATGTAACAGGAATGCATGTACATGTTTAACGGGGTTATTACGGTAAAAAAATAACTTCAAAAGTAACAATCTTATAAAATCACTGAATCGTGCCGCTGTGATCTTTGATTGTATCACGTTTATTTTACCATCCTCTGGGATATTTTATGTGTCACCTTCATGGCGATGCAACAAGCAATTATACGAGCATACATCATATGGCATTTATTCTTCATTAATTAAGGTGGAACCAAACGATTGAAATTACGTCGTTTTCGACGTCAAAACGGTCATTTTTACGCTATTTATAGTGCCTCTCTGAAAATATTTATCACTCTATCAGTTTATGGAGAAATTTAATGAAATAATATTTTAATAGCGGAGAATTAAATTACCTACATGTAGGTATAAATTTGATGATCATGACTTAATTATAAGTCCAAATAAAACGATTTTAAATGTAAAAGTTTAGTGTTTTTTCTTCTCACTTCCAAACTTAAATTATTTTTGTTAAAAATCTGCCCAAGGGATTTTTTTTATTATTGTCTAGAATGAAGTTTCATGTGTCATCTACTGTTCTCATAAATTTTAAGAAAATCTACCGAGCTGTTTTTATTTTATCCAAGCTTCACTATATAGCGTCACCTTACAAAACGCTAATTCGCCTTCAAGAACGTCGTTTGACACATTGTGTACAGCGCTGTTCTTTCTGTTATAATAATAATATCTTTATTTATTGAAGGTGTACACATTAAGTAAGATATACAAAACATTTAACTTATTTTCAATGCGGCCTTCTGGAAACAAGCAAAATAACATTTAACTAATACATATCAACATGAATGAATGACGGGTTGACTCTCGGTTGGTCTCGGATGAGTGACCTGGCGAAACCTTGCCAAACCAGGAGTACAACCCTGGTGGCACTGTAGTCGTCCACGGCAGTCCTGAATGGACCTTGTTAATCCGGCCCTATCAGGCGAACAGATCCGTATTTGTTAAAATGTTTAATACATAATACAACCGGGGGGTTACCGGGAAAATATTAAGAACCGGCTAAATCCTTGAAATTCCGGTGCAGAACCGAGGTAGGTCCGGTGTTGTACCCTGGCTGTACAATGATATATACTAGGTATTAGGGTTCCGGATTATTGGTGAGCACTACATGCGCGCTAGACATTTAAGGTCGATATACCGGTTATTTGCCACCGGGAGTCACCATGACCAGCACTGTGGCAGTGAGAATCGGACTTACACTTGAATTCGAACGTTCTGATGACATCATGCATTTTACGCATTTCAATCAAATCTGAAACAACGGACTCATTTGTTTTAATCATGCATGTATTTTTCACATATTATAGCTATAATCTTCGCTTATATTAAGAATCTATACTTAGTCTACTCAAAATTTGATAAGGATCCTGTCTGGGATATGCTACAGAGAGCGATATCTGGGCGTCCTGCCCAGCCAACATCCACCAGACAGCTCAGAGAGGAACCTCCGGAGGAATGGGCTCGAATCCCACAATTTAAGATTGGGCGGCTCATTAGAAACATGAGGAGTCGAGTCAGACTGTTTTTGACGCACGAGGACACCAGTCTCAATACTAAAAACAAAAGTTAGCTCTTTTGCGCATTTTCCTCAAAGTTTATATTCCCCAGAAATACCCATAAAATGTCTCATTTTGATCCTGTCCTCATTTCGACGCTCGTTACACTCGAATGATTCAATGTATGGATTACATATTGCACTCATGATATGCAGATATCTTTGAAAATAACCAAAAATCATATTTTATGTATGTAATCCAAAATTGATGATAAAGCCATACAGAATAAAAAGTGATCCTTATCAAATTTTGAGTAATATAATATATAATAAATGCACTATCACAACGGGGTCGTAAATCTTAATATTTACCCCCAAAAATAAACATACACAGAATGCATATCATTTAAACAACACATCTAACCATAACATAATAATTATATATTATGCAAATCGTGGAACCTTGTTTTTTATACAAAAAAAATGGAAATAATAATCACAATTATCTTCCATTTTAGTTCACTAGAGCGGTCAAGTTTTGCAATTTTGTCACATTATTTATATACGCATATTACACAACATTAGGCACGCTAAAATGATAATATAATGTTTTTATTGTTATCTGAAAAGAATGGCAATGTGATTTTGGTTACTGACAGACAATGTATCATTAATTCCAACAAATCGTTTTAGATCATAGTGTACAGTAAGTAAAATAGATGTAAGTACGCGATAGACATGACGTGTGTTTGAAGCGACGTTCTTGACAGCGAATGAGCGCATTATAAGGTAATGCTATCATTTAAAGCTTTAATAAAATAAAAACGGCTCGATAGATTTTCTTAGAATTTATGAGAATAACAGGTGACACGTCAAACTTTATTCTAGACAAAAATAAAAAAATTCCCTCGGGCAGATTTTTAATAAAAATAATTTAAGCTTGAAAGTGAGAAGAAAAAACAACTATGTACACATCAAATTTATACCTACGCGCAGGTAATTTCATTATCCGCTATTAAAATTTTATTTCATTAAATATCTACATAAATTGATAGAGCGATATGTATTTTCGGAGAGGCACTATAAATACCGCAAAAATGACCGTTTTGACGTCGAAAACGACGTTATTTCAATCGTTTGGTTCCACCTTAAATCATTATAGATACATACATTTGTTTATTTACATTGTTAATAGTATGACTTTCAAATTGAACAAAATATCATCACAACCTGAACATTACATCAAATATGTACACCTGAATCATAGGTAGGTGTCTTCAACAAATACATAGACTAGAGTCGTTTTTTTTCAGATGTATAATCATTTGCGTAGGAGTTTTATATGATTTTGAATTATAAATGCTTGTTGGAATATGATAGAAAGTCAATGTATAGACATGTATATCGATCTGTCTTTCAGAAGTGTATATCTCGGTGTGTAATAATCATCCATAATGATCGACCATTGTTTTTATTATATATTAATACATATCCTACCCATTCTTAATTAGACCTCAAATCAGACATAGAAAATGTAGTAGAAGGATTGTACATGTATATAGAAACTGAACATTTTTAGATATCGCATTGCCACTTTCAAGCTAAAATTTAATATATCGCAACTATTTTACATAAATAGACATTTCTATGAATAATTTAGATAAATGATTTGATTATTTATAGATATTGCCCATATTAAGACTCCGAACGCGCTACATGTACTTTAACGACTGTGCCAATAAACGTATCGTGTACATGTACCAGTATTGTATGATCGTGTTTTACGGTGTTCTTAGGGAAAATAATGAAGTCAACACTAACAATGATATAAACGGTGCCGCTGTGAACATGGGTTTTGTCACGTTTATTTTTTTTTTGCCATCCTCTGATACATTTTATGCGTCACCTACACGTCGATGAAGACAACTGTACATATATTTCGGTACAACAATCATTTATATAATTACACATCATATGACGGGTTATTATTCATATAATATTTCTAGATGAACGCACTCATGTCTTCACATTATTTATAGTATGACTTTCAAATTGAACAAAATATTGTCAAAACATAAACATTACTTCTAATTACATGAAAATGTCTTACACAAAGACATAGAATTGCTTCGGTTTTTAGGTGTATAAAATTCTGCGGATGTTTTATTTTGAAAATATTTTGAATTATAAATACATACTTGAATTCGAAGAAAGTCTATGTTATGTCATGTTTACAATAATATCGAGCTACACTTCAAATGTACGAGTATATGTCTCGGTGTTTAATAATCATCCGAAATAATAATAATAATATATTAGATTATGATGTTGTGGACAGTGTGTACTCCTTTGAATTGTCTGAAAACTGTTATTTCTGGAACAGCATAATTTTTCAACAACCGTTGTCACGTAATATAAATTGTTTTTACAATATATATTTATATAATAAGTAATTAATAAGATTCTTCTTCTTATATTTCAGTGAAAAAGAACCAGTGTGAGTAATCTCTTTATAATGTTATATTTGATTATGTTAACAATGTGTTCTTCAGTTATGTACCTGCATATTAACGATAATTCAATATGATAATGCCATTAAAATGGTACCTCGCATCATCGGATTTGAACTGAAGGGTTATGAGTTTGTTTATATACATTTTATTGTATGTCATGAGTGTTTCATCTTCGATTCCTGTACATATGTCAATTTGGTAAAAGTAAGACCTGTGTTGTACTGACTATGTCTATAATCGTAGTGTCCTGAACGTTTGTTCATGGTTTACGGAGTTAATACAGTGACAAGTAACTACAAAGAAATAATCACGTAAAATGGATTTTACTGGGGTGTCACTCTCGTCTTTAGTTGTATCCTATTGTTTGGCTAATTATTCTACATCAATCCATCATAGATACATGTACACTAATACATGTGACTCTCTATGACAAATGTGGTCAATTAATGATATGTTGTTATGTGTATTACTTGTAGATTTCTGGCAAAGGAAATTATGTTTGCTATTTGAAGTATTGATAATGTATTGATAGTGCAGTGTTGTATCGGGTCTAACAGCCAGATCGATTTTTAATAACTATTTTCAATTATTTAGAATGTTTTCTTCTTGTAAAATAAGAAGTAGGTATGCATTTTACTTGCTGTTTTTTCTGTATAAGACAACCAAAATGAGTGAAATCTTCAACATTATATTTTGATCTGAATAAACAACTTGTTGAACAACTGCATGTTTAATTAGATACAATGCGTATGTAAACTCTTTACCCATCCAAGCATTTTCGTAAACGTCATGACAATTAAATACGAATTGTCTTTATGCATGTAATGTTAGATATTATTATATTATATTAAACATGATTCATTTATATGGATTCGTTACGGAGATAACGCTTGTGTGGTTATTAGGGCTTATATTGGTGTGTCATTCATCAAGTTCTTCATGATATGGATGAACTTTAACCTAGGTGCCCCCGAACGCAAGTATCATGAATAATTTAAGTGATCATATCAAGTCGACATATTGGAGTATGATTCATATACTACACTGTATTATAATTTAAGTATAATCATACTATACGTATCTTATTTCCAACCATGTATGCATATTGTATATCTGTGAACGTTTCATAATCAGATAATTTAGTACATGTTTTTCATAGATATTCATATTGATATAAATTTCTGATATTTGTCATTACAAAATTAACGTTTTTTTATAAATAGGTTTGTTAAATAAATAAGAAATTATCATAAAAAGCAAAATAAATTATACATTTAGAAGTAGGTGCCTATAAACAATTGCAAAAAAAACAACAGACCAAAAAAACTTACTTAACACACATTAGATATTTGTATTCTATTCCAAATTGATTTTATGTTTAACAGACTAAACGATTTTATAGATAAGTTAAGTCACAGCCTGTAATAATAAATGTTTAAAAGACTAAACGATTTTATAGATAAGTTAAGTCACAGCCTGTAATAATAAATGTTTAAAAGACTAAACGATTTTATAGATAAGTTAAGTCACAGCCTGTAATAATAAATGTTTAACAGACTAAACGATTTTATAGATAAGTTAAGTCACAGCCTGTAATAATAAATGTTTAACAGACTAAACAATTTTATAGATAAGTTAAGTCACAGCCTGTAATAATTAATGTTTAAAAGACTAAACGATTTTATAGATAAGTTAAGTCACAGCCTGTAATAATAAATGTTTAACAGACTAAACGGTTTTATAGATAAGTTAAGTCACAGCCTGTAATAATAAATGTTTAACAGACTAAACGGTTTTATAGATAAGTTAAGTCACAGCCTGTAATAATTAATGTTTAAAAGACTAAACAATTTTATAGATAAGTTAAGTCACAGCCTGTAATAATAAATGTTTAACAGACTAAACGATTTTATAGATAAGTTAAGTCACAGCCTGTAATATTAAATGTTTAACAGACTAAACAATTTTATAGATAAGTTAAGTCACAGCCTGTAATAATTAATGTTTAAAAGACTAAACGATTTTATAGATAAGTTAAGTCACAGCCTGTAATAATAAATGTTTAACAGACTAAACGGTTTTATAGATAAGTTAAGTCACAGCCTGTAATAATTAATGTTTAACAGACTAAACGGTTTTATAGATAAGTTAAGTCACAGCCTGTAATAATTAATGTTTAAAAGACTAAACAATTTTATAGATAAGTTAAGTCACAGCCTGTAATAATAAATGTTTAACAGACTAAACGGTTTTATAGATAAGTTAAGTCACAGCCTGTAATAATAAATGTTTAACAGACTAAACGGTTTTATAGATAAGTTAAGTCACAGCCTGTAATAATAAATGTTTAACAGACTAAACGGTTTTATAGATAAGTTAAGTCACAGCCTGTAATAATAAATGTTTAACAGACTAAACGATTTTATAGATAAGTTAAGTCACAGCCTGTAATAATAAATGTTTAACAGACTAAACGATTTTATAGATAAGTTAAGTCACAGCCTGTAATAATAAATGTTTAACAGACTAAACGATTTTATAGATAAGTTAAGTCACAGCCTGTAATAATAAATGTTTAACAGACTAAACGATTTTATAGATAAGTTAAGTCACAGCCTGTAATAATTAACACCAAAAAAGTAAGATTTAAATGAGTTTCACTATGCAGACGTATTAATTATGTAAAATAAGATAAGATAAATTTATTAACGTCTCACTCGTGTACATTCTTGCTACAAATATACATATAAAATGATAAAATTGTAAAAACTTGCACAAAACCACTCAATTTGAGTTATGAGAGACAATATGAACAGCTTAGAATTACAAGTACACATACATAAAAACAGTAAAGAATTTTAAATATATCCCTGAAATACAAAATCATTAATTATACAAACACAGTGAAATCATAATATAAAGCATAATAATTATATACATGTATAAGTGACTTGTGACTAGAATTTCATGACAAGCTTTGGCACTGTATTTTACGATTTCATCATTTGATAGGATGAATTAAAACTTTTCAAGATCATTTAAATAATTAAAATCCGGGAAAACATTTTAAATACATTGATATAAGTTACGTCTGATGTTTTCGTACAGGTTACATGACATACTAGCATGGTGTTCATTTTCGACAACATTCATACAATTAAAACAATATCGTTCATCGATTGGTATCCCTTGATATCGTCCAATCTCAATTTTTAGGGGTGCACCACCACAACGAAACTTTGACAGTGCACTTCTATGAGTTCTGGGTATAATATTGTTCTTCACGTAGGTGTCTGTTTCATACGAATGTTTGAAAAGTCTATATGTTCTTAGCTTATTGCTTCCATTTCCTCTAACCGTCTGATCATTGTAAATATTTTGCAACCAATCACGTTTATACTTATCAAAAAGTTCTTCTATGCAGTTATTGATAATAGTTTTACGCATGCAGTTGCTGTAATGGGTGTCTATCGATACGTTCACTTTCGTACATACTCTGTAGCACCAGTTTCCTGTAGCCAGTCTACGTAAAAATGACCAGTTACAAACCTTATAATTCAGTCTATCTCTAGCCATTGAGTTCAATCGAAACCACTGCGATAGTGTTGATTTCCATTGTTTAGCGAAAGGGGGTAACCAGCACATGTCACCGTTCACACCCGCATTGGATGTGTATCTACCAACTCCTAAGTAAAACCTGATAGCTCTATGCTGTACTGCATTAATGCAGGTATATTATTTTGTACCCCAGATAGCTGCTCCATAACTGATTGTTGGCCATACTATGCAGTCATATAATTTTGAATATACTTCATACGGCATACCTTCTGTCGTTTTAAATTTAGATACCAGTAACCCTAGGGCACGTGGAGCTGATTTTGATACATATTTGGCGGTGATATTATAGTCTAATGTATCGGACAAGGTGGGACCTAAATATCGGTATTCACTAACACACTGAAGATCATTTCCGTTACAGTTAAATCTATAATCAGTTTTTTTGGTTGATTTAGATCTAAAATACATTATTTTACTTTTATTTTGGTTAATCGTCATTCTATTTTCTCACACCATGTAGTTAAAATACTCAACAGTTCTTGAAGTTCACTTTCAGTTTCAGCGATGAGTACTAAATCGTCCGCGTACAATAAGTGACAAATGTTAGTTTCATTTATTCGTACTCCTAATCCTGTTTGGTTAAGGTGAAGACTTAGATCGTTTAGGAAGAAGTTGAACATAGTTGTTGAAAGTAAACAGCCTTGCTTTAATCCAATGTTTTGGCTAAACCGGTCTGTTCTGATATTGTTTACTTTTACAGCACATTTAACACTAGTATAGAGTGATTTGAGAGCGTGTAGAATTTTTCCTTGGACACCGATATTTGCTAGTTTTTTCCATAATTTGTCTCTGTCTATTCGATCATACGCTTTTGAAAAGTCAATGTATGCTACGAATTATCGTTGTCAAAGTTGATAGCTGGTCAATCGTACTTCTGTTACGTCGGAACCCGTTTTGATCCTCGGCAATAATTTTATTGTCTTCAGCCCATTGTGTTAACCTTTTATTAAGTAACGCACAATATGCCTTGTAAATCGCTCCAGTTACCACTATACCGCGATAATTAGATGGATCTATTTCATCTGAGGAGGAGTCTTTCAATACATGGGTTATATTGCCGTAGCTCCATGCATTCGGAATTGTGCCAGTTTCAAAACATATACAAAATAGTCTATGGAGAAAGAAAATGCATGGTTTTGTTTGTATCACTTAAGCGGGAATCTCATCGTGTCCTGGTGATTTTTTTTTATTTAGGGATTTCACAGCTTTCTCTACATCAATAATGTTTATACCACTGTTCATAGAGTCGGCATCATATCGTATATCTCGTATGCTTGTCGGATCCTGGTTATTTCGGTCATGATTAATAACATCGCAGTTTAAGAGATTCTGGAATGTATTTTTCTACTTTAACATTATTTTATCGACCGAATTTGTTAATGTACCATCTTCTTGTGATACCTCCATTGGTATTTGTTTGTTTCGTTCAGAACCAACTCCAATTTTACCGATTGTCTTCCAAAATTCGCCAGATTTATTATCACTACAAGATTTAAATAGATTATCCTGCATTTCACGCCAATATTCGCTTTTGCGACGCTGTACATTGCGATCGAAAAATTTGAAAGAACTATATCTACTTAACTGTTCATAAGGTACTAGACAATACTCCACTACAGAGGCTCCTCTAAGTGACACACTTGTATAGTCATTTACTTCAAAATTTCTACCATTCTATATGCACAGATTTGTACTTAGAAGAAATTCAATCAGAGCACCACAATGTTGACTTGATTTAAAGTCTACCACGTTTCTATCATTAATCTCGTCGACACCTCGTATATAGTCATCATGGTCACCAACTCGTATGTTAAAGTCGCCCATAACAGTAACGAGACCTTCCGTTTGGTATTGATATACGTTTGACATTAAAGTATCTAGGAAGTCGTTCACGTTAACACGCCGTGATGAGTTTGATGGGGGGTAAGTAGCAAACACAGGCTAACAGTGATTCCTTTGATTGTCGTTCAAGTAGTTTAATCCACAAGATACCGTCTGTCTCGCAATCTAGTTTTTTAATATCAAGTTGTTCATATAGTTCATTACGTATAAGGAAGCCTACACCACCGCTTCCTTTGGGCGCGTTTACGTGAATACTTCGTCTGTTATGACCGATCCATGTATATCCTATTAAGTTTAAGTTACTTTCATTCACTAAGTGGGTCTCTGCTAGGCCAATTATATCAAGGTTCAAATAATTCAAACACTTCGACCTGATTGTATAATTTTGTGACTCCTCATTTTTGTTAAAACCGATACAGTTCCAAAACCCGCATGAGACCTAATCTCTATAGTGCCTGTTATGTGAAGGTTGAGATCTTCTATAGTTATATTCACGTGATTGTTGATAATCGTTATCATGTGATCTGTATCTGTCTTGTCCGGTTTGGTTATCGTTAGGGTAATGAGGAGTTGTGTGATATCTGTATCCGGTTGTATTTCGTGCGTTAGCGTTATGGTAACTAGTGTAACCTCTTGGTCTGTTACCATCTCGTTCGTTTGTCGATTGATAATTTCTTGTTCGCCTATGAGAAACTTGTTGCCATTCACCATCGTCGATTTTACGAGTGCTGGTAGGGTTCTCACGCGCAACAAGTTTGTTTCCACGGACATACACTTTGTCTTTACCGATCGCATTAGCTATTGTTCTTAGATTTGATATGGTGTCTCTCTCTTTCCGGGGCATGTCATGTTCAACATATACGTTTGCAAACAATCTGGTTCTTCGTAACTTCGACTTTGCGTTCATTAGTGTTGCCTTTTCTTCTCTATTTCTACATTCAGCAACTATTACGCCTGTTTCACCGTAACATTTAGCTTCTTTTCTGTTTGCTTCAACAACCGTAGCGTTCAACTGTAAGACATCTGTAATGAGTGAATTCACTTTATCTGTCACGTTTTCATTCACACTTTCTGGTAAATTTCTGATCACTATATTATTAACAGAGTGTCTGGTCTCTGACGTATCCATCATTTGGCGATCACCTTCTGAATTAGATTTCTGCGAATTGCTCTCTTTTAATTCATTTAATTCATCTCTCACTTTCTGTATTTCCACTTTGAATTCTTTCTTAATTTTCTCTAAGGCCGGATTCATTGTATTTTGAATTTGTTTCTTTATTTAGGCGTCCATACTTGTTTCCAAGCGTTCTATGCGTTTAGACAGCCCTCCAATTTGGTCCGTTAGCTTATTAATGGCTGTAACTATACACATGCTTTCATTAGTTGATTGATTCGAATCAGTTTAAGGTGCTATGTCGTCTTCTTGTAGAGGGCGTTTTCTTCCTTTACCGCTTCCCTTTGTTGGTTTCGATGGACCAGGCGTGGATGTATCCGGTGAGGTAGCCTTGGCTTGACGGCCCTTGCCATTGCCGATACACCTTTTCTTTACACTTGGAGCTTCTGACGGTGAGGGTCCAGATATGAGCGATTGAGATTGTGTACTTTCACTTTCATTTCTTACAGTAATAATAGTGGTGTTTACAGTGCTTTGATTTTGATCACGGCTGTGATTCGTATCTACGGGGATTGCGTCTCAGTTCCGTCGGATAATTATGTATCATTGTCCGGATACAACAAAGAGTATATATTAATGTCTTCAATCTCACTACTTGTGGTTGTAGCCATCCTGGTACCGTTATATCCTGGGGCAATATCCAGTCTTGTTGAGCGTGACCCTTGTACTGGTTCACTATATTACAGTTAATCTTCCAATAGGACTAAGATCGATGGTTAGCCGGGAGCTATGTTATATGTTGATGGCAGGTTGAGCGATAATCACAAATGGTTATTACGTGAACAATAGAATTACGGAAAAAGACAAATAACTCACAAATCACAACGTATATTCCAAAACCAAATCACTTATCAAAATAGTTTATAAGGTCCAATTCCATATAAATTTTATTCCGAAACTCAATTTGTAACTCATAAACTTTAGCATTTATAGCGGAGGTTCAATTTTCACGACCTGAACCGGAAGCTATCACTAATATATATGTATGTATGTATCATACCTTACACTATAACTATTATACTAAGAGCTAATATAAATTGTAGGTTAGTTGATTATAGCGGTATCATAATTAAAATACTATGTAAGCAATATTTTCTCAAACAAGTAATCATACAATCGTACGATATTTTACACCATTCGAGAATAATGTATTGAAGATATGAATATATAACAATATATTACTTGACACGACCCCAACATGCACACATTTCAAAAATTACTTCGCAGGAAAATGTATCAGAAAGAAAAAGTCAGAGTGTATATATTTCCCAAGCTTTTCAAAATCGAGATACACTGATAAATTAAATTTATGTTGTAAACATTCACGATTTAACACATGACTAGCAAGTGTTTGTATATAAACTTTATTTGTGCAATTTGTTTTCCTACCATATCATTTCAATAGTCTTGAAAACTTTAATGATTGTGTTTATGTTACTTTTATATGTTGTTGTTACTCAATACAATGGTATTGCCTAACGGATGCATCATTGATCTACAGAGCACTTTGTCTAAGAACCACAGATGGTCTTATTAGTGGGGTTCTACTGTATAGTTAAAGAATATATATAATTGAATACAATAATCTTCTGTATATTGACCAGCTCCCTTCTGTCACGTATGTTGTAATGTATGTCAATATAAGTTGTATTCTGTTTCCCATAGGCCTCCGGCGTAATGAATTTTAAATTTAAAAAAATCTCAGGAAATAGTAGTGAATAATTTGTAGATAAAGCAATTGTACATTATCAACTTCAGATTACTTTTTGTGTTTCCATATGTGAATCTTGCATTCATTTAATGTAATAATATGATATACATTGTAACATGCTTTTTCTATTATTTATGACTGATCAACATTTCTTGAATTTAATTTGACGTTATTTGTACGTTTTCTGTGTCTTAAATAATAATTATGGTTTGCAAACGTGAAATATTAAAATTTATATTTTGTTTTCATGCAATCAAAATAAGTATGGTGAAGGAATATAATGAAGTATAAAATACGCGATGTAAAGGTTTCATGCAATGCCATATAATTTTCATTATATCTTACACTTCATAATCCTCATGATGTTGGTGACTGGTGAAGCTTGTATGTTACCTGAAAACGACACAAAATTGAATTGAGAAAGGACTTTATTTTGTAAAGCCAGAGATCTTATACACAGTATAAGGCTCTAACAAATCATATATAACAAAATGAAGCTTTACTGAATAAAGCCTAATGACAGTATCTAAATAATAACTTTACATGAAAACATATATGGGGCTAAACAAAGTGCCCTACAAATAATTTCTACATATAATGAAATGTTGTAAGTTAACTAGCCGCCGAAACTATAGAGGAAAGAGGATGGGAGGTGGTGGTAAATTTTGAAAATAAGGCTGCAAGCGCGCGTTCCAAGAAATGTGAGTGCGCATGCGCGTTACAGACCACGACGTGCTTGCGTGACTAATAACCACGGTGGCTAGTCAATGAATGAAATGAGAAAAACACGGCGGCTAGTCAACAATACCGTAAATAGACCTAGAAATTAGATCTATAATAACAACAACATTTTCTGTCATAAAACATTTAATACAAGTATAAAAATCATATATATAATTTAGCACTCAGGTTATAGAACGCAGAGTTTTGTAGGTGAAATGATTATAGCGGTATCCTGATTATCTCTATGAATGTGTGTAAGCGAGCAATTTCTAAAAGGAAATAATTGTGTAACATTATCATTTACTATATATGAGTCTTGGCATTTGTTTATATACTATACATTGCAACTTAATATCGATATGATTTATAACTGATCAATGTTTCTTTCATTTAAATACATGGTACTTGTGTAAGCATTTTCATTTATCCTACAGAACTGATTGATGATTAACACGTTAAGTATCTAAATATATATAGTGTTTGTTGTTAGACGGATTATGATACAATCAACCAACAATCAATGATGCGTTTGATTTTATTTGTCAAGGAATACAAATGGTCATACATTATTCCATTAGGATGACTCATTCATTTCAATGATGTAAAATATCGATACTATCAACATCTTTTCTCACACGTATTTTATTAATGTAAGTAAGACATGTAGTGTATCATATCTTACACAATATGTAACTTTGCACTAATGTGATAGGTCGTAGAATTTGTAGACAGTTAAATCATACCGGTATCATAATTCACATTATTAAGGCATGCAAGCAGATATTTATACATGCAAATAAATTAATAATTTACTTTGGATTATAAGTTTGTCCTATTTGATGCTATTCGAGATTTACATTTCGCGTATAATGACCTACTATATCCATCAAGCTAAATTATTCGTCATACTGAACAAACCATGTCAGTGTATGTTGATGTTCAGAAATTATTAAAAGTATCTGACAAATAAACTTTTATTTCGTTAACCTCACTCTTACATTTACAATATGTTAACCTCACTCTTACATTTACAATATGTTAACCTCACTCTTACGTTTTTCATGATCAAAACATAACGCATGAATGTATAAGTCTTCAGAACAGCAGCGGGCGGATTCCCATAGGCGTATAAAAATAGCAAATGCATATAACTTGCATATAACTTGCACTTCTGTTTATAAATATTTGTAAATGAATATTATTGATTCAACATTTACAATATGTAGTACATGATACATAGTTACATACTATGGAACATTATAATGCATGTTTTTAATGAATCGCATACGTCATGAATGGGAACATTCCATATTTGGCGCAGTTTTATGTTAGGTTCTCATAACGCAAGTTTGATTTATTATGTGCTTCCTTACATGGTTTATGCATAAGACATGTACGGTTACTAGGGTTTATATGGGTGTATCATTTATCAAGTGCTCTATATAGTATGGATGAGCTTTTAACCTTGTTTTACTACGTATACGCATTTACATTAAATGGCATTTGAAATTATCATACATATCTCAAATAATCATCAATTGGTATTTTCGCCCCTATAGTTCTATGGTTTTATTATCAAAATGTGTTGAACTGTTCATTAAGCAACAAACTGAGTTAATATGAATTACATACCTATCTTTTGGGTTTTCCATTTACTATTGGTCTTGGCATTTATTTGTATAATACACACGATATATTAATATTTTATTGATGTATTAAAAGTTTCTTTCATTCAATTTCAGGATGGATGTGTAAGTATTTTCATCTCACTTACTTCCTGCAAGTTTCTTGTATCGTAATTACTAGTAACCGATGATTTAGACACGCTCAATGAGAATTTAACCTTTTGTTCTCATCCATTACAAAATTTGTTAAATCAGTGTGATAAAAGGAATATTGTGGTCAAACATACATACAATGACAATAATTTATGCATATAATCTCGTTTGCATTAAATTCTTGATTTGTAAACAACGTTTATACATTAATCAATTGATCTTCATATTTGAAATATCGATATTTTCAATATATTATCTCATATCAAGTATAGTGTATCATATCTTACACCATATGAAACATAGCGCATGTGTAGCTCAAGATCACATAATTTTATAGGTAAGTAAATCACAATTGTATCATGGTTCACATTGTTAGGGCACGTAAGCGAATATTTACTCACGTTCCTGAATAAGCTACCTAACACCGATTTTACAATAACATCTTCATATTTGACAATATTCGAGCAGTGTAGAGCTCGTATAATGACCAAATCTATCGTTTTATTCATTTACTAAATCCATCAAGCTATTTCAATAGTCAAACTGAACAATGCATGTCCATGTAATGTGGATGTAAGGAACATTTTAAAGAAAATTACCAGACAAATGATTTTATATTGTTTACCTCACACTTACTAGTTATATATGTACATTTGTATCATAAAATTATACTGTTACAAGTATTTATTCTGGCGTTCCTTTAACATTGTGAGGTATTTATATAAAAATCATAGCTGTATACTAGTACATGTACTATCTAGATGAGCAATACAATTTTACCCAACCATAGGACAGTTAACATTAAACATTGTTAAAGTTCCAAACACAGTATGAAAGCCATATAACATAACATGTAGGTATTTCTTTCAAACGTTATACTAAGCTCGAATATGAGATGTAACTATAATGTAAAACTTTAAGATAGCTTCAAGTACAACATTAAGTTCATGTGTCAGCATTGATCAGGTGCGTTTCATGATCAAAACAAAACAAATAAATTCATATTTATTGATCAAAACCATAAAAATTGTAACCTCCGCCGGTTTGTTTTTGCCGCGCCGGTCTTTGGCAAATACAGCCCCCACTTTTACGCGCTTTTGAGAAACAAAGACATTATTAAATTGTAGCATTTAGTTACTTATTAAAAAATTGTAAGTCCCATGTTTCTATCTTTACTAGTTTTCTTGAAAAATGCAAAGAAAAACTGTCTTTGCCATGGCAAACGGCGTTTTGCCATGGCAAATCGGTATTTTGCCATGGCAAAATGCCTTCGGCCATGGCCTTGCCATGGCAAAAAAATCAACACTTTTGCCATGGCAAAATTTTTTTTAATATCTAAAGAAACACTATGTAAGGGTGTGTAGGTATCATAAATAACACAATTATTATGGTTTTGATCAATAAATATGAAATTTTAATTTTTAATTTTTGCCATGGCAAATGTTTGCCATGGCAAAATTTCCATGGCAAAAGTTTGCCATGGCAAAAGTTCCATGGCAAAATATTGCCATGGCAAAATTTCCATGGCAAAATATTGCCATGGCAAAAGTTTACAAAATTAGTAATTTAGTTAAATTACCATTACAGAAGTAAATTTCTGTAATAGATAAGTTACTTAGGTGCGAATCGGCTTGGACCAGGTCTTGCATTTATGAAGTATCTTAATTATTTGTTTATACTCATTCAAAATTTACTAAGATTGGAAAAAATCTTATCATAAGATGAGTGATATTTAAGAATGTATATGTTAATAAATATTCTAGCAAAGAAAATTCTTAATTTGAAACAAATGTTTTAAGATGTCATTACTATGGAATTCCAGCTAGTGGTTTTATTTCTGTAAAAATAAAACCGAAATGATATCTATCACAAGCAAACCCACAATTTAACTTCATACAATTGTTCCTAATTTTGTATTTCTAGACAATGAGTTATTTACTATAGGCACAATTCAGTACTCTCACCACAAATTTAAACAAGAGGGCCATGATGGCCCCTTATCGCTTTCCAGAAAAAAGACCCGAGAGAAAATAATCATGAGCCTATGTAAAAACAAGTCACCTGGGGACGAGGCCAATTTTTACCCCAGGGCCAAAATATCTAAGCTTTGGACCTTTGGGTTTCTGACAAGACGGTTTTTTGTAATTTCTATGTTTAAGCATATATAAGATAGAGTAAACCTGACTGGGGCCAATTTGACCCACGGTCCATAATTTGAACACCCATGGCAGAGGACCACTAGAAAATGCTACTTACAAAATAGCTAAGCTCTATGCCATGTGGTTTTGGACAAAAGATTTTTTTTAATTTTCCTAGTTAAGCCTATATAAAATAGGTTAAACCCCGGGTTGAGCTAACTTTGACCCATGGGGTATAATTTGAACAAACTTGGTACAGGACCACTAGACTAGGTCTATATGCCTTGAGGTTTTGGACAAGAAGATTAAACAAATTCACATATATAAGCGGCTTTAGCCTATGTAAATCAAGAGACCCGCGTGGGCAGGGCCAATTTCAACCCCAGGGCCATAATTTGAACAAACATGGTAGAGGTCCACTAGAAAATATTACATCTGAAATATCTAAGCTCCAAGCCCCGAGGTTTCAGAAAGAAGATTTTTTAAATTTTCCTATATAAAATAGAGTAAACCCTGGGGTATTAATTTGAACAAACTTGGTAGAAGTCCACGGGACAATACTACACTCAAAATAACTAAGCTCTAGGCCTTGTGGTTTTGGACATGAAGATTTAAGTCTATATATATTATACATAAGTCTACATAAATCAAGCGAACACGGGGCGGGCCAATTTTTACCATGGGGCGATAATTTTAACAAACTTGGTAGAGGTCCGCTAGACAATGCTTATACACAAAATATCTAAGCTTAGCCTTGGAACTACATGTATGTACCTGGGTCTTGTGCTCTGCATATCACCTCATGGAATTTAACAGTTGACCCTGTTATTTTCAAATATGTCAATGCATAACGGAAATACAGCCTGGACAAGGTCTATGACACTCTTTTTCATGCTTGACCTCCAAGTGTGACCTTGACCTTGGAGCTACAGACCTGGGTCTTGATGACTGCACACTATCTTATGGCATTTATCAATTGTAGTTCTAGTTGGAGTTCTAATGTAAGTGCTTACATATAAAATAGAGAAACACTACATGTACTATCAAAGGAGACCTAAGAAGTGCGTGCCTGATAGAGCAGTATGGGTTGACATTCCATGTACTTCCATAAAAAGAGCATCCTGTCAAAACCATGGCGCCTTGGATTCACACAAATGATTTATTTGGACATGCAAAACTGATTAATGTATCTTAATTCCTATTGATTTGTGTATGATATGTTATATATTTTTAACACTTTTTAACAGTTCTATCTTTTGACTTTAAAATTCACTAAAATATGAACCACTTAAGTTGTTGGACTAACCCCCCCCCCCCCCCCCCCCACTTGGACACATTCAGTCATTCACCGTACAGCTCACGGGTGACTCAAATTTGTATTTGCAACATGCCTTAAAAAAATCCTGGCTAGAACCCTGTGTACTAAGTTATTTTCACATTATATGTCTAATCATTAGGGACAAGGAAAATGCAGATGGACTAACTAACTGTTTCTTTTTAGCAGCAAAAGCACATTTAGGCATACTAAGAGTTAGAGCTGGGTATCGCACCTTAAAAACATATTGTGATATATCACAATAGTGCATGCTGTATCAGGATATGTATCGCAGTAAATATTGCAAGTTGTCATTAAATAAAGAATAATGAATAAGCATTCACATAAAGCCTTGGGTAATAATGCAGTTTATTGGTGATAGTGTTGTCTGGAACCACACTTTGAAAGAATTTGTTCTTATTTAGCAGTGTCTAAACAATTAATACATGTATTATAATGTATATGTGCAAAGTTGATAATACAAGTTTGACCAGTTTTTAGACATGAATTATATTTGGACTTATTTAAAGTCCTGTTATTTAAGCTAAATCCAATATATTGGTACGATGAAAAAATATTGTATTATTGATATTGTCTAGCTGATATCGCAATAATGATAAACCGATAAAAGCTACCAACTCTATTCAGCGTTTTGATATTCGCAAATGACCAAAAAAAAATTAATTATTTATCAATAGTAAATTATCCTATATTTACATAATGATTTTGAGATTTTCCAGACATTCAGCACAAAAACAGTATTCTATTTATATGTATACACATTTAAATAAGACAGCAAAAGGTTTATTGTTTGTAACTTTTTTAGCAACATTCAGGTGCATTTAGACATAGTGGGATTCCCCAGAATATTCATACACATGTACAAATTATCTATGAATACTCACTCAGAATAGAGCATTAACATAATGAAATTTCTCAATATTCAATACAAAATATTCAGCAGTATTCATGCATGTAGATAAACTTTTGAATAGCATAAGTTTATTTGTTGGTTACTTTTTAATAGCAAAACATAATGGTGTACTTAGGCATAGATGAAATATGATAACTTATAGATATACATGTATAATAACTACATCTTCACCTATATTTATACAACAGTTGTAAACTGAAATGCATCTGCTTGCAAGTCGGATGCCCTACCAACTGAGCTCATCGGGCTGGTGAATATCTTTTTATGAATATTATATGAATATATGAATATAATATATGACAAAAAATTGATGCTACAATCCTCCTTCCTTTTTATTCTAAGTAACTCACTGCGACAACAACAGACTCAACTAACCCAGCCTTTACTTCACCCTAGCTCTATGATAAAGTACCTGGTGTGGGGCTCAAAACTGTGACCCCCTGCTTGCAAGTCAGATGCTCTACAGTCTACTGAGCTATTCGGGCTGGTAAATATCCCAGTTGATCGATAATTAATATACCAGACTGCTACAATGTAAAATTAAGTAAGTTATCATGCCCAACAGCTTTTAACTGAGGATTTTGAGTTCACAAAGATACTTTGTTCTTTGTTGTAATGCGGCAGACAGGCCAAATTGAGGAAGTGTCTTATTGCCACAAATAAATTCAGACTAAATAGTTATCAGATAGGCCCTCCTGGACACATTCAAATAACAAAGCCTATCTAAAAATTATCCAATCAATTTTAGATTATGCTGAGAGAAGGTGCAAATATAAAATAAATTGTAATCACCTGATAGCAGCTTTATTATTCTGCATATGTCTGTAGTAATTAATTCTAATCGTTTGCAGCATTGAGCGAAGCACAAAATCATATAAAGCATATGTTGACCGATTAGTATACTGACCAATCATACACGATAAGCTTGTGTGCTCGCCATTCATTAATCCAAGTCTGTAACAGTAAGTTTTTATTCTCTCAAGTTCCTAGCACTTTCACGGCCTAATCCGTTAGCTTTATTAATTATCCTTGCTGTATGAATATTCCTCTATTATTCATTGATCTTTACACGGAAGGTTGCACACTTGATTATGTTTGTTTAGCTTAAAATTACTGTTAATATGTAGACCTCTAAACATTGACAGTTCCAGAAGAAGCCATTTTGGGTATCACGTGCCTTACGTCGCTAGGAAACGAGCGAAGGTTTTGCATCCTAAGTATTTCAATGAACAGAAAGATACGTGTACAAACACCCGACAAGAACTGTCAGGTTTACTTTAATCCTACGTTAACGAATATTTAGATGTATTAATTACCTAGGCCTACTGATTTTTTCAATGTTCCTGGATTTAACCAGTCCAAATGCGAGGTATATGATTTATTGACCAGGCAGTCTTGACAGTGCAGTACTGGGTAATAAAGCAGACCGGGTCGTAGCTTCTGCTTATATTAATATCAGTGGGCATATAAAATCAGCAGGATGTTAATTAGTCATAAAGTTATCATCAGTACCAATCAATGGATTTCTACTGCAACATCTACCATGCACACATGATAAGACAGATAAGGCAAATAAACCATTCAGAGATTCGACCTCCCGTAGCCCTACTACGACCTCCCGCAGCTTTTGGAGTCACTTACATCTAGGAGCTACATATATAGCTACCCAGTACTGCTGTTCATGACTGTCGCAAATTTATAAGCCTTGTGTTGCTATGTTAGGTATATCTAGACGTGTTTTTTACTAAGTGCTACTTTTTACTCAATTATTTAAAGTATTGATACCGTGCATAACGTCAAAAAATCTAGCCAATAATTAAATTAGTTTTTATTACTAAAAATTATGAGAATTTTACCGCAAACTTGTTGTATGATTGTGCATGTATTAACTGTAGAAATCTGTCCCGATTCTGCAGTATAGTTTTATTTTAATTTTCTTATGATATACTTTTTAATATATATATATAGGTGTTAAGTAAGCTATACACAGTATGTTTGTTTCGCAACGAATACTTATTTATTTATTTGTATGATCATCTGTAATATTAGCTGTGTACAACTTGGTATGTACCAATTTATTATGTATACTACCTACCGCGTGTCCGATTAAACTATATTTGATAACATTTAGCATTAAAATAATTGCGATAATTACAGTTTGCATCCAATATTAAATATATATAGTAGGTATTTGTTGCCAGAAATTACGAAATTGACACTTAGATTAGAATCTACCCCTATATTGTGTTTTTAAACAACGTGCTATAGATGTAATTTTTCATTCTTGGTATAATATTATTTCGATAAGTATATAATATATATATATAATGAAAAATAACTAACATTCCATAGGTATTATTATAGATTTCAAATGCCGACCGGTTTCGTCACTGACTCAGGGTGTTTAATGCCCTGATGAGTCAGTGACGAAACCGGTCGGCATTTGAAATATATAATAATACCTATGGAATGTTAGTTATTTTTCATTATTAATTTGCTTGACTCGGATATATTTTTTAACATTTTATATATATATCTTTATTTCCTCCAAACACGGGGGGTATATACTATAATACATTGTACAATGTACATATTACCGTTAATATACAATAATATAATAAATCACAATCAATGAATATTCGCCTTACAACATAAGCAGGATGAATTCACATAATTCAATGCTCTAGCATTTATCATATGTCTGATATGTAGTTCAAATGACATCGAAGATGATTACCACTTTGCTATATATAAATATTCGTAAGCACTTTTTAAAACCATACTATTATGTTTGCCCAAGTGTCTTCAAATTCACTCAACTCATGCTATCTACTGAAAAATTAGACATAATTAATCTAGCAAAATTCACATATCATGCATTTCTTTACGTAAACAGTCAGTCGTTGTCGATACTTAATATTTCTAGGTGGACATGATGTAACCATTATTTTTGGTAAAATTCTAATCTATATGATGCTTTTTTTTTTTTTTTTTTTTCATAAGTAACTTGCAGTTAACAAATCTAAACCGTGCTTCTTGATTCATGTTATTTCATAATAGTAAAGATAAAATATTCTGAGATTTTTTTCTTTAGTGGTTTACCTATAAATAACTAAATATTTAAGTTTATGAGGCAAATCCACTTATACGTCCTTTCTGTTGTGCTTAATAAAAAAGTACTGTAAACTTCATATCCTATGTCTTATTTCCAAGGAGTACTACGAGATTTCAGTTCAAGATTAAACTTATGACACTTGAAATGCACGACACTAAATATATGACACTTTACTGAATTAACAACCAATAAATATTGCAATCAAAACCCACTTTGTAAAATTAATAATGCATTGCAATTTTATATTCCAAGAAAAAGTCGAATTGTAAATAACGACATAAACCAATCAAATAAATAAGATAAAAAAGATATAGAAGTACGGAAGTTATGATGTACTAGCAAAGAAAATGTATGCATAATTGTAATTTGATATCAATTATCATATCAGTACTCGTCCTGAATATTTGTTCATGGTTTACGGGATTAATAGGGTAAGAAGAACAACAATACCAATAATTATATAAAATGAAGTTTGCTGTGGTGAAACCTTGGTCTGTCGTTAGTTATATCAAGGTGCTTGGCAAGTTATCCCACATCAATCCATCATAGATTCATATACATTAATACAAGTGTTTCATTATGACTATGTTTGTTTTCCGCCTTCTTGACTGGTGCAGTGTTTGCTATATGTAATATTAATAGTGTAATCATAATGTAGTGACGTGTTGAACCTACCTGTTAGATTGATTTTTGATGACCATTGTCTATTGTCGTTGTCTTTTATGAAACAAGTAATGAATATACCTTGTCTTCTGATGGTTACTTAGTGAGTGATGTCTTAAACTATCTATTTGATTTCTGTCTGAATTGACAACTGATAGTTTGATTCTGAGCATGGCTGTTTTATTACATTAAATATGTTTCCGCTTGTACATCGGAATTATAATGACTGGCGAAATGAAATTGTATATAGAATAATATAGTGTATGAGACTTGTGTGGTTACTAGGATTTATATAGGTTAATCGTTTATCAAGTGAACCATTGTGTGGATTAGCTTTCAGTTAGTTTTACTACGTATAAGCATTTACATCAAAGAACATACAACATTATCATGAATATCTCAAATATCAATTCATAGTTGATATCTTGGTGCCAATAGTTTCCATCATTTCATTATCATAACATGTGTTGAACTGTTCATTATGAAACCTATTCAGTTAATATGAATTACATACATATATTTTTGGTTTACTATATAGTACACTTAGGTCTTAACATGTATTTGTATAATATACACTATATATTAACATTCTATTGATGTGTTTAAAGTTTCTTTTATTAAATTTCTGGTCTTTTTCGTAAGTATTCACATTTATCTTACCTCCAGAAAGTTTCCTGTGTCTTATTTGACACGTTCAATGAGAATTTGTATGTTCTATTTTCATGCATTTGATGGTAGTAAAATAAGTGGGATAAACGGAATAATATGTAGTCGTACAAACAGGCAAAAATATAGGTGATGCATATTAGTATATTGTTTGTATTATGTGCATGCTTTGTTACACAACGCTTGTACATTAAATTTTAGGATGCCCCCCCCCACCCCTCATTTTTACTCTTAATGTAAAAATTGATATTCTCAACGTTCTATCTCACAAGTATAAGGTATCATATCTTTACACTATATGTAACCTAGCGCACGTGTAGCTCTAGATCGCAGAATAATTTAGGTAAGTAAATTATAATACTATCATGATTTACATAGTTAGAGCAAGTAAGCGAATATTTACTCACGCTCACGAATCAGCTACTTACCATCGATTTTAGAATTGACATATTTGATTATATTCATGCAATGCAGTGCTCGTATGATGACCAAATGTATCGTTTTATCAATTTACTAAATCCATCAAGCTATTCTAATAGACAAACCGAACACTGCATGTCAATGTATGTGGGTGTAAAGAACAATTTAAAGTAAATGTCCTCCTGACAAATCATTTCTATATGTTTAAAATCACACTTACTAGTTATAAATGTATTATAATATCATACCATTATTAAGTATTTATTCGGGCGATCCGTTGACATTGTACATAATTTTATAGATGAGGTATTTATACAAAAATCATAGCTGTTTACTAGTACATATACTATGTAGAAAGCAATACAGTGTTTACTAAACCATAAGTCACAATAAACATTATTCTAAGCCATTAAGCAGAACATGTAGGTATTTTATTCCAACATTGTACCAGGCTAGAATATACTACTAGATATTATAATAGCAATACATTTCATATCAAAAAACTGTAACATTTAGTTCATGCGTCGGCATTTGCCGCGTGTGTTTCATGATAAAAACAAATGTCAAAACAGTCTTCAGAACTGCGGACGGATTCCCGTGTGTGTATAAATATTCGTAAATGGATATAACTTGTACTTGTAGATGTTGTTTTTCGTGCAAATAGGATTTCATATAGTTTATATTCCGCATATCATTTAAAATGTACCAAATGACTGTAGTAATACTTATCATGATACGTTGTAACATTTTTGAACACCGAGGGGTAAAGTACTCGCACAACTCAGCCAGACAAGCTTGCATCGAGGTTTAATAAGTTCAAATGTAACATTTATGCTAAATAAGGCGTTCAATCAACTGTTGCTTTAATATCGCATATGTAATAAGACATAAATGTTCTTAACCAACATGTTACATGCATACATGATCGCTTAATTATATAACTAGACGTACCCCATCAGTCATGTAGCAATTCAAACTGAATGTGTCATTACAATTGATTGCAACCAGTTAATATCAATATACATATAGGACAAGGGCCCATAATCGAAACCCTCCCCCCCTAGCGGGATTTTTGTACACCTATATATTTTTGAAGCTTAGGGTATATGTTAACAAATTCCGGTTGTTGGACGATTAAGGGATGCTGGATAAGCAAACGGTCGGGCTGTTTCCATGGCAACCAGCAATATTTCTAAGATTTAGCTTTGTCGTAATAAAAACGCAAAAATGTCGTTTATTTCAGTAATAAAACATACAAAATAGCTTTAAAATATGATCAATATAATTATTATATCCCAGGCATAGTTTGTTATTGATTTGCCCATTTGCATATTCGTGAATATTAATGAGAATCTAAAAAATGGGCTTAAATTGTTAAAATATGACCTTATATGGCAAATGAGTATCATTTGTTCTTTCATTTTTATTTGATAAGGTTTTAAATGACTAATAAATATTCGGAGATTGTTTATCTATTCATTTGCTATTCAATACACACATGGTATTACTTAATTATAGCTAGAAAGCGGGTGGGGTAAATTGACCCCAAAATATAAAAACACCATTGTTTGATAAATAAATGGTTTTATGACAAATGACAAAGCAAATTTGCACATGCTTATTACAACAACATACTTTATGTACAAAATTGTTCGTTTGAAAGCAAAATACTACTGTGTCTGCTTTATACCCCCCCCCCCCCCCCCCCCCGAAAATAGGATATTATATATATCACCAAGACACAGCGTAAATATTGAAAGAATCATGATAAATTGAACAGTTACTACATTTGTCACAATGTTATAAGTTCTCTATCAATAGTCTTATATTACATTTGTTTGTAATTAAGACTTATAGTCAACGACATAGATATACGCAGAAGCAAACACTTGCATGTTAATGTCTCATTCTGAAAAGCACTATCATATACTCTCATGGAATCACAAGCAGGTTTTAGTGTCGGAATGGCTACGATTGGCAACATATTTGTACTGCATAGATTAATTAGATTTAATTATTAATAATGCACTTTTACGATTGTTCTAAAGCTTTCGATTATTTGGTTTGCCGAAATATATGATATTCAGGGCAAAGAGGAAGGTTATATAAGGTCATTAAGTCCATTGATGTATTATCAAATTACAACCAGAGTAAAATTTAATAATGAGATCGGCGAATTATTCTATGGTCATCTTGGATTAAGACCGGGGGAAAGCTTGTCGCCTTTTCTATTTTCCATGTACCTTAATGATCTGGATGACCAACTTTTAAACGCAGCAAAAGGCATTGATTTACAGGTTTTATTAATGTAAGCCGAGGTCATCGTGGTATTTGCTAACTCATCCTAACTACAAAGTAAACTTAACATATTGGATGTATACTGTGACCGTTGGAAATTTGCTGTTAACAAAGATAATTGATATATTCAGAAAAGGAGGGCATTTGCCAACAGTTACCAAAGTTGTGAATAGGAAATCGTTAACAAATTTATGTATCTTTGAAAAGTGTTTTGATCTGGAGGGTCCTTTGTAGAAACGCATAAAACTTTAGCTGACCAAGCTCAAAAATCTATCTCTACATTAAGAAAATGTCTGTGTAGATTTCATAACATAACAGTAAGGCACTCTTTAGAATTGTTCGATTAGCAATTGAAAAAGTTCACATTTAGTATTGAAAAGCTTTATTATGAGTAAAAAGTAGCACACAAAAATGTGTGTATTTTATACACGGAAAATTATGTCGATTAGATCTTCTCACTAAGAATTATGCAAGATATAAACTTTTGGTTGAAAGTTACTAATAAAAGCGAAAGGAAACAGATAATATGTACAAATACATGTATACCGAATCATGTTTAAAGATATTGAAAAGAAACCGTACATCACTAATTGGGCATATAATGTTAAAGATACATTAAATGAATTAGTATTCTCTGAAGCGTTGTACTCAAAGGGTGTATGTGTTGCTTAACTATTTCTGTTATTGTTAAAACAATAAGTTGAAGACATTGTCATGCAAGAATGGAATAATCGAGTACAAATGTCATCTTATTCCAGGGTTTTTAGGGTTTCTGCAAATTTTGACAACAGCATGTATCTAGTTAATGTAAATGTTAAAAAATTGCTCATAGCCATGACACGATTTAGGCCTTCTTCTCATCCTTTAAGAATTGAAAGTTATCAGGCCATGTTTTTATGATTTTTGCCATTGTCTTTTGAAAAATACGTACATTGATCATGCTACAATACTTTTTAAAACTCAATTTTTAGGGCTTCCATAATAACGGGCAAAATGTTAGCTGGGACCATTATACACGCATGAATAATGGTCCCAGATATCAGGGAGACTATCTCTCCCTTGTCTCCCTCTATGCCAATCCCTGCATAACCATCAGATAGACTACAATTTTCCTTGCTGTTTGCCATCTCTACCTTTAATCATGCAGTTCTTATTTTCGTGTTTAGCATTAATACATGTTGACATTGTGGGATTTTAATAAAATGATCACTCAGTGATATTTGTTTAAATCTCATTACATGTAAATGTGTCGTATTTCACTGTTAGTTATGCGAACTACCTACTTGAAACTGAAACAATGTTGAAAATTGTCAGAACTGAAAGAAAACAAAATTAATGATATTTGTAACTGGCCATTGTGACGTGTGAAAAATCGTTGCCTATCGCTTGACCGTCAATGACACACTGATAAATAGCTTCATGATCACCAGTATCATTGAGCGAATATTGCCTTAGTAGATTTATTATGAATATTGTCATGATGGTCATTTATTACCCTGCATCAACTATTACAGTGAATATTGTCATGATATTTTGAAATTTTCTAACTTCGTGAACTACTGATTATTTCAATGAAAATCACTTCAAATGTGAGGTATGGAGGTCCGTTGTTGCCCTACTTTTGTTAATATTTTGCAAACGACAAAATCTATTTACGGTAAGAAATCAAGCTATAGTGTTCTTTCAATCGTAGCCTATACAACCCGATCAAGAAAATACACTAATCTTTAATCAGGTTCAAGTCTGTATGCGTGACAGCAATATATTCACATGAAAAGTACTATGCATTATAATGCTTGAGAAGACTCCTTCTTCATTTCTACACATACCCTTTCTCTCTCTTGATTTATACAGTAATATCATGTTCCCATTGTGTTATTGTCTAAGTTTTTTCTTTTTGTTTTCTAATTTATTTTTACTGTTTGATCACAAGACCCATATCCCTATCTCTGTATGATTTAATCTTTAATCTAGTTTATACATACCAATAGTTAAATTGTTGAATAGTTCTTAAAATTTAACTGGAAGTCTATCCAAGGAGAAGAATTTAATTAGAAGTTCTGTCTTCCATTCCAATCCTTTCCAAAATTGATGTAAATTTGTGTACAATTACCTATATGTTCAATGTATCATAGACAGGAATAAATATGTTTAAACGAATCGTAGCCTAGAATCAACCGACAAATAACAAAGCATAATTATGTGCAGTAATTTGAAATAGTTGATGGATGTATTACATATAACATGTATTTCAAAGTAACCAAAATAATAAAAGTGTTAAGAAACTATTTTTTTGTTAGCTCACCTGATTGATCAGGTGAGCTTTTAGAGTCGATGAATGTCTGGTGTCTTCACCAATCCTAATAAAGGTATTTGATGAGATTGATTATGGGCGAAATTGGTACATGCAGTTATGGGGCCTTATATGAGATGAAAACTATATTACCTGGTCATCAATTAAATTGTCTTTGTTCTAAGGTAAGCGATCTAGGGCAATCTTGGCCCATTTGTTTCAGATATTATCTAAATAATTATATCCAGTGCTTTCTGCAAATTGTTGCCCTGTATACATGAATAACTGAAAAAATAGTTTTTTACTCTTTTTTACAGTTAAAAGGGACATAATTCTTGTTATTTTTAGTTCAGAGTTATCTTTTCCTTTTCAAATATGTATATTAATATAAAATATAATAATCTTAAGCAATGTGGGTTGAGAACTTGGTCATTTTGGACTCCATAATCTCTTGTATACAAAAATTTAAAAAAATGAAATTTCGAAATCAGGGGGAGATAATCAATCGCATACTGTAGGCTTAATCTGCACCTATATTTCGTCCAACAAGTGACATTCGATGGGGGATAAAATCCCGCTAGGGGGGGGGCCTAGGGTACAGGTAGCCCATACTCTAATAATAATAAAAACAAATAGGATTCTGAGATTGTTTGGTTAGTGGTTTACTAAATCTTCAAGTTATTAGACAAATCCACTTCTACGTCCTTCCTGTTGTGATTAATAGATAAGTACTGTAAATTTTATAACCTATGTCTTATTATCAACGACAATTGGAGAGTACTACGAGACTTCAGTTCAAGATTAAACTTATGACACTTGAAATGTACGACACTAAATACATGACACTTTACTGAATTAACAACCAGTAAATGTTGCAATCAAAACCAACTTTGTAAATAATGTATCCCGGTACAACCATTTTTCGAACACCACCTAAATTCGAACTCTTCCTTTATTCCACGAGCGCTGATGTCATGTTAAACTAATTTGCTTACTGTCGCGTGCTATTTTGACTTCAACTCCCGCTGAAACGTCAAATTTGACACATTGACAGATATGATCAGAAAACCGGTAGGAAACAAATTGTTTTACCTTCCTCAGTGCAAAAAGTCCAAATTCCAAATATAAAATATATACCACATAAAAATAGTAAAACAATGTTTCTTACAAGTAAATAAAACTTTTAAAGTATCGACTGCGAAGCTTTAGCTTTTACCTCAGTCTCAGATATATGGAATATAATAGGTCAGGTAAAACACCTCTAAATGTTTATCAAATTTGACATAGGGGTCCTTATACATGGTATACGTCCCAGTAACTACCCTATATATAGAGTCAATGGAAGAATTGGTGTGGAGGTTATAAATTCTGGCAAATTACCAATATTTTCTTTGGAGCAAGAATCCCCACTTTCACAACTTCTTATGACAGAGGCATGGCAGAGGTAGGCTATGGATATAGTAGGACAGAAACTATTAACCTTGCCACTGACTTTGACATACATCTTGGCATACGTGACAAAAAATCATCCCAGAAGTCTTGATATATCAAGAGCAAAAGAGCAAATCGGCAAGCAATTGACAAATATTTTATTGGGCTTGGTTTTATTATAACAAAACATAACCTTCATAACAAACCCCATCTAATATTCAATATAGATGAAAAGGGTTTGAATACTGATCAAATGCCTCCAAAAGTAGTTGCAGGTAAATTGAACAATACCCAATCCATAACATCCGTTAAGTCTAAAACTGTAACACTTATTGGTTGTTGTAATGGTGTTGGTCAGCAAGTTCCACCCTTTGTATTGCCTGGAGAAAGAATAGTGCCAAGACTACTAGAAGGTCTTCTGCAGGCGCTGATGGTACTGTCCCTACTCCTGGATGGTCCAATTCAGACATTTTCTCAGACTACATGAAAAAACATATTTTTAAATAACAACCCGTTAGAGGTTCAGACACATACATACTTACACTTTATGATGGACACAAAAAACATGTCTCTCTTAGTTTGATAGAGTTGGCTAAGCTGGAGAAAATAAAAGAACATATAAATAAACAAACTACTAACAAAAAAGTAAACAATCCAGTCTTTAAAAGTAAAAACCATGTCCCACAACAAAGCACTTCTGGTACATCGAATTCAAAGAAGACTACAAAACATGTTTCATCAGAATCATCTGAATCTGAGAATTCAGATGTAGAAGAATCTGAAAAATGCATTATTTGCAAGAAATATCAAGCTACAGATCTTGATAAATACCCGTATTTGGTGATTGTAAAATGGGGAAGATGCGATGGTTGTGATGGTTGGGCGCATTTATCAGTGTGCAACCCAGTAAGGGTTCTCAGAAGAGGAGACCCTTTCTACTGCCCTATGTGTTAGCATGAGCAGTAGACTTACAAAAGTGTTGTTTTGTAAATATGTCATGACAGTAATGTTTGTGTTTAAAAAAGAACACTTATTTAACATACTTACGAAACTTCTTATGACTTTTGGTACCCCTGATATTCCTTGGACAATATATTTAGTGGTGTTTAATCTTGTGTTCAAAAAATGGTTAAAATTTTCCGGGAATACGGTCCGTAAGTTATCACTTTTTATTTCCAATTCTAACAAATCTACGCATTTTGATTGGTCAATGGAGGGAGTTTATACTTCGATAAACTCTTTTTCAATCGGATACCTTTTGTTTCTGTTCATCGTCGACGGACTACTTTTGACCTAATTATGTGTACTGTGAAACATAAAACAACCGATTACAGATTCACTTATTCAATGTGTGTTATGAGGTCTGAGGGAGTTGATACTTCAATAACTGACCAGAAATGACCGCTTAATGCTACAAAAAAACACACTACTTCACTATTTACATTCAAATCTGATGACGTCAGATCATAACGTCATCAAGTGATAACTATTATACAATTTTACCAGCAAAAGAGTTTTAACGGTTCATGTCCGACATTTGTAAGAACTGAATAAAACAATTGAATTAAATTGGAAATAAAAGGATCAAACTTTCATTTTTTGTCGTATATCGAAGTGTAAACTCCCTCAGACATCATAACACACATTTCACACAAAGCCCTTCGGGCTTTATTCAATATGTTATGAGGTCTGAGGGAGTTTACACATCGATAAACGACCAAAAATTAAAGTTTAATCCTATAATGATTACATTATTTAAAGTTTGATCAAGTTTTGTTTTAATATAACCTTACGACATGTAATGTTTAACATGATCGACAATATGAAATAATGATTTTCGAGCATGTTTTCCTCTGAAATTTATTATTGGCCAAAACAAGCTTAAGTGTTCGAGGTTGTACCGGAATATTGCAATTTCATGTTTCAAGAAAAAGACGAATAATACATAGAGACATTAACCAATCAAAGAAAGTAAATAAAAAAATATACAAATACGGAAGTCATTACATACTAGCATAGAAAATGTATGCACAATTGTAATTTGATATCAATCATCATATTGTGTACATGTACTTGTCCTGAATATATGTTCATGGTTTACGGGATTAATAGGATAAGAAGTGATAACAATACTAAAAATCGTGTAAAATGACGTTTACTGTGGTGCCACTTTGGTCTGTCTTTAGTTGTATCTAGTTGTTTGGCAAATTATTTCACATCAATCCATCATAGATTCATGTACATTAATACAAGTGTTTCATTACGACTATGTTTGTTTTCCGTCTAATTGTCTGGTTAAGTACATTTTGTTTGCTATGTGTAATATTAATAATTTGATCATAATGTAGTGACGTGCACGTGTTGAACCTACCTGTTAGATTGATTTTGCTGACCATTGTCTAATGTTATTGTTTTTATAAAATAAGTACTGAGTATGCTTTTTCTTCTGATGCTTTCTCAGTGAGTGATGTCTTAAACTGTCTATATGATTTCTATCTGAATTGACAACTGATAGTTTAATTATGCGCATGGCTGTATAATAACATTAAATTTGTTTACGCTTGTACATCGGTAATATATAACTGGCGAAATGGAATTATAAACAGAACAGTATGGTTTATGAGACTTGTATGGTTACTAGGTTTTTTTATAGGTAAATCGTTTATCAAGTGTACCATTGTATGGATTACTCTGCATACGCATTTAGATTAAAGAACATACAAAATCAAAACGAATATCTTAAATTTCATTCATAGTTGGTATCTTTGTGCAAATACTTTCTATAATTTTATCATCAAAACGTGCGTTGAAGTGTCAATTAAGCAACCTACTGAGTTAATATGAATTACATACCTATTTTTTTTTCGTTTACTATGTACTAGTAGTATACTTAGGTCTTAACATTCATTTGTATAATATACCCTATATATTAACATGTGTTAAAAGTTTCTTTCATTTAATTTCAGGCTTCGTCCGAAAGTATTTACATTTGTCTTACCTTCTGAAAGTTTCCTGTATCTTAATTAACCGATGAATTAGACACGTTCAATGAGAATTTATATGTTCTATTTTCATGCATTAGACAGAAGTAAAATGATTACTATATATTCTATATGTTTAACAACACACTTACTAGTTATAAATGTGTCATAATATTATACTGTTAAAAGTATTTATTCGGGCGTTCATTTGACATTGTACATAGTTTTATAGATGTTGTGTTTATATAAAAATCATGGCTGTTTACTAGTACATGTACTATCTAGATAAGCAATAAAGTTTACTAATCCATAAGTTACATTAAAAATTATTCAAAATTCCAAAGACAATATGAAAGACATAAAGCAGAACATGTAGGTATTTTATTCCAACATTATACCAGGCTAGAATATACTACTTGCTATTATAATTATAGCAATACATTTTGTATCAATAAAACTGTAACGTATCTTCTAGTACAACATTTAGTTCATGCGTCAGCATTTGCCGCGTGTGTTTTATGATCAAAACACAATAAATAAATGTATTAGTCTTCAGATCAGCTGGCGGATTCCCGTGTGTGTAGAAATATTCATAAATGGAGATAACTTGCACTTGTAGAAATTATATGTCATATTTATGCGATTTCAAATAGTTTATATTCCGCATATCATTTAAAATGTATCAAATGACTGTAGTAATGCTAATTATGATGTAGTGAAACATGTGGCATTTTATCACAGAGAAGTAATGTTCTGGGACAACTCATTCAAGTTTGCATTGAAATGTATTAAGTTCAAATATAAAATTGCGTCCAATATAAGGCGTTCAATCGACTGACGTTTTAATATCGGATCTGTAACAATACATGGAGGTTCTTAAGCCACCCGTTATCTGTATGCATTATCAATTAATTATATTACTACATGTATCACATCAGGGATATAGCAATCCATACTAAATGTGGCATTACAATTGATCGCAACCAGTTTATACTCGTCTACATAATAATAACAATAAAAAGATACTTAGTCTGTGTGCTTAGTGGTTTACCTATAAATGTATAAAACCTACAAGTCTATGGGACAAATCTCAGGCTGTCGCGTATTACACCATTTCTACTTCCCGCCTACTGTGCTTAGTAAACAAGTACAGTAAACGTCATGACATATGTCTCATTATCCGAGGAAATAGACAGCACAGCGAGATTTCGGTTCATAGTTATACTCATGACACATATTTGACATTTTACTGTTTTAACAACCAGTAAATATTGCACTTTGTAAATAATATATTACATTTTCATATTCCAAGAAAAAGATAAATAATAAACAACAAGATACACCAATTAAACAATTTTTATAAACAAAAACATATAAGTGCGGAAGTTAGTACTGCGAACGTACGCGATGATGTTTGTGAATCGATAAATCTTAAATATAGAAAAGTGTGTATTTACTAAATTGTATCCTCTATGATCTCATTTTTTTCTTGTAAAAGATATTTTAGAAAATACTGTTAATGTGTCTTGTTTAAACTTATATAGAACCCTTAACTAATGATGGGTTAATAAGTATATAGAGATAACTTCTTTATTTTTAATATTTAAGAATAAAAAAATATTTTTACAGATTAATTATAAATGTAACTGAATAAACCTTTAAACGTGTTTTATGCAAATGATAAGGTCTTTTATAATCAAATTCCGTCTTGATTTTGTACGTTCAATATACTTACATCATTGATTACTTCTCATAAATGTTTTTAAATTTCCTTTCAGTTCACAGTGGTACGTATTTTCTTATGTTATGGTATCTTACTGTTTTCCGCCTTTGAATTCGTCATACTGAAACCGAATATCAAGTCGGTATTAGAACTTAAGAACATACATTCAATGCTATGACACTTTTTTAGGATCATTACATCACAGTTAAATGGCACCCCTAAACAGTTTGTCAGTGACTATAAATGAGACATTCTCTATAACAGCGGTTTTCGCCATTCATGAGTTTTCCTTGGCACCATGCTTTTTAAAAAAAAACATTATTGAATAGTAAATATTTAAAATCTAAGCTCTGCTTTCAGAAATACTCGAATGTTGCAAAATGTCCTTTACATACCATATTGTTTATGTGCATCCATACCGTCCATCTCGATTATTTAACATAGTAACATCGATGTTTTTGATAAAATCGCGCATTTTCTCTCTCTGGATGGATAGGTACGAATTTATTTTTAATTATATTTTAATCTTCAGAATTGAACAGAAATCATGTGTTGTTGATAATAGTTCCATAACAACTCAATAGTAACAGAATTATAACCCTTCAAAATATTGTGCGGGCATATTTTTTATGAATAGGATAGTGCCTCTCTTAGCATGCATTGGACAATAATGGCTTTTAGTAGTAAATACACTTGTCGAATGACTTAAATAGTAAGTTGTAACAAAATCAGAAAGGTTTAGATTAATCTGATTCTGGCATTGTTATATATATGTAAGTGGCATACAGTGCTTAAATATTGATGTATTTAATTTATTTAATTACGTGATAAATACTCCTATATTATCATAAGTAGTCAACACATATTGTTATTTTCAATCAATGTAATAATTGATAATCTTCGTCCTTCCACTCCCACTATCATCATTAAGTGAGGTTCTACCTTCTATAAAACGCTTGTGTCATTTATAAATTTACAGTTTTGCATATTGGAGGCTCCATGCTAGAATCTACAATGTCTTGTATTATAAGTCGGCGATTTGCTCAGGTTGATAAAATGACTACTATATGTCCGGCGTTATCAACGACGTGGTTCTTTTTATTGCGCAATTCAAACCTACCCGATTTTCCTGAAATCTCTCAATATTGTTAACATTCATTATTACATAAATTATCCGCTATATATTACGTCACAGCCGACGTCAAACAAGATGTTCACATTAATTCGCGGAAATTCGAGAATTTTATTTACAACTAAAAGCATGATATATTTCATAACATAACATCTATGTTTTCTGAAATACGTTGTGCTCCATGAACGTAAAACAGGGTTTCCATCATAGCAAGCATAATTTTATATTTTGTCTTGGTCATTTGAGGTTATATAGTAATTTATGTTAATTGGTGTATTTAGCACCCCTCGAACAAAACATCTAGAGCATCATCCCATGCCAAAGGTGCAGGATATAGTTTTGGCGTTGTCCGTCTGGTTGTTAATTCGTTCGTCCGTCCGTTCGTTCGTCCGGATGTCCGTCACACTTTTTGAAACTTGCTATAATTGTTTCTTGAAATTCAAAATTGAGTGAAAGGTGTACTTATCTAGAACCATATCTTTTTTATGCATTTCGGCTAAAGTATCCCCCTTTTCAACATAGAAAATTTGTCACTTTTGTCACATGTGATTAAAAATAACTTGGCAATAACTTGGAAAGTACCAAAGGCAACTGCATGAAACTTGAAAAATTGGTAGAGCGTTATTACTAGAAGAGTTCTGATCAAGAGCCATAACTCATGCCTTTCGACTAAATTATCCCCCTTTTTGAATTATAGAAAAAATGTCACCTTTACTGTCACTTACAATTTCCTTAAAAGTACTATAGGGAACAAAATGAAACATGAAATATAAGTGACGTGTGATAAGTGGACATACAGTGAGTAGGAATCATAACTATATATTTTTTTATTGCAGAATTATTGCCACTTTTACTGTAACTTATAATAAAATTACAAAACGGAACTTTGCGAAACGTCTGCTTTAATCAGGTTACAAAGATAACCGACGGGCGATGTTAATTCGAAACATTTTCTTGTTCCATGTATTAACAATAAAATGTATTTCTAATGAGCTCATTTATCTTTTTTTCAGGCACGCTTGGTATGTATTTTTTAATTATATGTCATCCTTAAGCGTTTTATAGAAATCACGCGCGGACATACAAAAGGTCCATATTCAGCCAGTCTCCTTTAAACATTACTCAGCCAGATTCCTTACGATATTTGTCGGTGACTTGACACGAGACTCTCAGGATGCACTCGATATTACGATTATGTGTTACCTTAGTCAGTGTATATTTATACAGGTAGTGACAACCATTCAGCGCTATGTATTCATTGCTTAGTATAGAGGTTTTAAATTGTTAATGTATGCATTTTGTATCAAATACAAGTAATGTTAATACAATTATCAAGGAATGTATTTTTATTTTTTCTTTCAAATCATTAGTAGTTTTTAATGACTATTGACTAATAAATTTAGAATCCTAAAAGACACAAACGATTAAACGGGTCTAATTCCGGTTCTGTTTTCTTTGTAAGAGTCGTACAGCGCTTTTTGGGGAGATTTATATATTTCAGTTTACATATTGTTTGCGATAAAGAACACGTTTATAGTGCGATCTTATTATTATTAAAGATGCATAATTTCACTGTCAATGCTTTTGTTTATTTTTGGCTTCGGTTCCTTTCGTAGTCTGTAAAATAATGTCCGTTATACCGGTTGTTGCATGTATAATCATGTATTTAACGATGAGCTATGTAATATTATTTAAACATTCGGACGGGACATTCCCTAAGGGTAAAATACATATAGAGGGGGAAGTAAGTAAGTATATCCGGATATCCATCCGTCACACTTTTTGAGACTTGCAATAACTTTAATTTTTTTGAAGGTTTTGTTTGCAATTTAAAATTGAGTGAACGTGTAAAAATCAAGTACCTTAATTCTTTATGCATTTTAGCTGAATTATCCCCCTTTCCGAGTTAGAAAATGTCACATACTTTTACTTACAATTTCTTTAAAAGGACTAATGGTAACAGAATGAAACCTGAAATCTAACTTGAGAAATTGCAGAACTGAGAAAAAAGTGTCTCTTTTACTGTAGGTAAATAGGTCCATTTTAAGTCAGTCGATAAGTCTAAGAATATTTCTGATATGATGTGTCTCATGTTGTATTAGAGACATTACGACTCGAACTCAGCAACGTACCTAATAATGTTTGTCAGAGACTAATCACGAGACACTCGCTGGATGCACGCGACATGTATGTGTTGCCTATGTCAGTGTATCTATACAGGTACTGACAACCGTTCAGAGCTATGTATTTATTGTTGTAGTTTTCATAGTGTGAGTCTGTATTTTGTATCGAATGCAAGCATCATTTAGACAATGATCATGGAATTTAATTTCTTTTTCTATCAAAAGCATTAGTATTTTTTTTGTCAAATTAAGTTTGCATCTTATAAGACGCCAATAACTGTCAAACGGATATGATTCTGGTTCTGTTATATTTGTAAAAGTCCTACATCGCGTATTTTGGAAGATTTATATATTTCAGTTTGCATATTGTTTGCGATAAAGGACACGTTTACCAAAGTATGTAATACATATTATGGGCTGCATGAATCAAGTTAATTTACGCTTGCGCAAATATATCCGCATCTATTTACAAGGCATAAACGAAGATATAAAGTGTTCAAGAATTAATTAGTGTAATATGATTATATTAGTAAACGTTTTGGAGTCCAATTTCAGTTATATTTTCTGTTATTGATTTGGCCTATACGGTTTTTGTATAGAACTCGATAACACAAAGTACTGTTTTGGTTTATTTCAGGTGTTCCAGGTAATACATTATTGGTATTGTATAATAGATCTTTATTTTATTAACTTCGAATCTATACGTGCAGTTATTTTGATTGACAGAGAAATGTATTACAGCCAGACTGAGTACATTTCAGAGTCCTCTCGGTATTCAAAACAAAAATCACCACTTTGACTGTTGAAATGTTCCGTTTTCCATTTCATCAAACCTATCATTAGTAATATTATTAAAAATTCTTTGTATTCAATCATCGATACAGAATTTATCGGCTTTACAATATAATGCTATATAATTATATTATAATAAGTATTACAGTAAGTATGCAAATAATACATTTTATTACATTTGTATACGATTACAGATCCTTTAAATGAAAAATGTTTGCACATTCATGATCTATTGTTACATCTGAAACTGTAACCACGCCCATAGGTAATACAACTTGAGATCGGTCTCCGGGCTTGTCTGTTTATATGTCTAAGAAAATAAATATGATCATAAAATAATGATATTATTAACACAATATTTGACCGCATTAATGATCTGAACATGTATTCATACATTAAATTGCTCTATCTAGTCAACCATAATACTTCGGGAATAGAATTGAGTTTTGAGATCAGAGAATGTTCTCAAGATTTATAACCCCGTGGCCAGGTGTCATTTCATGACGTTGTATTTGACCACTGGGCATTTACCTGTATTTGGCAAATCTATTTCTAATTGTTATATAATGCCTGTACTGGTTCACGGTTTATTTAATTCGAGTTTGATGGCTATTTGGTCACATTACTTCTGATTTCAAGTCATTGGTCAGTACAATCACAGCTTTCATTGAGTACAGATGGTCGCTGTTTAATTGCAGCGGTTAACAATTGATTTAGTTGTTTGGTGATACTCATATTTATAGTAACTAGCGTGATATAATAGTACGTCACGTGTTAATGACGATTTTAGGAGTAAATGCCCTTTCCACAAACGGTTGTATTTGATGTAGTTGAAGAGCTGCAACGTTTGATGATACATATTTGTAAAAAATCATTTAAAATCAATTTGTAAAATATGAAGTGAATCTATGCATACATTAGTAAATACATGTAGGATGAAATCACATTGAAATGTCGTCGATATTATCCAGACTCAACCTATATTGTTACAAAACGATAGTGATTAATATATTCACATAAATTCACATATTAAGTGAACAAATTAGCACTATCTTTGACAGATATATTAACAGGTCCGTATTGTGTCATTGTAGAATCAATTCAAATAAAGTTCTCCATCATGTACAATAAACATCAAATGCTCTAATGTATAGACAATTCCTGTTTATCATGATTATGTTGAAGCCTTACTTAACAACATTACTGTTATATTTTATGTCTACAGATGGAGAGAGTACAGACGGAGAGTAAAAGAACAACTTCAAGCAAAAGGAATAACTGAAGCTGATGTTTCTTAAGTAAAAACAAACAGTCTTGATGTGATGATTTTAATATATTGTTTGCCATAATTCCTCGATATCACATGATTGATATTCAGATTGTTGTTAATCGACGAAATATTACAGCAGACGTGATTAGGTGTAAATAACATATTGTATATACGTACTGCACGATTACAGTGGAAGGTGACATGGTTTAAAATTACGCTAGCTGATCATATTGTAATGAACTACATTATATTTACACTATAAGTATCATGATGTGTTGAAATTGCATGACTGGATGCTGAACTTAAAAGCTTGCTGATTTTTTAAATACATTTATATGAAAAAAATGAAGTTAAACAGTTAATGTATTTTATATAGAATTATTGGAAAATTGATGCTGTATTCATTAAATGATTTTGAATACTCAATGGTAGTACACTGCGTCATCAGTTGAAAATATTTGACGATAGCCTGAAAAGGGATGCAATGTTGTTTGCATTTTGTGGCAATTGTCCGGGTTGGGATATTCAGAAAATACTTTATCACGTTTTCATACGTAGACGAGACATTAACATCATGAGCTGTTTTACAATTCTTTTGTTACAATAGTGATTACTTGGTGCGCTTTTATTGTTTTCTTTTACGAGTTCTTATAATAAAAATACATTTCATCTTAGAAGTGGCAGGTGCCCGATGACGTAGTGTACTATCATTAAATACTGCTTCATAGTAATGTACATATATTGTCTTAGTTTTGCTAGTCTTCCTCAAGCCTGTATATGTATAGTAGCTTAACTTGATTTTGATATATTCTTGAATAAGCATTGTCAAATTTATTTATTTCATCATAATTTAAATGGATTGATTTGATTATTCGTTTGTCCTATTCTAGAATATATTATCTATTCCTAGTTCCATCTATTAACAAAGTCATAAAATATGTGTGTAAGAAATTCGTTGATATATCTCTGAGTGACAATGTTCATGAGTAAGGATAAGTAATTATTCAGAATCCGTGTATTCACTAATAATGAAGATTAACAAGTTTTTCGCTGAATAATTATACAATTATAAATAATAATCAGCTTACATGTGTTTGTGTTATTTTTACAATGACGTCGTATATAGAGAATACATTGTTGGTACCGAGATAGAGATGGTTTATCAGGTGAAGCTTAGAAAGATGTAATGGGTAGGCCTGTTGATCGCATTTTAGCTTTCATGCTGAACCGGATAAACTTTCTACATCTCGGCACCATCCATGGACTTGATATATCCTGTTTCTTGAACAATATATCTGTTCTTACAACGAAATAAGTCTCAAAGCCATACTTACTTGGATTAAATAACGCACGTCAAGCCTCTTTTAACTACGCCATAATCTGACCGATCAGCAACATGACGCGGCAATTAAATAGTCCCATACATAGTCACGCTATTTGGCTTAAAAATCTTAGAATACTTTGAGAATTTAAACATCCACTTTATTTATATAACACTGCATCATTTTGTAATATAAAAAATACTTTGTTGTATGACGAGCGAACACAGGCGCTTAGGAATACGAAATGACGGAATTAAGCAAATATGGCGACTACTTTAAACATCATGGTCATCAGATACGTCATCGCCGCAAACAGTTCTGAAACCGTATTGAGGAAGAACTTATTAAATGATCGTGGATTCAACTGATGCAAACATTCAAACCAGAACGATTGAATAAGATATCTAAAATTGTATTACGTTAACTTAAAATAGACTTATGGTGGTGAATTTCAATCGTATCTTATGTTAAGCTTACTGAAAAGCACAGTTATAATGATCGCGGGTGTATTGAAGAATCGAAGAATTTCTTGTTCCTCGAATAAGCCATTCTTTACATAATTGTGACAAGTCACTAAAATATCAAGTATTCATTATTCTAATATACCACAATATATAGAATCCCGGTTCGTATGGGAGATAATGTAGAGTTATGACATTGGGAGTGAAGACAAAGCACATTCGTTTTATTTAAACATTATACAAAATAGTGCTCTCTATATATACGAACTCACGATGTCAATAATTACCGGCGCAGATAATATTCATATCGCAGTATTATTAAATCACATTATATACATGAAGAGTTTACATAAATGCTGTACTCCGTTTAGATAATTTACATCTAAGATTAAACAGTTATCTATTTACATTGTATAATTATAACTGGTTACTCCAGTGTGATATATCAACAAATATGTGGAAATATTTACGAATAGTTTAAAATATAACACTATTGCGATCACATTATTAGTCACTCAAGAAAGTTGAGGGACCGGAACTTCTTACTCAGGGAGACAGTTAACACTGACAACCCAGTGAAGAGCGTAAGTTCAATAATATTTTATATCTATTACATTATGAATATAGTCAACGTATATCCGTGAACGTTTGATGCGTTGCAATGGTTTGTTTAAATTGAAATACTAAATGCTCAGCGGTAATCCAAAAGAAAACTAACTAAATCTAATTATGTTAAATGAGACAGTGTATTTTTACATCACATGAAGAAAAATGAATTCTGCAGTTTATATACATGTATATTTTTTAATCCAATAATAGGTTTGATAACTTGAGCGATATAGACATACGACCATTGTATGTATAATTAAAGTTTAAAATGCTTTTGGAAATAAATTGAAAGGTTAAACTGCTCATATGTTATGGTTAAAGTGTTCATATATTATAGTTAATGTGCTCATATGTTACGTTTAGAATCCTTATAAGTTATGGTTAAATTGCTCACATGTTATGGTTAAACTACTTATAATTATGTTATGATTGAACTGCTCATATGTTATGGTTAAGCTACACATATGTTATGGTTTAAGCATTCATTAGTTTATAATCCTCATAAGTTATGGTTAAATTGCTCACATGTTATGGTTAAACTACTTATAATTATGTTATGATTGAACTGCTCATATGTTATGGTTAAGCTACACATATGTTATGGTTAAAGCATTCATTAGTTTATAATCCTCATAAGTTATGGCTAAGTTGCTCACGTGTTATGGTTAAACTATTTTTATGTTATGGTTAAAGTGTTCTAAGGTTATGGTTGAAATATCCATGTTATTGTTTCAGTGCTCATATTGTATGGTTAAATTGCTCAATTCGTTGAATGCTGAATTGCATGAATAATATCTAATTTATACTTATGTGTATCTAATTGTAAGATGACGCACTTCTTAAGTGGTCCTATCATTTTATGTAAAGTTGGATAAGATCTGATAATTCTTTATACGTACATTTGAATGTTGCAGCCCTGTTATGGACATATCTAACAGTTTCCAGGTTTTTACACATAGACTTATAGGCAGAATGAAATGACCGAAAATAAGCTAAACAATCACATACAAGGGCAGATAACTAAACCATTTATTTCGCTTAAAATGTTTCTATTATCATTATGCCAATAATATGTCAATACATTGTCAATCTGCCATTATGTATATGTGCAAAAAATTGGAAACTGTCAGATATGTCCTAAAATGATATAGATACAATAAAACATCGAAGACAAAAATAATGTTTAAACCTTAGTTTCAACCTTTATTCACCTTAGCATATATATGTGTACATGTAGTATGTATATTGGCCTTTTTGATATAGCCATGTACTAATTAACAATCATTATCATCAGACAAATCAAAATAGGCTATCATCATTCAGCTAGTTATCATCAACTACGTATGGTTCAAAACCAAGTTCGTACACAAAGTACAAAGTCTATGCTTATACAACTCCCTTAAGATAATGTAAATAATCAACACTCATTAGTTTTTGTTCATTTGATTCACTTAGAATACCATGAATAATTGTGTTGTAGTACAGCCACAATTCTACACATTACCTTTGTCAAATAATATATAATCAAAGAATATTTTCAGGATTATTAGCATAATCATCACAACTTCAATGTGTTAAGCGTGTTCTATTTTCCTGCAGTAGTAGCATATTAGAATAGGTAATATAGTTGAACACACATTATTGTGATTTCTTGCCTGTTGAGCAGCTCAGATTTAAAATTCATGACGTCATATTCGCGTCCTTTAATACGTTCTAAAAATAACTAGATAGTACCGATTAAGCACCGTAATATGTACAAAATCCGTGTTGTGGCCGTTGTTCACAGGTTATAAAATAATTAATGCCGTTTTTGGATTGCTTATATTTTAAGGATGGCCTTTATTCGTTGGTGGTCTCTAGTTTTGGACTGTATGTAGAAGATCCATAATGTATTTAACGCATTTTTCAAAGATATTTCAATTATATGCGCGGCCAGTTTTTCCTTGACCGTATTCTTACCAGCACTGACATATTCTTCTACAAGGAGACGTCAACTTCTCCATATATAGGTGAAAATCGAGATTTTGTCAAATTTTCAAGGAAAGGTATGACTTGTCGAGAGAAGACCAAATACATCGGATAACGTTTTAGAACAAGTTTTGTATATGACTAATCTACTACTGCTAGTAAACAGTTCTGAACCAAAATGTAGACAAACGTAGCATGATCATTTTTGTTGTATGAGACGATGTCACATTACTCGTTTTTATTGATGCGCGATTATAACGGTATACCGGTAAATTGCAATACGTTCCTTAGCAATACGCACCGGTACCGGTACGGTTTCAACCTGTATCGCGACATTTTAAAAGTAAATTGATATTGACTATTTCAACTTGCTTTGTATCAGCTGTAGCCTAATTCGGCCGAAAACAGATAGAAATATTTTATTTGTGTAGTTGTATGTGATGCTTTGCTGAAGGAGAATTTTATATGTGCATTATTATTGTTGTGTACTATACAGCATGACGTTTCATTATGATCACTGATTAATTCATTAGTTTCTTCGTGATAGGTTTACTAAATTTACCATCATGCAAATGATTAATAAAGCTACATATTTTCACTAAAATCCAAGTCTGAATACTTATACATCAAGAGTTTTAAACTCACAATATTTCGCAATATGTATTGCAATAAAGTGTTGCGTGTTGCAATATATCGCAATACGTATTGCAATAAAGTGTTGCGTGTTGCAATATATCGCAATACGAATTTTCCTGCAATACTCATCCCTACTCATTAGTTTAGTTAAAGCAATATAAAGCCTCCAATAATTTTAGCTGTGTGTGAAACATGAATCCGGCAAACATATATACTTTTTAATCTATGAAATACAAGGAATACCTTGTCACGTTCGTCACATGTCCATAGTAAACTTAGATAAGTGTAAAAAGGGTTTAATTACGCAAATATTGAAATCATATTAATGTTTCATTTCATTAAACGTATTCAAAAGAACAATGTGTATCAATATAAATATTTCGCTAAAGGGCGTACACAAACATTTTTCACACATTTATGTTAATAGTGCTTAATCTAGAACTTAACAATTCTTTAAATGAATAACATTAACATTAGAAGTGTGTCATAACAAATAACTGGTAACGTACAAAGGTGTTTTGATCAAATTCATTGTATCATCAGATACGGGGTATAATCTGTTTATGTTATTATTTGGTCCATCTTCATTGTAGGAATATATGTCAATATCTGGTATGTGTACGTGTGTTAGTGGTAAATACAAACACCAAATAAAGAAACCTAATATGTGAAATGGAATCAATCATTGCTACTTGACATGGTCCCATATAAAATCTGATTTATAAAGTCAAGACAATGGATTCTACAAATTGGCAATATGAAGGCGTAAGATCGATGGGCATATTTCATTGTAATCTATTTTCTCAAAGTAGTATATTGTAAAAAGTGATGTCACTGGAGTAACGTCTCTTGAAGAACTGTACTGCGTCTAGTATATCGGTTAAAGGACACACATTAAAACAGACAGTGTGTGTATCAAATTCGTGCGTAAACCAAACACACTTTAGTATAGGATATTTCATCGGTCTGTATTTTCTTTTTTTTGTTACTCAAAACATCATTATAAAACATCATTATAAAAATACAGCGGGTTCTACACGAAGCTTTTTAATTGCAACGCACCGCATATATAGAATAACACATTTCAAAATACAGATAACAAAGATCGTCTTTCGTCATCAGTTCGTCAATATAACCCTGATGTTTTATGCATTTGCAATGTACCCACTGTGATTGTAACAAAATCATTAGTAAGTGATAAAAATCGAATATCTCATCTTAGTGATGGTCAAAACTCGCAAAGAAATCGTATTACTTATATTAGAGAATGTCAAAACTCATATAGAAATCGAAATCAACCCAAAAGTAATTAACTTAAAGATAGAGTAGACATGAATAACATGCTGACCAATTAAGAACATGTTGACTATGTTTTCCCTGTCCTTGAATATAAAGTTGTTAGTTAAGCTTCTTTTTTCATTTAGTACACTATTCTTTTTTCTATATTCGTTTAATGGCATCCCGCTTACTTGTCAATTTTGACATTGACGTTCGTTTTGTATGTGCAGTATTTAAATAAGCAAGTTGCACTGAAATGCAGCGTCTACCCCTGGGAAAATAAGCTTAATTTTCGCTTAAACATGTCCCCTATTTTCATTATGAATATTGCCCAAGTAGGCCTCTTTAATGTAGGTTTTACCCTTTCACCAGTACCAAGCGTCTATCAATTTTGTTAAGAAAATCCAGATGCGCAACATATGTATGACATAATGTGTACGCAATGTTATCAGAACTATACAAAAAAAAAAAAAAAAAAAAAACAGCATGCAACAACATAACTATTCATTAGTAGACAATAGTACTTTTTTCTTGAGTTGACAGTTGTCGCTCTAGTTCTTTAATTTCCTTGCCCTCTGTTTTGTTTGTACTTCCATAATCTTCCTCGTCATCTGGAAAAACATATCTGATACTTCACTTACAAATTATTATATCCGATATCTCAATAACACAAACAAATAGTCAATGTCATTACTTTCCGTTGGGGATTTGATTACATAGATTTCGAAGTTCGGCTCATCCACTTGATCAAAACCCGACAATCCGAAAATGATAGAAAACAATTAGGTAAAAGTTATTTTTTCCAAAATATCAAAATTCAGGAACTTAGATCCCCTCGATAAAGTACCTTCTTTTAAACAAACGTTTTTTTTCTAGTTTTGGTGATCATCCAAAGATGTATTTTATGCACCATTTAGTCATAACTGAAAAAATATAATGAATAGCTTAATAATTTTGAAACCAAAGTACTATATCAAGTTAGATCATGTCAAACTTTGCTATCAAATATATTTGCCATATATGGTATGATAGTCTACGTGATCATTAATTTTTTTATCCTATTTGAAAAAAACACACCTCAGTCTACATTTTCATGTAATTTTACAGGGGATTTCTAAATCTTACCAATCGATTTTCATACAAAGCTTTTTTAACCCCGTAAAGTACAATGCTTTTATTCCATATAGACCGTGTTATCAGTTTGCTTTTGACCTGTCTCTACTCAGTGATTGTGCACAAGTATGTGTACACCGTATAAACAAAATTAAATCGAGCAGGTATTGTTCATTGGTAGATAATCAAAATAGTGAACTTATACGGTAGTAAGAATTGAATGAGGACGACACAGAAGGCATTTTATTAGCTTTTTCAGCTTAAAATTGTCGTTATTTACAGGCGATATGGTAACCGAATTGGCTGCTTATATGAGGAGTGTCATATGGTGTACTTTTGCGATATCGTTAGACATTATCAATGTCATAACTTAGTACATTGTATAATCTTAGGGATATTGCCCGAGAAGAACATTACTGGTACTGTAATTGTTGAAACCATTTAAGACTTGGGTGTAAATTCTTGAAATTAGTATTAATCGCTCCTTTTTTATCAGTTATATATTGATTATATAATGCGTTATTTTGTAGAATCATGACAGAGTCGGGAAACCCAAACTTCGAAGTAGATGGTGCACATGTGATAGAGCACGGAGATATATGTGAACTGTGTGAAAATACGGCATCAGTGGGATACTGTTCAGAATGTGAATGTTACATATGTCAATTATGTTTTGATAACCACATTAAAATAAAGAAAAATCATCACCATGTGCTGCAAATAGCTCCAGAACGTAAGGAAGATGATCATACAATTCATTTTAAAACATGCACAGAACACACGCAACAAGAAGTACGACTCTACTGTACTGATCACAAATTTGTTGGATGCGCAGAATGCATGGCATTTAATCATAAATCTTGTAAATATGAAAACATAACAGCAGCATCCAAGGAATTCCAAGATAATGGAAAGCTCGCTTGTTTCCTTCAAGATATTCAAGACTTAGAGAATGTTCTTGAAAACTGTGTTGAATCGATTGCCTCTCAGTCAGAACTGTTGGATAACTTGGATAAAACAACCACTCACTCTGTGCAACAATTCGTGAAAGATGTAATTTCGTATGTAACTGATGAAGAGAAACTCATATTCAATATTGCAGATTCGAAGAAATCCATCAATAAGGATAAACTAGAGAAGTTATCGGATGATCTGAAAAGGATTGGGTCCGACATTTCGTCTATAAGTGCTAATGTCAAAGAGAATGACATGATTCATATTTTCATCCTGGTCGTGGAAGCAAAGCCAAAATTATCCCAGATTCGGGACACATTAACAGCCATTAATTGTCAAGAGGTCATTGATAGATTCACATTCTATCCTTGCAGATTGCTCCAACGTCAGCTATCGGAGAAACGTCCTCTTGGCAAGCTTTTGGACAACGCACAATCCGAACAAGGTATTGCCTATGTAAACTCTGTTTTAATAATTATATGAACGTTTCACATTATCATGACTTAAAATCCTATAACTTTAAAATATATGATAAGAAGATATTTGTGGTGCGTACGGTAGCTGTTATAACGATATATTCACGGAATGGGTGAAACGACACAGAAAATGAATGACATGAGGGAATGGGTACTTCGAGAAAATGTGACAACGTGTGAGTTTGATATCGTGACGGCGACGTTAAGTCATTTCACGTGCTTCGCAATTCCACGTGTGCGAATGATATATAAAGCGTATATTTATTTCTTTGAATAATTCGCACTGATATTTTGCATGTATTCAGTCAATATGTGCAAACAAATTTGGCATATAACGCTCGTGATTGTTTTCATAAATAACGCTGACCACGAACTTTTACGAACCTACCTTATAAGATATACAGGGCTTTGTATTAATATAGACGGATTGTAATCCATTTCTATTTGTGTTATTGAGACCTCGCACAATGATAAGGGCTTTTAAATCTGTCACATTTGTTATTTCAGATGACGTGGATGATTATGAATGTAAATATAAAGCAGTGTGTGCTAAAATTCAACAACATAAGCAACAATTGACATCTCAAGAAAAAATAATGTATGCTCAGAAACAGGACAACCAAAGACTTCAACAAAAACTGTCTACTCAAGAAAAGTTAAATAAAAGACTTCAGCAACAATTGTCATCACAGGAAATGGACATTAAACGATGTCAACAACAACTGACTACTCAAGAAGAGAACAACTGCAAACTTCAGCAGCAACTGTCCACACAAGAACAGGACAATACAAAACTTCACCAACAATTGTCAACACAAGAACAGGACAATACAAAACTTCAACAACAACTGTCCAAACAAGAACAGAACAATACGGAACTTCAACAACAACTGTCCAAACAAGAACAGGACAATACAAAACTTCAACAACAACTGTCCAAACAAGAACAGGACAATACAAAACTTCAACAACAACTGTCCAAACAAGAACAGGACAATACAAAACTTCAACAACAACTGTCCAAACAAGAACAGGACAATACAAAACTTCAACAACAATTGTCCAAACAAGAACAGGACAATACAAAACTTCAACAACAACTGTCCAAACAAGAACAGGACAATACAAAACTTCAACAACAACTGTCCAAACAAGAACAGGACAATACAAAACTTCAACAACAACTGTCCAAACAAGAACAGGACAATACAAAACTTCAACAACAACTGTCCAAACAAGAACAGGACAATACAAAACTTCAACAACAACTGTCCAAACAAGAACAGGACAATACAAAACTTCAACAACAACTGGCCACACAAAAACAGCATAATGTAAAATTGCAACAACAGCTGTCTACTCAAGAACAGGAGAAAATATTACTACAACGACAACTGTCTGCAGAAAATGAGGAAAATACAAGACTTCAGAAAGAACTCTCTACGCAAGAGCAGCACAACCAGGTTTATAGTATTATGTACACAGCTGATCACATTTAGTTCATATTAGGTCAGAAATATTTTGCATTTTTCATACAAGCGGCGATGTAAAAATGCGATTGCAGGAAATGAGTAAACAAAGATGGCAGTGTACAATTTAAAAATGAACAAAATCTGAGAACAGGAAATAATGTTCAACATTTTCTTTTTCAGTCACCATGATTTTTATTTTCATTTCTTCTCCGACTTAAAAATGATTTACTTTTTTGGTTGCTAACTTTGTGTGGAATTTCTTTGCACAGCGTATTATCATTTAATGATTAATTTATTTATATTACAGAGGCAGACACAGCAACTATTAAAAGTGATGAAAAATGGCGTAAGATTTATTTTTCAGAAACATGTTACTCAACTTTAATTCTACGTCTGTTAATATCAAAAGTGATACAAACAATAGATTCAATCTGATAAAGCTTTGCTATTCTTGAACACTAGATAAGATAAATTAGATTATGTAGTGACCGATTTCATATTTTGCTTTGTGTATTCTCGTATCATGAGTGTACTACCATTACTTTATGGTAGTATATATATATATATATATATATCTCTTGTGCAAAATGAGGATAGAAATATGTATGACTATGTGCATTATTGTATGTTGGCAATTTAGCCTGAAATTAAAACATGTGTTTTTAATTTAGTTGAAACTGGCATGCGGACATGTATGTGATGCTGACCAGATGAATTATAACAGAATAATCAAATGTCCTACGTGTGATATCATCTTTGGTGGTACGTACATACTTCGTGACATATTCATTATTGTCCTACATATGAATACCAATAAAAGTAGATAAATACGAGTTTGTCGACCTACCATTCTGTTTAATATGGTGTACATTAAGTCAATAGATGCTGTGCATTACAATGTAGCATGTAGTACTGATAAGCCCCGCCAACTAGCCGCATCATACAACGCTACTCTCCATGGTTTTAGTCAGTAAATAGATAGTTGTTCAGCATTACGGACGTGAGGCTTATCATTAGAGAACATAACAATAGATATTTAAAAAATGTGTAAACATTTAACGGATTTATATCATCGATGAATTATTTGGCGATATTATTAATAACTTCTTTTAAATCTTTAACTATCATAACAATATCAATATTCCTAGATAATGTACTCAAAAAGCACTTGTGTGAAGAAAACCATGCAGCCATCAATACGTATATTATATACATTCTTATTACATCATGTACACATGTTTGGACTATTACATTTGACATGATAATTATTGTTATTATAACAGATCAGCCTGATGGTACATTGAGAACAGAAGAACAAGAATACTACATCGAGATGAAATTTAAATTTCACAAAGGAACGCAATCAGTAAATACTTACTTCATTTGTTTGATACACGAATTTTGAAAAAATATACTGATCTTGTTTCTGTTCACGAAACATCTGTTCACGAAACATCTGCAGTCTTGTAAATGATTACAGAAATGTAGTTGTTTGTATGAACAGATAGAAAGTAATGCTAATTAGGAATGTCTAAATACTTCAAAGTAATGTGCAACGTATATCTTCCAAATAAGCTGCAACATGATTGACAACATTATTTACTAACAATCATATATCGAACATTGTCTAGCTGGAGATGTGTTCAGTCATTAATAAACCAATGTTCACAGTTTTACTGATTTGTAGGAATAACCTGATGAGTATAGTTTCAATTTCAATTCCTGTAGACAATCTTCAAAGTTCTCGATTACGTAATACATGTGTATGTTATTGTTGTATTCAGAAGTTGAGTTTGAATCCTGGGAAACCATATGAAGGAAATGAAGTTACTGGATATGTAGATGATGATGGAGATGTACCAATTATACTAAATATGCTTAAACTGGCATTTGATCGACAACTTTTATTTACAATCAACATAAATGGACAAATTGTTACGAACGGGATAGATATATTCACGTGAGTGTTGAACATTGATTTGTAATTTAACATACTATTTAAAGCGGGATGTGTTGTTTATTGAATGACTATTGTACGAAAATGAAATGGAAATATATATGATTGTGTTTGTTCATAATAAGCATTTAATTTCACATATTGTACCCGGTGAATTATTTTGTATAGACTGTACGAAACATTGTTCTAAATATTTATTAATACATATCCGGCCCTTTCTTAACTACACCTCAAGGATAACTAACCGAAAGAAAAACTTTTAATGACTATGAAAAAAGTTAGAGATCAATTATCCTTATAGATTGTGACATACACATATGACTGATTTTGAATATTAACTTTCATACTAACCATACAACCACGAGCATATTTGACTTCAAATCATAAAGGGAGATAACATTACTAACTAGTACTCTCCCTTTTCTATGATTATACCAGTACCGTATAGCATTTTTAAGTTCATGAATACAAATTCCAAAATGACACAATTTGGAAAAAGCTTACGGTGAATGATTTATAAATGATTCATTCTACATATTCAATGAAAATAAACAAAGAGATTATTGGTTATAAATGATTGCTTGTATAAGGGTCTGTGATCCTTAATTTAGACATAGAAACATGTATGTGATCGATTGTATATATCAACTAATATTTTTACATATCATGTTTTACCCATTACTACTTTCATGCTAAATATATTGCAGCTATTTTGTATAAACAAACAGTTCTACATATCGTTTAGATCTATGATTGTATAATTTATAGATCATGCCCATAAAAAAGATTCCGAACGCTCTACATGATCTTTTCCGACAGTGCCAATAAACGTATAGTTTATGTGGTTAACTGGGACACCAGTACAGTCAAAACTAACAATGATATACAATCATTTTTACTCTTTTTGATGCCGCTGTGAATATTGGTTGTATCATGTTTATTTTACCATCCTCCGATACATTTTATGCGTCACATACATGGCGATGAATATGCATATTTTGGTACAACAATCATTTATATAAACATACATCATACGGCGGGTTATTATTCATTAAATCATTCTAAATAAATGCATTTGTTCCTTTACATTATTAATAATATGATATTTAAATTGAACACAATATAATCAAAACATGAGCATTACTTAAAGACATTGAACAGCTACTATATAAGTGACCCCCCCCCCCCCCGCAAAACATCCATATGAGGTCTGATCTCGTAATTGTTACATTGCCCCTGATCAGAATAATACTGTCTTTTACGGTCAGCTAAGTGTCTGTAGACTTAACACCTAGTCAATAAGAGGGTCATAAATTTTATTGATTTTTAGTGGTACATGCAATTAGTTTATGGATAACTTCCTGCTCTTTTTATAACCATTTTCTTGTAATTAATGAATGTTATCCGCTAATATTACCATATTATGTTAGAAGTCTAATATTGATAAAATGTATCTGACCGCTTCCTCTGTTTCTAAATCAAATCATTATATTTATACATGAACATACTTGTACAAGGTTCTTTAAAATAATTTGCAAAGAAACTATGTTTTTTGCAGTACTACTTGAGAAAATATACTGATTGGAAATATTTAATTTTACCTGTTGTATTAAAAACGATAATTTGTATTAATTTCACAAAATGGACAGCTTGATTTTATTTATCTAAATCATCCAGACTAAAACAATTGGTGTGAGATACAAATATTTGCAAATGTGCTTGCAGTGAAGAGCATTTGTTTGAGTAATTAATTTCTGTGATAATATTAAATGAGCTATCTTATTCTTAATATTTTGCATTTAATATCAACATACTTCTTGTTTAAAACCAAAATGATTTATATTATTAATTAAACATTAAATCAAGTTAAGTATATGTACAGTATCTATGTATTAGCCATATAGTGACTGATTATGTAACCAGAAGCTAGTCTATCAATCACCCTGTCTGTTTTATTGGCCCTCCTACTGTGTAATATACAGGACTGCTGGGTCTTAGTCAAATACCTCGCATTCCTGGCTCAATGTCTTTAAGAATTGTTTATTATTTTTCGGGCGTTTATGCAGTATAAACGCTCCGGCGATTCTGATAGTTCCGTGAAAATTAAGAGTGAATGTAAATACATGTATTTCAAATTATAGGTAGATGGCTTACACAAACACGTAGACTTGCCTCGATCTATTAGGTGTATAAGATTCTGCTGATGTTTTATTTTGAAACGATTTTGAATTAAAAATGTATGCTGGAATTTGAAGACAGTCTATGTTAAGTCATGTTAACAATAATATCTAGATGCACTTCAAATGTACGAGTATATGTCTCGGTATTTAATAATCATCCGTAATAATAATCATACATTATTGATACATGCGTTCGGTTATGAAGTACTCCTTTGAATTGTCTGAAAATTGTGATTTCTGGAACAGACGAATTTTTCAACAACCATAGTCACGTGATATAAATTGTTTTTACAATATATTTATATAATAAGTACTTGATAAGTATCTTCCTATATTTTCAGTGACAAACCACCAAGGTGAGTAATCTCTTTATAATGTTATATTTGATTGTATTTACAATGTGTTGTAAAATTATGTACCAGAATATTAACAATAAGTCAATATGATGATTCTACTACAATGGTATCTCGTATCACCGGATTTGAACCGAAGGGTTGTGAGTTTGTTTAGATACATTTGACTGTATGTCAAGAGTGTTTTATCTTCAATTACTGTACATATGTCAATTGGATAAAAGTGAGGTTTGTTACAGTCACAATATCCATATAAACAGGACTTTGTTGTACTGACTGTGCCTATAATCGTATTGTCCTGAACGTTTGTTCATGGTTTACAGGGTTAAAACAGTGACAAGTAACTACAAAGAAATACTCACGTAAAATGGATTTTGCTGTGGTGTCACTCTGGTCTTTAGTTGTATATGTTGTTTAGCTAATTTTTCTACTCCAATCCATCCTAGATACATCAAGGACTTATATACATACAACTTCCGTACTAACAGTTTAAAGTTATCAAATCCCGCGATAATAAGACGTGAATCAACGGGAATACATGCTATTGTTTACAAAAGCGAAAATACGAAAATATCCGTGATAATCCGAATGTTTAATCTCGGAGACGAAAGGATTATAATAGATGTCCGCCATCTTGGAATTAAAAATGTTCGACTGATGCCGTTACTATTGAAACACATCACATAACTTAAGCATAAACGGGTTCATATTTATAGTAATTTAGAAAACAAAGTCCATCTGTCAGTTCGTTTATCTGTCCGTCTAATGTCAGAATAGTGGACTGAATTTATTCAGTAATAGCCAGCTACCAAACCAAAAACTGACATTGAGATAGCTAGTTTATCAAACTGGTTGCAGTTGAGAATATATCCAACTGAAGACCTACATTTATAGAATGGTCCTACACCCTGGATCGTAACACATTTCTTGGTGGCAGCGGTGGGATCTGCTAAAGTATTACGCAGGTCCAGTGATACGAACCTTAGACAACCTCAGGTCCAGTTAGATTATATACCAGTTAGTACATAAAGATAATGAGTAGCCCAGTATCAGTTGCTAGTTCTGGAGTGATAAGCTTTTAATCAGTTGATTTGCCAAGCCGCGAGCTAAATATGGATACCTCGGTTGTAGTCCAGACAGTATCTGAATATGATCTTGATGATTCAGAGTTACACCCGATGAACCAGGTGATGACCACCAGTTATAGCCAAACCCAGGAGCTTCAAGAACAAGTCTCCAGTATGACAACAATTTTAGCCAAAGTTGTTGAGCAACTTGAAACAATCAAATCCAGTAATAATAATGATAAGTCACAAAGGTTAGAATCCTATGAGCATCAACCCATTAACCCAAGATTAGCTAACAACATAGAAAGTCAAAACGTGATTCACAGATCACACTCATGACTCCAACCGCCAGTGCTTGATAGTGGTTCTATGAGAGCAAAAAATCAGCATAATCATTGTAGGAATGATGGCTTACCAAGGCCACAGATGCATTTCCAAGATAGTAGCTATGATGAAAACTTGAGGAATAACTTAACCCATGGTACGTTTAATGACACTCCTTACTCCGCCCCAGTTAACCGCCAATGTAATAACCAACAACCAAATCAGCGAAAAAGGCAAACTTACAATTCACAACCTATGGTAAAAATGCAGCCTTTTGATGGTAAGAATGAATGGTCAACATGGATAGCCCAATTTGAAGCGATAGCAAAACGAAGGGGTTGGTCAGAAGATGACTTGCTTGATCAATTACTACCAAGACTAGAAGGGTTAGCAGGTCAGTCTGTTTTCACGCAACTTCCACCGGTGATGCTTGACAACTATTATGATCTGAAAGCTGAAATGAATAATCGCTTTAAATCAATACAGACAGCTCGTTCCTACGCAGCCAAGTTTAGTCGAAGGTCCCAGAATCATAACGAATCTATTGAAGAATTTGCGGCGGACTTAAAGCGGTTATATGATAAAGCGCATGGGTATCGTGACAGTAGAGCAAGAGATGAGGATCTCGTCTGCAGATTTTTGGATGGCCTGGAGGATGACGAGAAACGATTTGAAGTAGAATTCAATAAGGAGCCTAGGGATATTGACGAAGCAGTATACTATACAGTAAACTACTTACAAATTAAGGGCCTTAACAAATCAGACAGAAAAGTGTGGCCTCAAACTCGAAGAGCCATGCAGCCAGATGAACACAGGGAAAAAAGCAAGGATGAGTTCGAACCTAGATCTGACAGCAGTACCTTATACCAGGAGTCGAATAGTGAAGAAGCAAGGCTTTTAAAGCTAGTACTGGAAAGAATAGACAAACTTGAAGAGAAATGCAATGGTAACAGGAAATACAAGCCAAAGAAAGAAGTACAGTGTTACAATTGTCACGGCTTAGGTCATTTTGCCCGTGATTGTCCGGAGAAGGAAGGTCAGAGCCATAACAAAGAAAAGCATGTGTAAGAGCAAACCTTTAAACTTCAACGGACCTGCCCAGAAGGCCAGCGGGAGGTCCCAGTAAGTGAAAACGGCCAGTCTAAAGAACAAACGTTCATTCAGTCAGCACAACAGCCAGAACATGATAGCCAGATACACTTGAAACAGACAAGAGGTCTTACCGATGGGGTTTATGTACGGGGTACGGTAAACGGGGAGTCAGTTGTGTACACAGCGGATACCGGATCGTCTAGGACGATCATTTCCACTAGGCTATTTAAGAAAATTCCAGAGGTGAAACGACCGAAATTAGATCAATCCACAAACATTGTAGGTGCGGATGGTACACATATCAAGGGGGAGGGAAATGGTGAGTTTGAGATAACTCTAGGTCCACTGACGTTACATCAAAATGTCTTAGTTACAGAGATTGAAGATGATGCTTTGCTAGGGTATGACATTTTGAGAGGTGATAACGGTGAACAAGCGGATATCCTTCTGTCTTGTAATAAGATTGTTTTGGGAGGGGTTGATATACCGGTGTTTCAGGTAGGGGATTTAAAGCGATTAAGGAGGGTTGTTGTGGCTGACGATGTGGAGTTACCGGGTCAGACTGAGGCCGTTATAGATATTTTCATTGAGCGGTGTCCGAAAGACGATGATCAGACTGGCGATTACCTTGTTGAGACTTCAGACTTTTTCAAATCGACTTACCCGCTGCAAATGGCACATACATTAGTTAATATCAACCAAGGACCGGTGTGCAAGATTCGTGTAATGAATCCGTTTCCATAAGCCGTTATATTGAAACAAGATGCCAAAATCGGGGTTGCCGAGAAGATAGTAAGAGTCGTAAGTACAATATCCAAATGTGAGCATGTTAAAGAAGCAGAGAACATGACAAGTTTTAGAAGAATTCAAAACGCTGATAGTATTTACACATTAAAAACATTAATATAGAAAACGTACCTGAACATTTGCAGAGTTTAGTCTGCTAAAAACAAAATTCACATGAACAAAAGGTGTTAGCAGGAATGCTAATCAAATATCAAGACATATGTTCAAAGTCAGATTGGGATATAGGACTGACCAGTTTAGCAGAGCACGCAATAGATACGGGTGAAGCAGCACCAGTAAAGCAACGACCGAGGCGAGTACCCCTAGCGTATGCAGAAGAGGAGAAGAAAGCCATTGAAGACCTTTTGAAAAAGGGTGTGATTCGTAAAAGTACTTCTCCATGGGCTTCGCCGATAGTGCTTGTAAGAAGAAATCGGGTGCGATACGACCATGCATCGACTACAGAAAAGTTAATGCTCTTGTCAAGCCAGATGGTTTCCCTTTGTCACGTATTCAAGACTGTTTAGATGCCGTAGCTGGTGCTACCTTGTTTAGCAGTTTTGATTTGACCGGTGGATACTTTCAGATCCCTTTGAATCCAGAAGATATCCCCAAAAGTGCCTTTGGTTGTAAATATGGCCATTTTGAAATGACGCGTTTACCATTTGGTCTCAATAATGCGGCCAGTACATTTCAAAGAACAATGGATATTGCTCTTCAGGGTCTGCAATGGGAAACGTGTCTTGTATATATTGATGATATCATAGTCTATGGTTCAAACTTTGATGAACACATATATAGAGTAGAACAGGTGCTTGATAGAATTAAATCAGCAGGCCTCAAACTTAGACCCGACAAATGTCACATGTTTAAGACCTAGGTTGTGTTCTTAGGGCATGTGGTGTCCAAAGATGGTGTTTTACCAGACCCAGCTAATACCCAAACAATCATAGAATGGCCCCGACCTGAGAATTCTAAGCAAGTCAAACAATTTGTCGCTACTGGCTCATATTATAGGCGCTTCGTGAAAAATTATGCAAAGATAGCCCGCCCGCTTATTGACTTAACCAAGAAAGAAGCTAAATTTATTTGGTCTAGCACTTGTGAAGCTGCCTTTAACAGTATAAAAACTTCTCTAACAGGTCCAGAAATTATGGGTTATCCATTGAACAATGCTGGTAGTTTCTATCTATATACTGATGCCTCAGGAACCGGCATAGGTGCAGTCCTTTGCCAAATCCAATCAAACAGAGAGCGAGTGATAGCGTATGCGAGTCGTGGTATGAACAAAGCTGAGAAAAATTACTGCATTACGGAGCAGGAATTACTCGCGGTCGTTTATTTTATGCAGTATTTCCGTCAATATTTACTAGGCCGACATTTTGTGGTTCGAACCGACCACCAGGCACTTGTCTGGCTCTTTCGGCTAAAAGAGCCGAGTGGCAAGATTGCCCGGTGGATAGCAATTTTAGCGCCGTTCAATTTTGAAATAGAATACAAGCCAGAAAGTAAGATGTCCCACTGCGATGCGCTTTCTCGGTGTCCGACACCTAAGGATTGCGCATGCAGCAGTGTTGACATGCGCGAGCCCTTGAAATGTGGCCTATGCCAAAAGTGTACCAGAAGAGGCCAACTGATGAATCTTGAACAGCAGCCAGAGGTTTCATATTCTGATATCAAGACGGCAACAAAGTCAAGCAACGAAGCATGTTGTGCGAGAGCAGCCTCTGTGGTTAAACAAGATCAGCCGAAACCAGGAACGTCGAACTCCCTTGATGAAGAAGCAGGGAAGCCTTGATGCTCTATGAAGTCCTCTCAGGAGCTTGCTACCATGCAACAGAGTGACCCAGACTTAAAACCCATCATTACTGCCAAATGTGAAGGTAGAAGACCTAGTCGCGAGGCTATGGAAGCAAGAAGCCCGGCATATCGACACTACTGGATCCTATGGGATGAGCTGTTCCTAGAACAGAGAGTCCTCTATAAGAAGTTCATCAAGCAGAATGGAACCGGTGACTTCATCCAACTCATAGTCCCTAGCACTCTACGATCGGAAGTGTTGTGTCAGATGCAGTGTAGCCTGTTATCAGGACATTTGGGCATACGACGAACAAAGGAGAAGATGTCACAATGATATTACTGGTACAACCTCAAACAAGATGTGAAGTGGTTCATCTCTAGGTGTGATGTGTGTGCATCAGACAAACTTCCTCAGCAGAGACCAAAAGCCCCAAATGGGACATGTCAAGAGTGGTGCCCCTTGAGATACCCTAGCGTTAGACTATTTAGTAGGGATGTCAATATTGACCGAATCAAGTATCCGGATATCCGAATCAGATATCCGGATACATCCGGACGTTCGGATCGGTCTTTACACTGTTATTTAGTATTTACTGTTTTATCGTAACCAGTTTTCGCGATCATCTGTTCACCGCTTGTTTCATTTATTTTGAATTGATATTATCTTCAATATTGACTAACAAAACAAATACGCACAATACAATCAAACTCCGTACATATTTATTCAAACCGGTGTGAACCATTTCAAAGATTCACTGCCATGTTTCTATTTTTAGTCCAGATGGAATATTTCTGAATTTAAAGTTCTCGTAAATTATACGTACGTCATCATGTCTCTATACCTGCCAGTTTGATGATGATGCGTATCTTAAGTTACACGGGTTATTTAATTACTAAATCGTAATGACGAATTGTCTCTAAAACTGGACCAAAGAATGTCGGCGTCCTTTTGTTGTAAGTAATTTTTCTTTGATGCCAACTTCTAAAACAATTCACCGCCTTTGATTAAACCGAAATGCTACGTAAATGGGGAAACTGGCTGTACGAAATCTGCGTTCGGAACGACGTTTGAATTCTTTAACTCAAACAGAACGCATAGTTATATGCAGCATAATTTGTTTTAAACAATTGAAATCGCTAACTTTGTGTTAAACACATCACTTAACGCAAAAGATCAGTGCATTAATTGTTTTACTCTTGTCTACCACGTGTTGGGACTAATTACTATCAACATCGATTTGATAGGATTAACAAATGATCGCTCAGCACGATTGCATGATTACCTCGACGTGTTTTAATAATTGGGGTATTTAGAATGGCGCGAACAACATACAGCAAGGTTTGTGACATTATGCACGTACAGGTTTAGCGACGGACCGAATTTTATGAAACTTTTATGGACCGATTTTTTAAAGTTGTTTTATGCTACTCAAATCGGTCTGGGACGTTGACGTTGATTAAGCGGTATCACTAAATAAACTTCGAAACTTGATAATAAGTCTTTAGTTAGAACTGCACGTGCACCAATTATCTACATTCGATCATCAAAAGACTAACTTTCATTATAATAAGACGTGTGAAAAATTAATCGTCATTACTATTATTCAGTTTTGATATTTAAATAAAATCGCAATATACCGTTCTTTGAGTAAAATGTTGATATGCGATGTCAATAGTGTCACCGGGGTATATTGTAGGCCTAGCATATACTATGTTAAAGTGTCATCACCATGACGACGTCGACTTAATTGCACCCCGTGTGTTCGACACTTTGATTTTATTTTATGACAGTCGATTTCAGCAACATTTATACGCATTTTAGACGACGGAAGTATTTTGATACGAACATCCGGATCCAAAAATCGGATCCGAACTTCGGAACGGGATCCGAACGTTCGGATATCCGGACTCCGGTTGACATCCCTACTATTTAGGTTCTTTTCCATTGACAGCGCGCGGAAATCGATACATTCTGGTGGTGACTTACTCCTTTACCAAGTATGTCGAAGTAGTTGCTGTTCCAATGAATGCATTGCACGTTGGGGAGCGCCGCTAAGGATACATAGTGATCAAGGAGCGACTTTCGAGAGCAAGGTATTCAAAGGGCTGTGTGAACCTTTGTCAATACATGAGAGCCGAACAAGTCCGAGAAATCCTCGTGGAAATGGTCAAGTAGAGAGATACAACAGATGCCTCCATCAAATGATTAGGGCCTATCTAACAGGCGAACAGGAAGATTGGGACTTGTACCTAGGTTGTATAGCTGGCGCCTATCGAGCAACCCCTCATGAGTCAACTCACCTGAGTCCAAACCTCCTTAACATGGGGAGAGAAATACGTCTTCCAGCGGATGTGGTGTACGGACACAAAGCTGATACATGTGAAATAGAGGTACCCCCCTACTGTGCTTATGTCGAGAGTCTCCGTGACCGATTACTTCTCGCGCATGAGTTGGCCAGAAAGTATCTTACCCTGAGTGCTTAGCGAAGCAAAGGAGTGTACGACACTAGAGTATCCATTCATAACTACACAGCTGGTGACCTAGTATGGTACCTGCATGAAACGAAAGCAGTTGGTGTTTGCACCAAACTAGAGCGACGATATGATGGTCCATTTGTTATCAAGAAAAAGATTTCGGCTTTGAATTTCGAATTACAGATGACCCGGGAAGGTTTCAGTAAAGTAGTTCACCACAATAAATTAAAAGGCTACGAAGGAGAGACACCCCCAAAGTGGACGTTAACAGCGTCCAAACGTTTAAAGAGGAAAATGTAGTTTCGTGGAATTTAGTTATACATGTACATTTGTTTTCGCAATTAATCTTGTGACATTTGAGGCTAAGCAAAGTTGTAAACTGTTGTAAACTGCAGAATTCACTTGTTTGTGTTAAACAAGTTGGAACTATTTGTATCATAATGATTATTCACTGTACATTTACATGAAGCTACGATGTTGAGGTGAACCTGTGAGAAGTGTTTCATTTATTTATATAACGGCACAATGAATATAGTTTAAGGTGAAACGTAATAACTGACCGTAAAACTGTGGTGTATAGTTGCATATAAAGAGTCGTGCTTTGACATATAGATCATTAATGTGTCGAGTAATTTGCATTCTATGAGTTACATTGTAATGAACATGTGTTCCGTAATATTAGTGATAACTTGTAATGTGCATACCCGCAAACGAAGTAAAATCAATCAGCTGGGGATGGTTGAATTTTTCATTTTTCATTGAAGGTAACAAATCAAATAAGGGAGACAAATTCAATTAAATGGCAATGGTACCAGAGTAATCAATTTAAGAGTCAATGTGAAAATGTGAACATGTATGCCAAGAAGGTTGGAACCTGTAAGCACCGTCAATATTCGTGTAAGACTTGCGGGAAGGTGGACAGGAAGGGAAGGCTTGTAGGCCATGTATTGAAGTACCATGTGCCCATGGACAGAGTTCCGTTCAGTTGTATTCTGTGCAACCTGGTTAATCATCTAAACCATTACCAGCGCCATAAGGAGGAAGCCGTTAAATGCTGCGTGACAGATCTTCAGTCCATTCTGAATCGCTCCAGCAACCCGGTGGATGTAGAGCAAATGATCACAACTACGGACACTGGGACACCTGTTTTAGCTCAAGCTGTGACAGATCCAAGAATCTTTGAACCGCAGGATGATAACGCTGTTTTGCCGGACTGGCTGGCAGATATTACCTACTCGCCAAGGACCATACTGAAGCAAGCATGGCCACTGTCGCAAGATCAGCCAGGGACAGGGTATGGTGTGTTAACAGCACCATCCCTGGGGGAAACACTGGGTTTCCCACCCACATGGAAGAGGAAGTCCCAAGGATTTCCAGTGACTACGCTAGGGGACGTCCTGGGTACCCCACTCAAGTCATCATCGAAGAGGAAGTTTCAACGATTATCAACGTCTTATACGGGGGACGTACTGGATGCCCCATCCAAGCAGAGTTTGAAAAGGAGGAGCCAAGGAAATGCGTTTCCTTCTACTTCGCTGGGGACACTACTGAATTTCCACAAACAAGATGGGAACAGTATATGGTGCCTTTTCAGCATCATCCTTGGGGAACACACTGGGTTCCCCACCCAACATGGTGAATAAGGTTATACAACACAGTGGTAGAGCACCAGTTATTCCACTGGGGACCTCACTGGGCACCCCACCCAACCAGGTTCCAGAGAAGCATGATATGCCATCAGCGGCTTGCGATTTCGAGAACCTCCTCAATGATCCTGTGTTGTCGACTGCAACTCCGGAGCAGGATGAAACTGTGTATGTCCTAAGGGATATTATGGACGGGGAGGACCTTACAGAACCCCTTCTGTTTGAAGATCAGGTGCCTACGGCAGAGTCTCCCAAGAAGCCGGGGACCGCAGCACAGACTGTAGTTTCGGGGGACCCTGAAAAGAAGAACAGTGACAGAATATTTCGGGCCATCGAAGCCAATGGAAGACAACTGTTGTCAATCAACAGGAACCTCCAAGCTTTATCAAGCTATTTTGAAGAATCCATCCAGTTCAGGGGAGCCATCGTGTCGCTCGAAAGATCAATGAACCGCCAAGACTCGAGGCGTTCTCCTGTGAGACGACCCAGGCCCAGGACACCCACGATCAAGAAGGTACACAATAATTAGTATCTCTTTTTTATCAATATTTGGACGTTTTATCAATATTACGCCTGTCGTTTTCTGGCAGGTCCGTACACTGCGTATCCGAGATTGCAGTGTAGGGATAAGTCGCTTGCTATGACGACTATAGCAAGTCCATTCAGTACCTGTCAATAGCAGTAAGGTTCTGAATGGATATAGATGTAGATCAACAGCATTCCCATTTGAAGTCATAATTGAAGATTTATCCATTCCGGGAAGGAAAATATAAACTTTAGCGCAAATACTTGCACTTTTTAATTATTAGTGACAGTGAAACTTATTACTCATTTAAAATGACTTTAATTGATTAATGTAGTGTTACACTTTAAATGACATTAAGGTACCTAGATGGTTTTAATACAGTGACATTTATTAAGCAAATTTATTTAGTGTTGTTACCTTGAAGTGACTGTAATGTTTAAGTTTTATTGAGTGATATATCATATTGATTCATTGATTGACTTTATTACTGTATTTATGTTTTACTTGTATTCGTGTTAAGTGTGGCTACAGGAGTTTAGCCACATGTGACGAGGGGGTAATGTAATACCCTGGGTATTGGTGCTTAATTCTATTTTAGACATTCATATCATCTTAAATTTACATACATTTCATTCATCATTGAGTATAACAGAAGAAATGTATTGATGCGGGTTACCTTGCTAAACTTTGTTTGTTGTTGTGTCACATGTTTCCGCGAATGATCATTATGATCGTTTATTTTTCAGTGTTAGTTCACATTTTTGGAAAGTGTCACTTTATGCACAATGAAATCGTAACTAAATCAGTATGTCTGACACGCATTTACCACTATTACGTTTGTTTAATCCATTTAATTAGCACGAAATTGTTTGTGTTTACAATGTTCGTCCTGCGTCCGCTGTGTGTGTACAAATTGCATTATGGTATAGCGTTAACGCACGAGTGAATCGCAAGTTATTTCTAGCGATCTATTTACTATTTAAAGTTTAGTAAATTTACAGAGAAAATTACTTTGGTTAGTATATATATGGATATATATGTGTATTTTTCCTTGTTGTAAGCAGTCATCTTTCTGTTACAAGGACCTACCAATTTTGGGTCGCTACCAGTATTCTTGGTAGCTACCTATGTTTGTGGTAGCAACGCGCTACCAGTTTCTGGTCTTTCCTACCAGTATTTGGTAGAACTACCAAAGTTTGGTAGTTGCTACCACTACTAAGTATAATAGCCGCAGGTTTTTGTGTTTTGAGTTAGTTCAGATTTTCATTTTGCCTGGTAAACATCCTTACGCATTTCTAAAAAATATATATATAAAGTACATGTTAACGTTTTTTTAATTTGTTATTGTTAAATATTCTGAACTCTGGTAACTTTGCCATGAATATTTAACAATTCAAGATAGTTTAAGTTTGATAGATTAGAGTTTCCTTAGACTCGGTTTTACGTGATGTTAACTGCTATCTGAGAAGCTTAAGGTAGTTTAAGTCTGCATTTTTGGAAGGCTGTAAGAAATTGAAACATTAGATTTTTTTAGGAGACTTTCTCTTACTAGTATATTGTGTTTAATACTGCTCACTGGTAATATTATTTTTACTCTGTGGTGTCCGTGGATTTGATCATTACATTTTGTTGTTATATTAAAATCATAAAGTTGTTACCATATTTTAAGAGCTGTTATTGAGTGTAAAACTCCATAAATAAATTATTTATGATTTGAAACTTAATATATCTGTTATGGTTTATCAGATAACTGACCTGTCTGTTTATCTGTCTGTCCGTTAAGTTCAGAATCGTTGCTGTGACAGTACTGCTAAGTTGAGTGCTTACTATTGAAACACATCACATAACTTAAGCATAAACGGGTTCATATTTATAGTAATTTAGAAAACAAAGTCCATCTGTCATTTCGTTTATCTGTCCGTCTAATGTCAGAATAGTGGACTGAATTTATTCAGTAATAGCCAGCTACCAAACCAAAAACTGACATTGAGATAGCTAGTATATCAAACTGGTTGCACTAGAGAATATATCCAACTAAAGACCTACAGTTGTAGAATGGTCCTACACCCTGGATCGTAACAATATGTGTAGTTAAATTACTTTTGAGCCAAAAAACAAAAAGAGTACACTTTCTCCGTCGAACACATTAAATTTTGTTTTATTGTCTTTATTATTTTCCTGTTTCATGTGTACCATTATGCATTTTAGCATGTATTTGAACAATTTATCTTTTCCTCTTTGTACCGTTATATAACTAACTTATTGACAGCCTCAATGAAGAACTCTAGTTAATATAGACTAGTTACCTTAGATTACTTTTATTGTTACCATGTCAATAAACATTGGATAATGTAATATTATATACAGTTTAACATGTTGTTAGTATTGATTATAACTGATCAACTTTCCTTTCATTTGATTACGGGAAAATATTATCATTAATCTTCTATTCTGTGAGCTTCATTTATCTTAATTGATCGATGATTTAATTACGTAAAACGTTTAAAAGATATTGTGTTTGATGTATTTGACAAAATAGAACATAGTATATGAACGAAGTATGATGAAGACTAACAAAATATGCAATGAAAAACATGTGTGCTTTACCTTATGTACAACTTTGTGAACATCGCTTATTCAGTATTCCACAAGGATGTCCCCATGCATATTTATGATGTAAAATATCGATATTTTCAACATCTTACCTCACGCGTATTACTTAATCAGGTAATTTGGAGTTCTTATAACGAAAGTTTCATAGATGTGATATCTTACATGGTTTATGTATGAAACTTGTATGGTTTCTAGGGTTTATATGGGTGTGTCGTGTATCAAGTTCGTCATGATATGGATGAGCTTTCACACAGTTTAACTACGAATAAGGAATTACATTAAATATCATACGAAATTATCATAAATATCTCAAATAATCATTCATATTTGGTATCTTCGTCCCTAGAGTTTATATAGTTGTATTATCAAAGTGGGTTGAACTGTTCATTAAGCAAACAAAACGAGTTAGTATGAATTATATATTTACCTTTTTTGTTTTACTAAATCGTATTTACCTTAGGTTTTATTTGTAAAATTTACAATATATATTAACAATTTATTGATGTGTTAAAAGTTTCTTTCATTCAATTTCAGTGATATTTGGTAAGTATTTTCGATCCTCATACTTCCTGTAAGTTTCAAGTATCTTAATTTGCCAATGATTTAGACACGATCAGTGAGAATTTAAACTTTTTATTCTCATCCATTTGGATATTGTAAAATCACTGTGATAAACGAAATATGGAATAGTCAAACAAACACACAATTACATTTATGCATACAATTTTGTTTGCTTTAAATGCTTGCTTTGTAAACAAAACTTACACATTAATCAATTCAGATGGCCCCTTCATCTTCATAATATGAAATATCGATATTTCAAAATCTTATCTCACAAGTATACTGTAACAAGTATATATTCTGGCGTTCTTTTAACATTGTGAGGTATTTACATAAAAATCATAGCAGTTTACTATTGCATGTGCTATCTAGATGAGCAATACAATGTTTACCCAACCATGGGACAGTTAAGATTGAATATTATTAAAAGTTCCAAACACAGTATGAAAGCCATACAACATAACATGTAGGTATTTTATTCAAACATTATATTAAGCTCGAATATAAGATGTAACTATAATATAAAACTTTCACACAGCTTCAAGTACAACATTAAGTTCATGTGACATCATTGGTCACGTGCGTTTCATTATAAAACAAAACAAATACACGTATAAGTCTTCACAACAAGCACTTGTAGAAGTAATAACTATGTCGTGTATAAAACAGGATTTCAAATAGTTTATATTTCGTATATCATTTAAAATGTATCAAATGACTGTAGTAATGATTATATGATGTGGTGAAACATTTGGGGTTTTAACACAGTGGAGTAATGTTCTCGGACAACTTTGCATCGAAACTTTTTGAGTTCAAATATTGAATTGCATGCAATATAAGGCGTTCAATCAGCGGACGTTTTAATACCGGATCTGTAACAATCCATAGATGTTCTTAAGCCACGTGTTATCTGAATGCATGATCCCTTAATTATATTACTACACGTATCACATCAGACATATAACAATACAAACTAAATGTGTCGTTACAATTGATCGCTACCAATTGATAATCATATACATAATCATAACAACAAAAACGATGCGAGTTTGTGTGCTATGTGGTTTACCTAAAAATGACTGAAACTTACAACAAGTCTCTATTTGTCACTTATCACGACACTTGTGCTCACTTAGTGTAAACATATAACATACGTCTAATTAGCAAAGGGAAATGGACAGTACTGGGAGATTTCTGTTCAGAGTTAAACTCATGACACTTATAATGTACAAAACAAAAAATATGAAATTTTACCGAATAAACAACAAGTAATTATTGCAATCCCCAACATCTTTGTCAACACTGCAATAAAGATCATATATTCAAAGAAAAATATTAATAATAAATAACGACATAAACCAGTCAAAGAACTTAAATAAAAAAAAATATACAAATACGGAAATTAGTATGTACTAGCATAGAAAATGTATGCAAAATTGTAATTTGATATCAATAACCATATTGTGTACAAGTACTCGTCTTGAATATATGTTCATGGTTTACGGGATTAATATGGTAAGAAGTGACAACAATACTAATAATAAAAAATGACGTTTACTGTGGTGCCACTTTGGTATGTCTTTAATTTAATCAAGTTGTTTGGCAAATTATTCCACACCAATACATCATATATTCATGTACATTGATAGAAGTGTTTCATTATCACTATGTTTGTTTTCCGTCTAATTGTCTGGTAAAGTACATTTTGTTTGCTATGTGTAATATTAATAATGTTATCATAATGTAGTGACGTGCACGTGTTGAAACTACCTGTTAGATTGATTTTTGATGGCCATTGTCTATTGTTATTGTTTTTTATAAAACAAGTAATGAATATGCTTTTTCTTCTGATTGTTTCTCAGTGAGTGATGTTTTAAACTGTCTGTTTGATTTATATCTGAATTGACAACTGATAGTTTAATTATTAGCATGGCTGTATAATAACATTAAATTTGTTTACGCTTGTACATCGGAAATATAATGATTGACGAAATGGGTTTATATGGGTAAATCGTTTATCAAGTGTATCATTGTATGGATTTGCTTTCAGTTAGTTTTACCACGCATAAGCATTTACAACAAAGAACATACAACATTATCATGAATATCTCAAATATTAATTCATAGTTGGTATCTTGGTGCCAATAGTTTCTATCATTTTATTATCAAAACGTGTGTTGAACTGTTCATTAAGAAACCTACTGAGTTAATATGAGTTACATACCTATCGTTTTGGTTTACTATATAGTACACTTAGGTCGTAACATGTATTTGTATATTACACACTATATATTAACATTCTATTGATATGTTAAAAGCTTCTTTTATTCACTTTCAGCTTTTTGTCGTAAGTATACATTTATCTTACCTCTTGAAAGTTTCGTGTATCTTATTTGACTGATGAATTAGACCCGTTTAATGAGGATTTTTATGTTCTATTCTCATGCATTTGACAGTAGCAAAATAAGTGGGATAAACGGAATATTATGTAGTCGTACAAACACGCAAAAATAAAGGTAATGCATACTAGTATATTTTTTTGTATTATGTGCATGCTTTGTTATACAACGCTTTAACATTAATATTTAGGATCCCCCCCCCTATTTCCTCATAATGTAAAAATTGATATTTTCAACGTTCTATCTCACAAGTATAATGTATCATATCTTACACTATATATAACTTAGCGCATGTGCAGCTCTAGATCGCAGATTTGTAAAGGTATGTACATCATAATTTTATCATGATTTTCATTGTTAGGGCAAGTAAGCGAATATTTACTCACGCTCATGATTCAGCTACTTACCATCGATTTTATAATTGTCATATTTGATTATATTCGAGCAATGCAGTGCTTGTAAAATGACCAAATGTATCGTTTGATTCATTTACTAACTCCATCAATCAATTTCAATAGACAAACTGAACAATGCATGTCCATGTATGTGGATATAAAGAACAATTTAAAGTAAATTTCCTCCTGACAAGTCATTTCTATATTGCTTACCTCACACTTAATAGTTATAAATGTATCATAATATTATACAGTTACAAGCATTTATTCGGGCGTTCCTTTGATATTGTACATAGTTTTATAGATGAAGTATTTATATAAAAACACATAGCTGTTTACTACTACATGTACTGTCTCGATAAGCAATACAATGTTTACTAAACCATAAGTTAAATTAAACATTATTCAAAATTACAAAAACAATATGAAAGCCATAAAGCAGAACATGTAGGTATTATATTCCAACATGATACTAAGCTCGAAAATACTACTTGATATTATAATAGCAATACATTTAATGCCAATAAAACTGTAACATATCTTCAAGTACAACATTAAGTTCATGCGTCAGCATTTGCCGCGTGTGTTTCATGATAAAAAAATGACAAATAAATGTATAAGTCTTCAGAACAGCGGGCGGATTCCCGCGTGTGTATAAATATTCGTAAATGGAAATAACTTGCCCTTGTAGAAGTTATATGTCGTGTAAATAGGATTTCAAATAGTTTATATTCCGCATATCATTTAAAATGTATCAAAATGACTGTAGTAATGCTTATTATGATATAGTGAAACATTTGGGGTTTTAACACAGATGAGTAATGTTCTCGGACAACTCAGTCAGACAAGTTTGCATTGAAATTTATTATTCAGAAGTAAAATTGCGAGTAATATAAGGCGTTCAATGTTCAATCAACTGACTGACGGATCTGTAACAATACATGGAGGTTCTTAAGCCACATGTTATCTGAATACTTGATCCCTTCTTTATACGAATACACCTATTACATCAGTCATATAACAATCCAAACTGAATGTGTCATAACAATTGATCGCAACCAGTTAATACTCATATACATAATCATGACAAAAAAATGATACTAAGTTTGTGTGCTGAGTGGTTAAATTATATATGACTAGAACTTAATAATTTTCTCATTCCATGTATTAACAACAATGTATATTTCTGATGAACTCATTTATCTTATTTTCAGGCCGGCTTGGTATGTATCTTATAATTATGTCATCCTTCTGCTTTTTATAGAAATCACGCGCGGACATTCAATAGGTCCATATTCAGCCAGTCGATAATTTTAAGAATATTTGTGTTTTGCTGTGTCTCCTTTTAAACATTACTCAGCAAGGTTCCTTACGATATTTGTCGGTGACTTGACACGAGACTCTCAGGATGCACTCGATGTTATGTGTTACCTTAGTCGGTGCATTTATACGGGTAATGACAACCGTTCAACGCTATGTATTCATTACTTAGTATATAGGTTTTAAAATTGTGAATGTATACATTTTGTATCAAATACAAGTAACATTTAGATAGTCATCATTGAATGTATTTTAATTGTTTCTATTACATCATTAGTAGTTTTTATCGACTAATAAAGTTTGAATCCTAAAAGACGGAAACGGTTAAACGGATCTGATTGTGGTTCTGTTTTCTTTGTATGAGTGGTACAGCGCGTATTTGGGGAGATTTATATATTTCAGTTTACATATTTTTTTGCGATTAAGGGCACGTTTACAGTGCGATATTATTAAAGATGCATAATTTCACTGTCAATGCTTTTGTTTATTTTTGGCTTCGGCAAGACACGGTTCCTTTTGTAGTCTATAAAGTAATGTCCGTTATACCGGACGTTGTATGTATAATCAAGTATTTAACGATGCGCTACGTAATACTAATATAAACATGCGGACGGGACATTCCCTAACGGTAAAATAAATATAGAAGGAGGAAGTAAGTAAGTATATCCGTACAAACAAATTGGGTTTGGGTGACTCTAGGGTTAGGGTTAAGTCTCTTTGTTCAACCGGAGCCCCTTAAAAAATGTTCATAAGTGGATTTATGTGGCTAGAATCGAGTTTATGTAGCTACATTTTAACAAATTTTAACATGGGAAAGCCACTTCAGTATCCTATCGTCAGTACGTCCGGATGTCCGTCCATCACACTTTTTGAAACTTGCAATAACTTTAATACTTTTGAAGGTTTCTGTTTGCAATTAAAAATTGAGTGAAAATGTACTGATCAAGAATCATATTTCTTTATGCATTTTGGCGGAATTATCCCCCATTCCGAATTTGAAATTGTCACATACTGTTACATACAATTTCTTTAAAATTAGAATGTGACGTGTTGAATACTCCTATACAATCATGATTAGACAACACATATTGTTATTTTTCTCAATGTAATCATTGACCATCTTCATCCTTGTACTCCCACTATCATCATCAGGTGGGGTTCCGCCTTCTATAAAAACGCTTTGCTTACTGGAGGTTTCATTCTTGAGTCTACAATATTTTTTATATCTGTCAATCATTAGATAAAGTTGGTGAAATGACAACTATATGTTCGGCGTTATCAACGACGTCATTCCTTTTTTATTGCACAATTAAAACCTACCCGACTTTCTTGTGATTACACAATATTGTTAACATTCATTATTACATAATTTAAATTATTACGTCACAGCAGAAGTCATACATGATGTTCACATTAATTGGCGAAATTTCGAGGTTAGTATCGACAACTAAAAGCATGATAGATAAAATAAGTTTTATGTAGTACGTTTTTACTTCATGACCGTAAAGTAGGGATTCCAAGGAAGCATATAATTTTATATGACGCATACAGTGTTGATAATTCGGAAACTGTTATATGACATATTCAAGACATTTATTGGCAATTTATTGGTGTATTGTGTGCATTAATACGAAAATTTATTTCTGATAAACTCATTTAAATTTCTTTTCAGGATGAGTTGGTACGTATCTTTAATTATATTTCATCCTACATCTTTTAATAAAAACCACGCTATGACATACACTAGTTGCATATCGTGCAAATCTATAAGTTTAAGAATATTCATGATATGATGTGTTCCGTGTTGAATTAAAGACATCATTCAGCAAAGCATGTTACGATGTTTGTCGATGACTAGTCCCTAGATACTCTCAGGACCCCCTCGATCTGTATGGGTTTCCTTGTAAGTATACATTCGTCGTATACAGGTACTGACAACCATTCAGCACTTTGTATTTATTACTACAGGTTTCAAATTGTGAGTGTATGCATTGTGTGTTAAATTGAAGTAATATTTAGACACTAATCATGGCATATAATTAATTCTATTTTTTCTATCAAATCATTAGTAGTTTTGTTGGTTTTATTTGACAAATGAGGTTTGTATCTGATTTCGGTTCTGGTATCTTTGTAAGAGTCGCGCAGCGTATTTAGGAAGATTTATGTGTTTCAGTTTACATATTGTTTACGACAAAGGATACGTTTAACAAAGTATGTAATACATAGTATGGAATGCATGAATCAAGTTAATTTACGCTTGTACAAATATACTCATATACTTACAAGCTGTTAGATCAGTCTGATTTTTAAAGGCATAAACAAAAACAAGCTATTGTCAGATGAAGTGTACCAGAATTATCGTAATATGAATATACCAGTCCACGATTGTAGAGTCGAATTTCGAATGAATTTTTATTATTTATTTGTTTAAGTACTATTTTGATTTATTTCAGGTATCGCAGGTAATACATTGTTGGTATTGTATATTATATCGTTGTTTTATTATTTTCAAATCTATACGTACCTCTCGATGCAATTAGTTTCAATGACATTAATATTTAGTTTAGCCAATACATTTTAGGCCTCTTCTATTTTATTTCTTGGTTTACAAAAGCGGCGGTCGTAATTCCAAAAGTGAAAAAAACAGCAATTTGGCATTTTTATTTTTGCCGATGGTACGAACATTTGTTTTTCAGTACAAATCTGACTGTGTATTTTAGTATTGTAGCGGGTGATTTACGTGTCAGTTGGACCGATTGACGTCTTTATGGTGGCTGAGGTAACAGAGGAAGTGAATTGCATCAAGCCAAGTGAAAATTTGGTGGTTGGGTTAAAGTTACACTTTTAAATTCGCATTGTCGTGTATTTTTGTAATTTTTTTTCAACCTGCCGATGGACATTTTTCCAAAATATTATTGTAAACAAAGAAATAAAAAAGTTTTGGCCTTAGAGACCAGGTGGGATTTCAAATAAAAACTCGATCCGTTGAGTTTTGTAATGCACCGCTTTTTCTTTCCATCAAACCTATGATTAATAAATTATCGCAAATTCTTTCTATCCAACTGGCCATACAAAATTTATCGGCATTACTCGTATATGATACACATATAGGTAATTGTATGAAAGTAGATGTATTACAGTAAATACACCAGTCATACAACTTGTTACGTTTGGATTCAATTATAAATCATTTAAATGAAAAGTTCTTGCACATTTATGGTAGTTTGTTAAGTGTGAAATTGTGACCACGCCCCAAGGTTTTAAAACTTGAGATCGGAATCCGAGTTCAAATCTCACATCTTGTCTTTTCATATTTCTAAATTAATTATCAGACGATAGTGATATCATGGAAACATAAGTCTGACAGCATTAATGATCTGAACATGTTTTCAAACATTAAATTGCTCTATCTATTCAACCATAATACTTCGAGAATAGAATTTAATTTTGAGTTCAGAGACTGTTTTCAAGTTTTATAACTTCGAGGGCAGGTGACATTTCAGGACTTTGTATTAGACCTTCATTTGAAATCGACTGGACATTAACCTGTTTTGGCCAATCTTCTTTTTAATTGTTGTATAATTGCTTGCATAGTAGTTAATTGGTCGCATGACTTATTAGTTCAAGTCAGTGGTCAGCTATATTGCTCATATTGTCATGTTGTACATGGATTGAGTATGAAATAAACTTGGAAACTTGGAAGTTCTCTCACAGCTTTCAGTGAGTACAGATGGTCGTTGTTTAATTGCAGCAGTTTGCAATTGATTTAGTTTGTTTGGTGATGTTCATAATGATAGTAGCTAACGTGATATGATAGTACGTTACTTGTGAATGACGATTTGGGGAGTAAATACCCTTTCTACAAACGAGTGTAGTTGATGTAGATGAAGAGTTGAAACGTTTGATGATATATATTTGTCAAAAACAATTTGAAATCAATTTGTAAAATGTGAAGTAAATATATGCACATGTTGGTAAATACATATAGGATGAAACCACATTCAGTTGTCGTCGATATATTACCGACTCAACCTATAGTATTACAAAACGATATTGATTGATATATTCGCATAATTCACATATTGAGTGAACAACTTAGCACTGTCTTTGACAGATATATTAGCAGGTTTGCATTGTGTCATTGTTGAATCAATTCAAATAAAGTTTTCCATCATGTACAACAAACATCAAATGCCCTAATGTATAGACAATTCCTATTTATCAGATTATATTGAAGCCTTACTTAACAACATTTACTGTTATATCATATATTTCCAGATGGAAACGTTACGTCGTGAAAGTAAAAGAGCAACTACGAGCCAAGGGGATAACTGAGGCTGATGTTTCTTAATTAAAATCGAACAGTCTTGGTGTGGTCATTTTATATTGTATGCCTTAATTCCTCGATACCACGTGTATAATTATATTGTATGTACTGCACTATAACATTTGGAAGGTGACATGGTTTATTATTATACCTCACGTGACTTATTTACTCTATAGTCTTATGTGACGTCAGAGGGTGACAATCCGTAATGTTACCCTCTGACATTACATTTCGGCCCGCTTGCCATAACGAAACTGCCCTCACGCGCTCACGCGATATTACCGTCTGTCAGGTTTTATTCTGTCTCTGTCGTATCGAATACTATCCTTGTCTAGACACTTTAGGCACTTAGTAGAATATAATTTTATTTTGACATCCGGTTTTGCAGTAGACATTTTGACAGCAAAAGTAACTATGGTGTCAGAAAGAAGCTTCGTTTCAATTTCTATTATAGTTTTCGTTATATTTTTTAACATGTTTGTTAATATTGTTTTGTTCGGTATAATAAAATAAATATCACATCCCACATAGGGTGATAGAACGTAATGTTCACCCTTGACAAAGTAATGTCAACCTCGGCTATCGCCTCGGTCGACATTACTTGTCTCGGGTGAACATTACGTTCTATCACACTATGTGGGATGTGATATTTATATAATGTTATGCTAGTTGATCATATTTTTAATGCACTATTTGTACTACAAGTATTCTGATGGTTGCATGACTGGATGCTGAATGTAAAAGTTTCATTATTTTTTTCTTGATATACAGTCAATCTTGTATTAAGCGACCGCCCAAGGGAAAGACCAAAAGTGGTCTTTTAACACAACGGTCTCTTAATACAAAAACCTGAAGTTTCCGATAGTTGAACTATACCTACTATACCCAGCCTGGTTTCATTTCAAATCGAAAATCGTGTCTGTCTTATACATGGTGCAAAGATCGGTCCATTTTATCCGTGTCAAAACAATACAGACAAATTAAATCTATTTTTTTACCGGAGAAGAAATTTGTCAAACGTGAAACAAGGGAAATAAATCGTTTTTCAAAGCGATGGGTCTAAAATCCCGTTCGATTCCGTACTTTTCATGGATTTCATTGTCGAAGACGTCTGTAGTGGACGCGAGTTTGAAAATCAACAACAAATGTTGCTGATCGTGCCGTTAATTACGATACCCTCATGATGTTGAGAAGTATGAATACTTGGGTTGAGAAATTAGTTGGTGTTTTGATAGAAAAGTCATTATCACGCTTTCGTAAAACTTACGTAACGCAAAGTTACTGTAAACAAAAAATGGAGCAGTTTTATTCAATGTCTTTCGTCATTTATTTTGCTAAAGACTCTTATTTTTTTAAATTCATAACAATAATCTTCCCAAGGATTTCCAATGATACAACATGTATTTTACCTAAGTCCTACACTCTAGTGCTCTATGCATACACGAGTGATTACGGTCATGTTTTTTCACACGTTCGTCAGGTGTTAATTATGTCTGTGTTTAAAATTCACAATCTATGGGAATTAACGGTTTGACGTGTTAAACTGTCGCTTAATGAAAAGATCTGGCGGATTTTGTCGACATATTTGCGGTCGCTGGTCGCGTTGAGCAAATGTCGCTTAATACATTAAAAACATAATGCAAAAACGCTCGGGGGGATTTTGAAGTGGTCGCTTAAGAAATCATCTCCCGACTCACATGTAAATTGACTTATTTGTTTATGTAATTGTTTAAGTAATTTAAAATGATGTAGCGCATCAAAATATGCAACTGTATGCAATGATGTTGTGAAGAAAGTTCATAGTTAGAGTCTTTGATAACAGCCTGTAAACGGGATAATGTAGTTTCCATTTGGTGGCAAATGTCCGGATAGGACCATTATATTTTATCACGTTTTCAAACGTAGATGAGACATTAACATCATGAGCTTTTTTACAAATATTTTAGCTACAATAGAATAAGCATTGTCAAATTTATATATTTATTTCATTATAATTTAAATTTATTGATTTGATTATTCGTTTGTCCTGTTCTAGAATATATTATCTATTCCTGTTTCCATCTATTAACAAAGTCATAAAATATGTGTGTTAGAAATTTGTTGATATATCTCTGAGTGACAATGTTCATGAGTAAGGATAAGTAATTATTAAGATTTCGTGTATTCACTAATAATGAAGATTAACAAGTTTTTCGCTGAATAATTATACAATTATAAATAATAATCAGCTTGCATGTGTTTGCGTTATTTTTACAATGACGTCGTATATAGAGAATACATGGTTGGTACCGAGATAGAGATGGTTTATCAGGTGAAGCTTAGAAAGATGTAATGGGTAGGCCTTTTGATCGCATTTTAGCTTTCATGCTGAACCGGATAAACTTTCTACATCTCGGCACCATCCATGGACTTGATATATCCTGTTTCTTGAACAATATATCTGTTCTTACAACGAAATAAGTCTCAAAACCATACTTACTTGGATTAAATAACGCACGTCAAGCCTCCCTTTAACACCGTCATAATCTAACCGATCAGCAACATGACCCGGCAGCTAAATAGTCCCATACATAGTCACCCTATTTGTCATAAAAATCATAGAATACTTTGAGAATTTAAACATCTACTTTATTACATCATTTTGTTATATAAAAACACACTTTGTTTTATGACGAGCGAACAAAGGCGCTTATGAATACAAAATACCGGAATTAAGCAGATATGGCGACTACTTCTACGATTGAAACAGCATGGTCATCAGATACGTCATCGCTTCAAACAGTTCTGAAACCGTATATTAAAGCACTTTTAAATGATCGTGGATTCAACTAATGCAAACATTCAAACCAAAACGGTTGAATAAGATAACTAAAATTGTATTACGTTAACTTACCATAGACTTATGGTGGTGAATTTCAATCGTATCTTATGTTAAGCTTACTGAAAAGCACAGTTGTAATGATCGCGGGTGTATTGAAGAATCGAAGAATTTCTTGTTCCTCGAATAAGCCATTCTTTAAATAATTGTGACAAGTCACTAAAATATCAAGTATTCATTATTCTATTATATCAAAATATATAGAATCCCGGGTCGTACGGGAGACTATGTAGAGTTATGACATTGGGAGTGAAGACAAAGTACATTCGTTTTATTTAAACATTAAACAAAATAGTGCTCTATATATATGAACTCGCCATGTCAATAATTACAGGCGCAGATAATATTCATATCGCAAGATTTTAAAATCACATTATATACATGAAGAGTTTACATAAATGCTGTACTCCGATTAGATAATTTACATCTAAGATTAAACAGTAACCTATCAACATTGTATGATTTTAACTGATTACTCCAGTATGATATATCAACAAAATATGTGGAAATATTTACGATTAGTTTAAAATATAGCACTATCGCGATCACATTATTAGTCACTCAAGAAAGTTGTGGGACCGGAACTTCTTACTCAGGGAGCAAGTTAACACTGACAACCCTGTGAAGAGCGTAAGTTCGATAATATTTTGTATCTATTACATTCTGAATATAGTCAACGTATATCCGTGAACGCTTGATGCGTTGCAATAGTTTGTTGAAATTGAAATACCAAATGCTCAGCGGTAATCCTAAAGAAAACTAAATAAATCTAATGATGTTAAATTATAAAAGACAGTGTATTTTTACATCACATGAAGAAAAATGAATTCTGCAGATTATATATATTTTTGAATCGAATAATAGGTTTGATAACTTGAGCGATATAGACATACAACCCTTGTATGTATAATTAAAGTTTAAAATGCTTTTAGAAATAAATTGAATGGTTAAACTGCTCATATGTTATGGTTAAATTGCTCATGTGTCATTGTTAAATAATTCATATGTTATGGTTAAAGTGTTCATATATTGTAGCTATTGTGCTCATATGCTATGGTTAAACTATTCATATGCTATGGTTAAACTGCTCATATGTTATGGTTAAAGTGTTCATATATTATAGTTAATGTGCTCATATGTTACGTTAAGAATCCTTATATGTAATGGTTAAATTGCTCACATGTTATGGTTAAACAACTTATATGTTATGGCTAGTCTGCTCATATGTTATGGTTAAGCTACACATATGTTATGGTTAAAGGGCAACGCAACCCTAATTATGAATTAATCTCATTTAAATAATTATTCATTATTATTCTGAAAAAAATAAATCATTTGAGCGTCAAATTACGCACATTGAAGATATTTTACGAAAATATCGTAGAAACTTGGCTATCTGAAAGAGTACAGGGCGCCGCCATTTTACCCATTTACAATCGATTAACATGTGTGTGACGTCGTATTTCACAAACATGGATATGGCGGATAAGCAGTAGCGAAAGAGAATGGTTGATTATTATAGACATCGCCTTTAATTGTGAGGAATAAGCTTAGGAAATCACGCATTTGTATTTTAGAATCACAGCCAACATATTCTTCCACGTTATCCACCAAAACACAATTTTCACAGCCACAAAATTCTTCAATAGAATCAAAGCTTAATTTTCCATTCGGCACTCTGTAAATCCATTTCTATAGTGACATAAACTAATACTAACATTATTTTTATATTTATGAATTGCGTGAAAAATACTGACGTGAAAACTTAATTATAGCAGGGAAGTAGTATAACATCCCTGATTAAAGTAATATTTCATTTATAAGATTTAAGATCAAACACTACGAAGTACGACAAACATTATAATTGGTTGTATTTTCTTACACCATTTCCATCGTAAATCTATCTATATACAAACATGTAAAAGTTAATTTACAGATTAAAATATCACTGAAGATTATTATAATTATCACATCTATACAAAGTGGTGTGCGAACGCACAGTTATATTGTTTGTTGAGTTGGGAGTTAAACAGTACTGCACATTTAATTGTGGGGTAATATATATAGCATCATTGGTGTGATTTGCGGGAAAGCACGGACAATCTGGAAATTTGCCATTATTTTCGGAAAAGTAGAATATGATATACGTAAATGCTTAATAATCATATAAGAAGCATAAAAGCCAAAAGCATGTGTAGATACTTCTTAAACGTTTGCTTAAATTACCTTTCAGACTGTCAATCCATAATCACTACACATTTATTTTCCACCTTCAGTACGCTCACTTTAAAAATCAATATCTCCCACACTGATGGAAAATTACGTCACAAGACAGCAAAAACCAGACATAATATTGCATAATAGACTTCTTACACTTCTGTTGAAAAATAATCTTCTAGGTCATAGTTCTAATTGGTCAACCAATGAAAAGCGGATAATCAGTTAATTACACGACCACACACGGTTTTGCCATATTACACATGTTTGTCGGTGTTTCTTTTTGAAGTCAGCTGTCTCCACATATCATTGTTTTGTGCATATTTCGGTGTCATAAAACTTGCTGAGACAGGGTGATGTGTAATTTACCGCTTATCTGATTGTTAATTGAAGTTTAATGTGAAATTGGAGTAATAGAAGCAAACTGGGACCTTGATTATTGTTTTAGGTACGTGACATAGACTAAATAAACAAGTAGTGTCATGCAGTTGTCTATAATTTGAAAGAATTATTAAATCATTATCAGATATTTTACATTATCAGTTAAACGATTGAAGAATTACATATAAAACTCATACTTAGTTTTATTTTGATCTCATGAAATGTTTCTGTTTATTATTAATTTTCCATTATGAAATATCACTAACAATCGTATTTTCGTCTTTTTTCCTTATTATACAGACAAAATAATTGCACCATAATTATTTGTTCAAACATCATAGTATACAATGCGTTCATGCACATTTAAACAATCAATAATTATTACGTCGGTATGACATAAAAAAAATATAATTTCGAAATTAACTGAAGTTTGTCACACCACCTATCACATCTTTTTTGTATAAATTCAAAAGGAATAGCAATGTTAAATTGTTTGTACCGAACGGCTAGTAACCATTAATTTGGATAAGTGTAAAAAATATTGTCATTTATAATACAATATACTATACAATATCTTTTAAGGCCGTATCTTTTATAATAGTGCTCATAGAACGGGTATACTGGCTTTTACACGTTGTGAAATATAAGACGTCACGATATGTGACTATTCTTTCAAAATGGCGGCGCACTAGGAGATTCGCTCAATCACTAAATGACAATATTAAATCACCAATATTTTTGTTAAATGGTGGATTTTTTTTTTAAAATGCAGGAATCATCATAACTTTAATATTTCTACACGACTAAGTGCTTGAAAAGTCAACATTGCGTTGCCCTTTAAAGCACTCATTTGTTACGTTTAGAATCCTCATAAGTTATGGCTAAATTGCTCACATGTTATGGTTAAACTATTTATATGTTATGGTTAAAGTGTTCCAAGGTTATGGTTGAAATATCCATATGTTATTGTTTAAGTGCTCATATTTTATGGTTAAATTGCTCAATTCATTGAATGCTGAATTACATGAATAATATCTAATTTATACCCATGTGTATCTAAATGTATAATGACGCACTTCTTAAGTGGTCCTATCATTTTAACTGAAATAAACAAACATGTTATGTAAAGTTGGATACGATTTGATCATTCTTTATACGAACATTTGAATGTTGCAGCCCTGTTATGGACACATCTAACAGTTTCCATGTTTTTACACATAGACTTATAGGCAGAATGAAATGACTGAAAATAAGCTAAACAATCACATACAAGGGCAGATAACTAAACCATTTATTTCGCTTAAAATGTTTCTATTATCATTATGCCAATAATATGTCAATACATTGTCAATCTGCCATTATGTATATGTGCAAAAAATTGGAAACTGTCAGATATGTCCTAAAATGATATAGATACAATAAAACATCAAAGACAAAAATAATGTTTAAACATTAGTTTAAACCTTTATTCACCTTAGCATATATCTGTGTACATGTAGTATGTTATAGCCATGTACTGATTAACAATCATTATCATCAGACAAATCAAAATAGGCTATCATCATTCAGATAGTTATCATCAACTACGTATGGTTCAAAATCAAGTTCGTACACAAAGTACAAGGTCTATGTTTATACAACTCCCTTAAGATAATGTAAATAATCAACACTCATTAGTTTTTGTTTATTTGATTCACTTAGAATACCATGAATAATTGTGTTGTAGTACAGACACAATTCTACACATTATTTTTTCTCAAATAATATATAATCAAAGAATATTTTCAGGATTATTAGCATAATCATCACAACTTCGATGTGTTAAGCGTGTTCTATTTTCTTACAGTAGTAGCATATTAGAATAGGTAATATAGTTGTACACACATTATTGTAATTGTTTTGCCTGTTGAGCTTAATTTGAGTTGTCTAGTAGCTCAGATTTAAAATTCAAGAAGTCATATTCGCGTCCCTTAATACTAATAATAACTAGATAGTACCGATTAAACACCGTAATATGTACAACTCCCTTAAGATAATGTAAATAATCAACACTCATTAGTTTTTGTTTATTTGATTCACTTAGAATACCATGAATAATTGTGTTGTAGTACAGACACAATTCTACACATTATTTTTTCTCAAATAATATATAATCAAAGAATATTTTCAGGATTATTAGCATAATCATCACAACTTCGATGTGTTAAGCGTGTTCTATTTTCTTACAGTAGTAGCATATTAGAATAGGTAATATAGTTGTACACACATTATTGTAATTGTTTTGCCTGTTGAGCTTAATTTGAGTTGTCTAGTAGCTCAGATTTAAAATTCAAGAAGTCATATTCGCGTCCCTTAATACTAATAATAACTAGATAGTACCGATTAAACACCGTAATATGTACAAAAACCGTGTTGTGGCCGTTGTTCACAGGTTTGAAAATAATTAATGGCGTTTTTGGATTGCTTATATTTTATGGATGGCCTTTATTCGTTGGTGGTCTCTAGTTTTGGACTGTATGTAGAAGATCCATAATGTATTTAACGCCCTTTTCAAAGATATTTCAATTATATGCGGAGGCCAGTTTTTCCTTGACCGTATTCTTACCAGCACTGACAAATTTTCCTACAAGGAGACGTCAACTTCTCCATATATAGGTGAAAATCAAGATTTTGTCAAATTTTCAAGAAAAGGTATGACTTCTCGAGAGAAGACTAAAAAAATCCATGATTAAATACATTGTACATTGGATAACTTTTTAGAACAAGTTTCGTATATGACTAATCTACTACTGCTAGTAAACAGTTCTGAATCAAATGGAGGCAAACGTAGCATGATATTTTTTGTTGTATGAGACGATGTCACATTACTCGTTTTTAGTGATGCGCGATTATAACGGTATACCGGTAAATTGCAATATGTTCCTTAGCAATACGCACCGGTACCGGTACGGTTTCAACCTGTATCGCGATATTTTAAAAGTAAATTGATATTGCCTATTTCAACTTGCTTTGTATCAGCTGTAGCCTAATTCGACCGAAAAACAGATAGAAATATTTTAATTGTGTAGTTGTATGTGATGCCTTGCTGAAGGAGAATTTCATATGTACAATATTATTGTTGTGTACTATACAGCATGACGTTTCATTCTGATCACTGATTAATTCATTAGTTTCTTTGTGATAGGTTTACTTAATTTACCATCATGCAAATGATTAATAAAGCTACATAATTTCACTAAAATCCAAGTCTGAATACTTATACATCAAGAATTTTAAACCCACAATATTTCGCAATACGTATTGCAATAAAGTGTTGCGTGTTGCAATATATCGCAATACGAAATTTCCTGCAATACTCATCCCTACTCATTAGTTTAGTTAAAGCAATATAAAGCCTCCCATAATTTTAGCTGTGTGTGAAACATGAATCCGGCAAACATATATACTTTTTAATCTATGAAATACAAGGAATACCTTGTCACGTTCGTCACATGTCCATAGTAAACTTAGATAAGTGTAAAAAGGGTCTAATTACGCAAATATTGAAATCATATTAATGTTTCATTTCATTAAACGTATTCAAAAGAACAATGTGTATCAATATAAATATTTCGCTAAAGGGCGTACACAAACATTTTTCACACATTAATGTTAATAGTGCTTAATCTAGAACTGAACAATTCTTTAAATGAGTAACATTACCATTAGAAGTGTGTCATAACAAATAACTGGTAACGTACAAAAGTGTTTTGATCAAATTCATTGTATCATCAGATACGGGGTATAATCTGTTTATGTTATTATTTGGTCCATCTTCATTGTAGGAATATATGTCAATATCTGGTATGTGTACGTGTGTTAGTGGTAAACACAAACACCAAATAAAGAAACCTAATATGTGAAAAGGAATCAATCATTGCTACTTGACATGGTCCCATATAAAATCTGATTTATAAAGTCAAGACAATGGATTCTACAAATTGGCAATATGAAGGCGTAAGATCGATGGGCATATTTCATTGTAATCTATTTTCTCAAAGTAGTATATTGTAAAAAGTGATGTCACTGGAGTAACGTCTCTTGAAGAACTGTACTGCGTCTAGTATATCGGTTAAAGGGCACACATTTAAACAGACAGTGTGTGTATCAAATTCGTGCGTAAATCAAACACACTTTAGTATAGGATATTTCATTGGTCTGTATTTTCTTTTTTTTTTTGTTAATCAAAACATCATTATAAAAAGACAGCGGGTTCTACACGAAGCTTTTTAATTGCAATGCATCGCATATATAGAATAACACATTTCAAAATACAGATAACACAGATCATATACCGTCTTTCGTCATCAGTTCGTCAATATAACCCTGGTGTTGTTTTGCATTTGCAATGTAGCCTCTGTGATTGTAACTAAATCATAAGTAAGTGATAAAAATCGAATATCTCACATTAGTGATGGTCAAAACTCGCAAAGAAATCGTATTACTTATATTAGAGAATGTCAAAACTCATATAGAAATCGAAATCAACCCAAAAGTAATTTATTTAAAGATAGAGTAGACATGAATAACATGCTGACCAAATAAGAACATGTAGACTATGTTTCCCTGTCCTTGAATATAAAGTTGTTACTTAAGCTTCTTTTTTATTTAGTACACTGTTCTTTTTTCTATATTCGTCTAATGGCATCCCGCTTACTTTTAAATTTTGACATTGACGCTCGTTTTTTATGTGCAGTATTTAAATAAGCAAGTTGCACTTCTATTCAGCCTCTACCCCTGGGAAAATAAGCTTAATTTTCGCTTAAACATGTCCCCTATTTTCATTATGAATATTGCTCAAGTAGGCCTCTTTAATGTAGGTTTTACCCTTTCACCAGTACCCAGCGTCTATCAATTTTGCTAAGAAAATCCAGATGCGCAACATATGTATGACATAATGTGTACGAAATGTTATCAGAACTATACAAAAAAAAAACAAAAAAAAAAAAACAGCCAAGCAACAACATAACTATTCATTAATAGACAATAATACTTTTTTCTTGAGTTGACAGTTGTCGCTTTAGTTCTTTAATTTCCTTGCCCTCTGTTTTGTTTAAACTTCCATAACCTTCCTCGTCATCTGGAAAAACATATCTGATACTTCACTTACAAATTCTTATATCCGATATCTCAATAACAAAAACAAATATTCAATATCATTACTTTCCGTTGGGGATTTGGTTACTTAGATTTCGAAGTTCGGCTCATTCACTTTATCAAAACCCGACAATCCGAAAATGATAGAAAACAATTAGGTCAAAGTTATTTTTTCCAAAATATCAAAATTCAGGAACTTAGATCCCCTCGATATAGTAACTGTATATCATTGTTTATGTCAGTTTGTATATTTTTTTAATATCGGATATTCTAAAATTATTCTATTTCTTATTCATTATTTTTTATATGTATATAAATATATCAAAACAAAGCATACATGCCTTACTCGAATTGAGTGTTGTCAGAAAGGTTGCCAATAGGACATTTCTCTTTGAACAGAATTTTGAGCAATCTGCTAGGGTGGATTGTGAATCTGTCAATGACCTCTTGACTATGAATAGATTCTAGTGTGTCTCGAAACTGGGATAATTTGCTTTACATCAACGGCCTGTATGAAAAGCCAATGGATCTTGTCTTCACTTCTGACAATTGTACTTATAGTAGTGATGTCGGATCCAAACCTATAACATGTTATCGGACAGTTCCGACTGAGAGGAAATCGACACAACACAGTTTCCATATATATTCTATAAGTATTGAATATCTTCAAGAAACCGAGCCAGCTCTCCAATTCCTTAGAATTCCTTGCAGGTGTCTGTTATATATCTGTATTTACTAGATTTATGATGAAACAACAAACCACATCCAAAACATTTGTGATCAGAACAGTAGAGACGTACATCTTGTTGTGTGTGTTCTGTACACGTTTTAAAATGAACTGTAAGGTCATCTTCATTGCTTTCAGATTCAACTCGCAGCACATGGTTGTCAAAACATACTTGACAAAATATAACATTTACATCCAGAACAATATCCTACTGATGTATATTCACACATTTCACATATATCTCCGTGCTTTATTGGTGTCTTACCACCTACTTCGAACTTGGTCTTCTCTGACTCCCCCATAGTTCTACAATGAAAACCCGATCTATGTCAGCATATTAAACGTCCGTCTTAATGTCATCTTCAACAGGAACACTTCTTAAGCTAAATATCATTGTGTTATTGTTCATTTATGTTTTCAACTGTGTTGAAAACTGGTTTGCTTTTCATAACTACCTCTTTAGTTTCCTTCTTTCCCTTAAGTAACCATTGTTTTCGGGTCCATTCTTTTCAGTATGAATACTGAATATCATTTTATCTTTCACTGTCTACATAGACATAACTGTGAACAATGATTCGTTAAAAGCGGTTTACCAGTGATTACAAATAAACACAACACTTCTGAATATGTTCAATGTACTTAGTGGATGTCATAAATCAGTCTATAATGATACAGTAAAACTTCGTTATTAGGAGCATCGATATTATGAGCACTAGACTAACCTCGATTAGATTTTGAAGTCCCGACAATTTTTGTTCTTTCTTGTATATAACTTTCCGTGTTTATTACGGGCATCGTTATCTCGATATCTCGAGCACATATCACAGTCCTTTGACTATTTTTTAAGCGTTAATTACCATGATTATCTCGAAGAGTGTCGTATTGGATATCGTTCACACATGCATGTCAACCAGCGAACGCCGTGTTTTCTACACGTCGTATAAATTGGGCAATAAAATAACAAATCTTTATCGAGTATTTTGTTTTTCACACCTCGTTAAAATTGGCCAATGCACTCGTCAACGACAATGAAACTTGATTTGTTATTTCCAAGTTTGCAGTCATGTTTTAAGTATCAAATACTTATGATTTATGGTGATAGTTTAAGTATGAGATCTTAATTATAAGAATTTAATTTTACAAGACTGGAAAGCAGATACAAATACATATACGCAGATAAATCTATGATTCACTTACTGTTATCAATAAACAGAAAAAAGCTCACCCAAAAACACAATATGAGTAATCCAGTGAAGGACTCAATTTCTATTAGCTTAATTAAGACCTAACTATATGGCATTGATATGTACATACTGTAATTAATTTTCACATTGCGTCACTATTACGTTTCACCGTATGTCAATAACACGATTTTCGGACAAGGTCTTGCACAATTGTAAACACAAAAACATATTTATGGATAAAGAACTTTATTTAAATGATCATGCATATCTTATACATCCAATGGACATATATTTTCATTTTATACTGTCATCATGGCATACATTTGACGTAAGCATTTCGTAGTATTACTGTAAACACGTCCGTCAACGCGCATGACAGTATTGATACTCAGTTTATTTTTCATTCAACGAACAAAACCCGTTTATTACGAGCACCAGGTTTATCTCGAGCAATAAGTCTGGTCCGATGACTCCTCGAGATAACGAGGTTTTATTGTATGATGAAGTTCTTCATCATGTTATACTACGAAGTGTTACGCAAATTATTCTGATTCCTATGTAGTATGTAGTTTCACCAATAGGAAGAGTCAGTTTTGACTCTATGTAAGTAAATCATTTGGTAGTGGTCCACTTGTTATGCGGCTAATTCTGTAAAGCAAATTGTGAACTCGTAAAAGCACATTTGACTCTTAAAACATCATAATCATTTGAAATAATTTAGTTAGTATTCCTCAATATCTTATGGTTAATTCTTTAGCGAGGTGTTTGATAGTCCGCCTACAGTGTTAAGGATCCTGTGCGGAAACGCCCTTAGTTCAGTCAGAATTGTTTAAACTTTGAAATACCAATTTCGACGCGCAATAAAGATTAATAAAGACTTACGGACTTGATTTTTGTAGCCACGCTTACATATAACATTTTGTTACAAATAGGTCCTGGTGATATGTAAAATCTTGAGTCACAATCATTTCACTGATGATTATTCATAAGTCATAAACCTAGTTTAAGCCGATGTAGTCTTGCTTCATATCATTTCAATGCTTTGTCCCCAGTTTTGTAATGTCTGGTATGCTGGTTGAGTTATGGTTTGTTGGGTAAGCTAAGTATACGTATGGTCTTAAATATCTAAGGGAAATAATACAAAATTGCAAATTAAACAGAAGGTAATATAGGTTAATCATGAATGGTCATATTTTGCTTAAGATACGAGCATACATATATCATGCACGCTAGAAGCAATTACCATTTCACATTAGTGCGCTCGATAAAAGTATGTGTATGTCTGTATGGTCAGTACATAATTCTTTATTTGACCTATATCGGAGCCTACACAAAAGCAATCATTACTGTAAGTTATTATAATTCGTTGATAATTTATGTAATATTTATGTGAACTGCGGGAGTTTAACACATCTTACATACGGGAGATAATTTCCACTCTACGCTAGTATTATCAAAATGTTTACATCGGACATTTTACAGGGATAATACTCAAAATTTTAAGTGCAAAGCGGTATGTTTCATAATTCATATCATTATTTTTCAAATGTAAATTTGACGATTTAAGTGAATTAGTTCATTAGGAATTATCATTAAATGTTCTCTATTTTCGGGACATCTTACTCAAGCGATCCTAACACATACAAAAATCTTGTTGAACTGAAAACAAAAGTACCTTCTTCGAGTTAAACAAACGTTTTTTTCTAGTTTTGGTGATCATTCAAAAATGTATTTTATGCACCATTTAGTCATAACTGAAAAAAATATAATGAATAGCCTAATAATTTTGAAACCGAAAGAACTATATCAAGTTAGATCATGTCAAACTTTGCTATCAAATATATTTGCCATATATGGTATGATTGTCTACGTGATCATTATTTTTTTTTATCCTATTTGAAAATCCACACCTCAGTCTACATTTTTATGTAATTTTACAGGGGACTTCTAAATCTCACAAATCGATTTTCATACAAAGCTTTTTTAACCCCGTAAAGTTTAATGCTTAATTCCATATAGATCGTGTTATCAGTTTGTATTGTGACCTGTCTCTACTCAGTGATTGTGCAAAGTATGTGTACATCATGTAAACAAAATTAAATCGAGCAGGTATTGTTCATTGGTAGATAATCAAAATAGTGAACTTATACGGTAGTAAGAAATGAATGAGGACGACACAAAAGGCATTTTATTAATTTTTCAGCTTAAAATTGTCGTTATTTACAGGCGATATGGTAACCGAATTGGCTGCTTATATGAGGAGTGGCATATGGTGTATTTTTGCGATATCGTTAGACATTATCAATGTCATAACTTAGTACATTGTATTTTCTTAGGGATATTGCCCGAGAAGAACATTACTGGTACTGTAATTGTTGAAACCATTTCAAAAATGTAGATATGATTTCAAGGTAAAAGACTTGGGTGTAAATTCTTAAAATTAGTACTAATCGCTCCTTTTTCATCAGTTATACTGATTATATAACGCGTTATCTTGTAGAATCATGACAGAGTCGGGAAACCCAAACTTCGAAGTAGATGGTGCACATGTGATAGAGCACGGAGATATATGTGAACTGTGTGAAAATACGGCATCAGTGGGATACTGTTCAGAATGTGAATGTTACATATGTCAATTATGTTTTGATAACCACATTAAAATAAAGAAATATCATCACCATGTGCTGCAAATAGCTCCAGAACGTAAGGAAGATGATCATACAGTTCATTTTAAAACATGCACAGAACACACGCAACAAGAAGTACGACTCTACTGTACTGATCACAAATCTGTTGGATGCGCAGAATGCATGGCATTTAATCATAAATCTTGTAAATATGAAAACATAACAGCAGCATCCAAGGAATTCCAAGATAGTGGAAAACTCGCTCGTTTTCTTCAAGATATTCAATACTTAGAGAATGTTCATCAAAACTGTGTTGAATCGATTGCCTCTCAGTCAGAACTATTAGATAACTTGGATAAAACAACCACTCACTCTGTGCAACAATTCGTGAAAGATGTAGTTTCGTATGTAACTGATGAAGAGAAACTCATATTCAATATTGCAGATTCGAAGAAATCCATCAATAAGGATAAAATAGAGAAGTTATCGGATGATATGAAAAGGATTGGGTCCGACATTTCGTCTATAAGTGCTAATGTCAAAGAGAATGACATGATTCATATGCTTTTCATCCTAGCCGTGGAAGCAAAGCCAAAATTAGCCCAGATTCGAGACACATTAACAGCCATTGATTGCCAAGAGGCCATTGCCAGATACACGTTCTATCCTAACCGACTGCTCCAGCGTCAGCTATCTGAGAAACGTCCTCTTGGCAAGCTTTCGGACAACGCCCAATCAGAACAAGGTATTGTCTGCGTAAACTTTGTTTTAATAATTCTATGAACTTATTACATTATTATGACTTACAAATATAGTAATTTTAAAATATATGATATGAAGATAATTGGGGTACGCACGGTGGCCGTTATAATGATATATTCCCGGAATGGATGAATCGACACAGAAAATGCATAACATGAGGGTGTGGGTGAGTACTTATACAAAATGTGACTATGTGTGAGTATGATATCGTAACGGCGACGTTAAGCACGTTCACATGCTTCGCAATTCCACATGTGCGTGTGATATATAAGACGTATAATTAATTATTGGTTTCTTTAAATATTTCGCTCTGATATTTGGCATGTACTCAGACAATAGGCATATAACGTTCATGATTATTCTCATGAGTAACGCTAATCACGAACTTCAACGAATGATCCTTGTAAGATATGCAGAGATTTGCATTAATATAAATGGCTTATAATTAATCGTTCTTTGTGTTATTGCAATCTTGCACAATCATAAGCGCTTAATCAGTCAAATGTGTGTTTTTTTAGATGACGTGGATGATTATGAATGTAAATACAAAGCAGGGTGTGCGGAAATTCAACAACTTCAGCAACAATTGTCATCTCAAGAAAAAATAATGTATGCTCAAAAACAGGACAACCAAAGACTTCAACAAAAACTGTCTACTCAAGAAAAGTTAAATAAAAGACTTCAGCAACAATTGTCATCACAGAAAATGGACATTACAAAAAGTCAACAACAACTATCTACTCAAAAACAGGACAACATAATGCTAAAACAACAATTGTCTACTCAAGAACAGGACAATGCAAAACTTCAACAACAACTGTCTACTAAAGAACAGAACAAGGCTAAACTTCAGCAACAACTATCTACTCAAGAACAGGACAATACTATGCTACAACAAAAACTGTCTTCTCAAGAACAGGACAATATAAGACTACAGCAGCAACTATCTACCCAAGAACAGGACAATATAAGACTACAGCAACAACTATCTACCCAAGAACAGGACAATATAAGACTACAGCAACAACTTTCTACCCAAGAACAGGACAATATTAGACTACAGCAACAACTATCTACTCAAGAACAGGACAATAATATGCTACAACAAACACTGTCTTCTCAAGAACAGAACAATATAAGACTACAGCAACAACTATCTACCCAAGAACAGGACAATATTAGACTACAACAACAACTATCTACTCAAGAACAGGACAATAAAAAACTTCAACAACAACTGTCTACTCTAGAACAGGACAACAAAAAACTACAACAACAACTGTCTACTCAAGAGCAGGAGAATAAAAAACTTCAACAACAACTGTCTACGGAAGAACAGGACAATGCTAAACTACAAAAACAACTGTCTGCTAAAGAACAGAACAATACAAAACTACAACAGCAACTGTCTACGCAAGAAGAGGATAATACAAAACTACAACAACAACTGTCTACGCAAGAACAGGACAATACAAATCTTCAACAACAATTGTCTACGCAAGAACAGGACAATGCTAAACTACAACAACAACTGTCTGCTAAAGAACAGAACAATGCTGAACTACAACAACAACTGTGTACTCAAAAACAGGACAATGCAAAACTTCAACAACAACTATCTACTCATGGACAGGACAATGCAAAACTTCAACAACAACTGTCTACTCATGGACAGGACAATGCAAAACTTCAACAACAACTATCTACCCATGAACAGAACAATAAAGAACTACAACAACAACTGTCTACTCAAGAACAGGACAACCAGGTTTAGAGTTTAACATATAAAACTGATCTCATGTAGTTCATGATAGGTCATGAATCTTTATCATAATATATTATACAAGCATCGATGTCAAAATAAGCTTAACGAGATGACATGAAACAAGAATATAAAGATAACAGTATACTTATTCAAAAGCATGAGCAACAACTGTATATAAAAAGAACAGGACAATTATGGTCTACACTTTTAATTTCAGTCAGCAAGTTTATTCCTTCTGCTCCGACTTAAGTGAATAACTTTAAGCTTGCCTTATTTGTGAGATTCGATCTTCGTTACAAAAAGTTATACAAAGACCGTACGGATGATTATCATTCATTAATATCTTTATTTCTATTACAGAGGAAGACATTGCAAATACTAAAACTCGAACGAGTTATTGATGAACTGATAAAGAAAAATGATGTAAGATCTGTTTTCTGTACTTTCAAATGTGTATCACCACGAATGGAGTAATTTACAAAGCACTATTAACTAAAGATAATTGTACGTTACTGCATCATATTTCTAATTCTGTTAATACGAAAAGTCATAAAACTGATTGATTGCATCTGATAAAGCTATGTTACTATTGAACTCTAGATAAAATAAACTCCATCTGTATTCTCGTATTGTGATCGTTACTGTATGATACAGTTGTAAATTGAACGACATTAATATAGTTCCCTTTTTCTTCTTCAACTGATGACGAGGGTTGTTATTTAAGTCCATAGACTATTGTTATCACATAATATTTATTTACTTTAAGATTTATTACAATTTAGATATCAAAGCATTTTGTAATGACAACTTCTAGTTTCAAATAAGATCCATTTGTTTTTAAATTATCATGATTAGTGCGCTCTAAATTCGTCTCCATAGCAACGCATGTAACGGTAACTGGGATAGGCCGTTTTTAGAAAAATCATAACATTAAATAGTTTCAACCTTCATTTCATTTAACTTCACATTTCCGCGCAAAACCATATACGTCTGTGATAACATTATGACATCATTTCCGTAAAATAGTATCATAATACGTTAAGGAATGTTATCTGTGGCAGGAAAACAGTAATATGGTCCGCGGGTTTTTTTTCCGACGTGAAAATGACGTCAACCGGCGACGTCGAAACCAGAGTCGTGATCAAATTGTGTGTAGGTTTAAGGAAAACACCTAGAAATATTTAAAGATGATTAAATCCAGCAGTATGAAACCAAAGTGTATATGCACATTAGTATTCAAATGACATGTGCGGTTTAGAAATGGACGTGATTGTGAAAGGTGAAAGGTGTGTGTGCTCGCCATCCCTACGGCCAACATATCGAATGAGTACACAGAGTATTGTGTCAACTTTTGGTGTGTATTGGTACAAGACAACCTTTATAAAATGGGTACAATGTCATTGGAAATGTCTAGAACTTAATGGGGGATTTTATTGACGACAGCTATTTGCGTACGGAAAAAACACGAGTTCTTTTGAAAATATATGTTACCGGTGTTATGACGACGAAATTTGCGTTCCCGTGCCGGAGGTCAGATATTTCTGTTTGAGTAAATGTTATTTTTTGCATACTTATTGTTACGAATGTAAATTGTACAGTTCGATAGGGCAATTGAATATAGTCTCCAATGATTTGTACTTCATTATTTTATTACACAAGTCAACGTTTGTATACGAAAAGTCTACGAACTTAAAGAACAATCATCGTATTCTTTGTGCAAAATGTTGGATCATAAAACCTGTCAGACAATGTGCATTACTGTATATTTGTAATTTAGCATGAACTAAAAACAACAGCACCTCTTTGTATTTTAGTTTATACTTGCATGCGGACATGTATGTGATGTTGATCAGAAGAATAAAAACAGAACAATTAAATGCCCTACGTGTGATATCATCTTTGGTGGTACGTACATACTTCATGACATACTCATTGTTTTCCTGCATATAATATATATATAAATGTAAATAAATACGTGTGTGTCGACCATCCATTCTTTTTCATATTATATACATTACATCAATAGATATTTTATAATGTTTTTAAGAATCTTTAACGGATTTATTTCATTATTTGACGATGTTTAGTACAATCTAAATGACATCATAATTCTTAGACATCAAAACTCATAACTAAGAAGAGAACTACATAGCTATCAATACACATCCATATATAACTACTTGTGTAAATATCTTCCACTTTTATAATCATACATTTTATTATATATTTTTGAACATGTGTCATGTACACTATTGGGCCTATTACATTTGTTAGAATATTGTTGTAACAGATCAGCCTGATGGTACATTGAGAATATATAACAAACTGGGGCTGAGCGAGTTGGTATTTAAATTTGACAAAGGAACACAATCGGTAAAATCTTATTTCATTTGTTTGAAACACGAAATTAAAATATATACATACACCATACTAGTGTCTGTTCACGATGCATCGGTTCTTAACTGGTGTCTTTCCTCCTTCATTTTGGTTATATTTATTAGTACAGTGGTAAAAAGTAAGAAAACAGTTATCTAAATAAAAATGTCTAATGACTGTAAAGTACTGAGTAAACAAGCAATGTATTATTGACAGATATTTATATATCATCTCCTTTATAAACTGCTCCATGATCAACATTGCCATTTACGAACAACTCCATATCCGATATAGTCTAGCTGAACAGCATGTTGCATGATGTTTTCATTTAAATCCCTGTAGTATAATCTTGAAATATCATGTTAAGGTAAAATAGGACTTTGTTTTTCTTGTATTCAGAAATTGAATTTGAATCCTGGGAAACCTTATGAAGGACATGAAGTAACGGGATATGTATATTTTGATGAAAATTTACAACAAATGCTTAAACTGGCATATGATCGAAAAATATTGTTTACAATTAACAAAATGGGAAAAATTGTTTTGAATGGGATCGATATATTCACGTAAGTGTTGTTTATTACTAGTAAATGGTAATATTAAACATAATTATATTTAAAGCAAAATGTGTTATTTATTGAATGGATCTAATATGATATATCAGTCGAAATATCGCTTGCCAATAATGCATGTGTTTCTTCGTATTGAACATATACATTTAAATTCACAAATTGAAAAACATAATTCTTTCTCGGTGAATAATTTTAAAAAGATACTGACAGAACAAATATTCAAATGTCCAACTGTTACTTAGCTAGCGCTAAAGTAAGACATACAAAAATGTATACGTATGCATGAAGAAACTAATCAGTATCACTTTATCTTAAACTACTAGTATCGCGACTAATTTAACATATAAAGTCAAATCTATATCAGGGCCGTAGAAACCGGGGGCTAGGTTGGACTTAGATCCCTTCATAGAAATGGCTGAAATGTTTTTAAAATGGGCTATAGTGACCAAGTTTTCAGATAAAATCTAAACGTATCCCGTAATTGCATCCTGTGGACCTTCATAATTATATTGTTTAGTCACTGATTAAATTATTCATAACAAAATACGTGTAATGAAATTCCGAACGCGCTACATATATCTGCACAGATATGTGCAGTATTGTCGCCGCGAATAAATGTATTATGTACATGTAACAGGAATGCATGTACATGTTTTACGGGGTTATTACGGTAAAAATAACTTCAAAAGTAACAATCTTATAAAATCACTGAATCGTGCCGCTGTGATCTTTGATTGTATCACGTTTATTTTACCATCCTCTGGGATATTTTATGTGTCACCTTCATGGCGATGCAACAAGCAATTATACGAGCATACATCATATGGCATTTATTCTTCATTAAATCATTATAGATACATACATTTGTTTATTTACATTGTTAATAGTATGACTTTCAAATTGAACAAAATATCATCAAAACCTGAACATTACATCAAATATGTATATCTGAATCATAGGTAGGTGTCTTCAACAAATACATAGACTAGAGTCGTTTTTATTTCAGATGTATAATCATTTGCATAGGAGTTTTATATGGTTTTGAATTATAAATGCTTGTTGGAATTTGAAAGAAAGTCAATGTATAGACATGTATATCGATGTCTTTCAAAAGTGTATATCTCGGTGTGTAATAATCATCCATAATGATCGACCATTGTTTTTATTAGATATTAATACATATCCTACCCATTCTTAACTAGACCTCAAATCAGACATAGAAAATGTAGTAGACGGATTGTACATGTATATAGAAACTGAACATTTTTAGATATCACATTGCCACTTTCAAGCTAAAATTTAATATATCGCAACTATTTTACATAAATAGACATTTCTATGAATAATTTAGATAAATGATTTGATTATTTATAGATATTGCCCATATTAAGACTCCGAACGCGCTACATGCACTTTAACGACTGTGCCAATAAACGTATCGTGTACATGTACCAGTATTGTATGATCTTGTTTTACGGTGTTCTTAGGGAAAATAATGAAGTCAACACTAACAATGATATAAACGGTGCCGCTGTGAAGATGGGTTTTGTCACGTTTATTTTTTTTGCCATCCTCTGATACATTTTATGCGTCACCTACACGTCGATGAAGACAACTGTATATATATTTCGGTACACCAATCACTTTATCTGTCACGTTTTCATTCACACTTTCTGGTAATATATTATTAACAGAGTGTCTGGTCTCTGACGTATCCATCATTTGGCGATCACCTTCTGAATTAGATTTCTGCGAATTGCTCTCTTTTAATTCATTTAATTCATCTCTCACTTTCTGTATTTCCACTTTGAATTCTTTCTTAATTTTCTCTAAGGCCGGATTCATTGTATTTTGAATTTGTTTCTTTATTTAGGCGTCCATACTTGTTTCCAAGCGTTCTATGCGTTTAGAAAGCCCTCCAATTTGGTCCGTTAGCTTATTAATGGCTGTAACTATACACATGCTTTCATTAGTTGATTGATTCGAATCAGTTTAAGGTGCTATGTCGTCTTCTTGTAGAGGGCGTTTTCTTCCTTTACCGCTTCCCTTTGCTGGTTTCGATGGACCAGGCGTGGATGTATCCGGTGAGGTAGCCTTGGCTTGACGGCCCTTGCCATTGCCGATACACCTTTTCTTTACACTTGGAGCTTCTGACGGTGAGGGTCCAGATATGAGCGATTGAGATTGTGTACTTTCACTTTCATTTCTTACAGTAATAATAGTGGTGTTTACAGTGCTTTGATTTTGATCACGGCTGTGATTCGTATCTACGGGGATTGCGTCTCAGTTCCGTCGGATAATTATGTATCATTGTCCGGATACAACAAAGAGTATATATTAATGTCTTCAATCTCACTACTTGTGGTTGTAGCCATCCTGGTACCGTTATATCCTGGGGCAATATCCAGTCTTGTTGAGCGTGACCCTTGTACTGGTTCACTATATTACAGTTAATCTTCCAATAGGACTAAGATCGATGGTTAGCCTGGAGCTATGTTATATGTTGATGGCAGGTTGAGCGATAATCACAAATGTTTATTACGTGAACAATAGAATTACGGAAAAAGACAAATAACTCACAAATCACAACGTATATTCCAAAACCAAATCACTTATCAAATTCCACAGTTTATAAGGTCCAATTCCATATAAATTTTATTCCGAAACTCAATTTGTAACTCATAAACTTTAGCATTTATAGCGGAGGTTCAATTTTCACGACCTGAACCGGAAGCTATCACTAATATATATGTATGTATGTATCATACCTTACACTATAACTATTATACTAAGAGCTAATATAAATTGTAGGTTAGTTGATTATAGCGGTATCATAAATAAAATACTATGTAAGCAATATTTTCTCAAACAAGTAATCATACAATCGTACGATATTTTACACCATTCGAGAATAATGTATTGAAGATATGAATATATAACAATATATTACTTGACACGACCCCAACATGCACACATTTCAAAAATTACTTCGCAGGAAAATGTATCAGAAAGAAAAAGTCAGAGTGTATATATTTCCCAAGCTTTTCAAAATCGAGATACACTGATAAATTAAATTTATGTTGTAAACATTCACGATTTAACACATGACTAGCAAGTGTTTGTATATAAACTTTATTTGTGCAATTTGTTTTCCTACCATATCATTTCAATAGTCTTGAAAACTTTAATGATTGTGTTTATGTTACTTTTATATGTTGTTGTTACTCAATACAATGGTATTGCCTAACGGATGCATCATTGATCTACAGAGCACTTTGTCTAAGAACCACAGATGGTCTTATTAGTGGGGTTCTACTGTATAGTTAAAGAATATATATAATTGAATACAATAATCTTCTGTATATTGACCAGCTCCCTTCTGTCACGTATGTTGTAATGTATGTCAATATAAGTTGTATTCTGTTTCCCATAGGCCTCCGGCGTAATGAATTTTAAATTTAAAAAAATCTCAGGAAATAGTAGTGAATAATTTGTAGATAAAGCAATTGTACATTATCAACTTCAGATTACTTTTTGTGTTTCCATATGTGAATCTTGCATTCATTTAATGTAATAATATGATATACATTGTAACATGCTTTTTCTATTATTTGTGACTGATCAACATTTCTTGAATTTAATTTGACGTTATTTGTACGTTTTCTGTGTCTTAAATAATAATTATGGTTTGCAAACGTGAAATATTAAAATTTATATTTTGTTTTCATGCAATCAAAATAAGTATGGTGAAGGAATATAATGAAGTATAAAATACGCGATGTAAAGGTTTCATGCAATGCCATATAATTTTCATTATATCTTACACTTCATAATCCTCATGATGTTGGTGACTGGTGAAGCTTGTATGTTACCTGAAAACGACACAAAATTGAATTGAGAAAGGACTTTATTTTGTAAAGCCAGAGATCTTATACACAGTATAAGGCTCTAACAAATCATATATAACAAAATGAAGCTTTACTGAATAAAGCCTAATGACAGTATCTAAATAATAACTTTACATGAAAACATATATGGGGCTAAACAAAGTGCCCTACAAATAATTTCTACATATAATGAAATGTTGTAAGTTAACTAGCCGCCGAAACTATAGAGGAAAGAGGATGGGAGGTGGTGGTAAATTTTGAAAATAAGGCTGCAAGCGCGCGTTCCAAGAAATGTGAGTGCGCATGCGCGTTACAGACCACGACGTGCTTGCGTGACTAATAACCACGGTGGCTAGTCAATGAATGAAATGAGAAAAACACGGCGGCTAGTCAACAATACCGTAAATAGACCTAGAAATTAGATCTATAATAACAACAACATTTTCTGTCATAAAACATTTAATACAAGTATAAAAATCATATATATAATTTAGCACTCAGGTTATAGAACGCAGAGTTTTGTAGGTGAAATGATTATAGCGGTATCCTGATTATCTCTATGAATGTGTGTAAGCGAGCAATTTCTAAAAGGAAATAATTGTGTAACATTATCATTTACTATATATGAGTCTTGGCATTTGTTTATATACTATACATTGCAACTTAATATCGATATGATTTATAACTGATCAATGTTTCTTTCATTTAAATACATGGTACTTGTGTAAGCATTTTCATTTATCCTACAGAACTGATTGATGATTAACACGTTAAGTATCTAAATATATATAGTGTTTGTTGTTAGACGGATTATGATACAATCAACCAACAATCAATGATGCGTTTGATTTTATTTGTCAAGGAATACAAATGGTCATACATTATTCCATTAGGATGACTCATTCATTTCAATGATGTAAAATATCGATACTATCAACATCTTTTCTCACACGTATTTTATTAATGTAAGTAAGACATGTAGTGTATCATATCTTACACAATATGTAACTTTGCACTAATGTGATAGGTCGTAGAATTTGTAGACAGTTAAATCATACCGGTATCATAATTCACATTATTAAGGCATGCAAGCAGATATTTATACATGCAAATTAATTAATAATTTACTTTGGATTATAAGTTTGTCCTATTTGATGCTATTCGAGATTTACATTTCGCGTATAATGACCTACTATATCCATCAAGCTAAATTATTCGTCATACTGAACAAACCATGTCAGTGTATGTTGATGTTCAGAAATTATTAAAAGTATCTGACAAATAAACTTTTATTTCGTTAACCTCACTCTTACATTTACAATATGTTAACCTCACTCTTACATTTACAATATGTTAACCTCACTCTTACGTTTTTCATGATCAAAACATAACGCATGAATGTATAAGTCTTCAGAACAGCAGCGGGCGGATTCCCATAGGCGTATAAAAATAGCAAATGCATATAACTTGCATATAACTTGCACTTCTGTTTATAAATATTTGTAAATGAATATTATTGATTCAACATTTACAATATGTAGTACATGATACATAGTTACATACTATGGAACATTATAATGCATGTTTTTAATGAATCGCATACGTCATGAATGGGAACATTCCATATTTGGCGCAGTTTTATGTTAGGTTCTCATAACGCAAGTTTGATTTATTATGTGCTTCCTTACATGGTTTATGCATAAGACATGTACGGTTACTAGGGTTTATATGGGTGTATCATTTATCAAGTGCTCTATATAGTATGGATGAGCTTTTAACCTTGTTTTACTACGTATACGCATTTACATTAAATGGCATTTGAAATTATCATACATATCTCAAATAATCATCAATTGGTATTTTCGCCCCTATAGTTCTATGGTTTTATTATCAAAATGTGTTGAACTGTTCATTAAGTAACAAACTGAGTTAATATGAATTACATACCTATCTTTTGGGTTTTCTATTTACTATTGGTCTTGGCATTTATTTGTATAATACACACGATATATTAATATTTTATTGATGTATTAAAAGTTTCTTTCATTCAATTTCAGGATGGATGTGTAAGTATTTTCATCTCACTTACTTCCTGCAAGTTTCTTGTATCGTAATTACTAGTAACCGATGATTTAGACACGCTCAATGAGAATTTAACCTTTTGTTCTCATCCATTACAAAATTTGTTAAATCAGTGTGATAAAAGGAATATTGTGGTCAAACATACATACAATGACAATAATTTATGCATATAATCTCGTTTGCATTAAATTCTTGATTTGTAAACAACGTTTATACATTAATCAATTGATCTTCATATTTGAAATATCGATATTTTCAATATATTATCTCATATCAAGTATAGTGTATCATATCTTACACCATATGAAACATAGCGCATGTGTAGCTCAAGATCACATAATTTTATAGGTAAGTAAATCACAATTGTATCATGGTTCACATTGTTAGGGCACGTAAGCGAATATTTACTCACGTTCCTGAATAAGCTACCTAACACCGATTTTACAATAACATCGTCATATTTGACAATATTCGAGCAGTGTAGAGCTCGTATAATGACCAAATCTATCGTTTTATTCATTTACTAAATCCATCAAGCTATTTCAATAGTCAAACTGAACAATGCATGTCCATGTAATGTGGATGTAAGGAACATTTTAAAGAAAATTACCAGACAAATGATTTTATATTGTTTACCTCACACTTACTAGTTATATATGTACATTTGTATCATAAAATTATACTGTTACAAGTATTTATTCTGGCGTTCCTTTAACATTGTGAGGTATTTATATAAAAATCATAGCTGTATACTAGTACATGTACTATCTAGATGAGCAATACAATTTTACCCAACCATAGGACAGTTAACATTAAACATTGTTAAAGTTCCAAACACAGTATGAAAGCCATATAACATAACATGTAGGTATTTCTTTCAAACGTTATACTAAGCTCGAATATGAGATGTAACTATAATGTAAAACTTTAAGATAGCCATGGCAAAAGTTCCATGGCAAAATATTGCCATGGCAAAATTTCCATGGCAAAATATTGCCATGGCAAAAGTTTACAAAATTAGTAATTTAGTTAAATTACCATTACAGAAGTAAATTTCTGTAATAGATAAGTTACTTAGGTGCGAATCGGCTTGGACCAGGTCTTGCATTTATGAAGTATCTTAATTATTTGTTTATACTCATTCAAAATTTACTAAGATTGGAAAAAATCTTATCATAAGATGAGTGATATTTAAGAATGTATATGTTAATAAATATTCTAGCAAAGAAAATTCTTAATTTGAAACAAATGTTTTAAGATGTCATTACTATGGAATTCCAGCTAGGGGTTTTATTTCTGTAAAAATAAAACCGAAATGATATCTATCACATGCAAACCCACAATTTAACTTCATACAATTGTTCCTAATTTTGTATTTCTAGACAATGAGTTATTTACTATAGGCACAATTCAGTACTCTCACCACAAATTTAAACAAGAGGGCCATGATGGCCCCTTATCGCTTTCCAGAAAAAAGACCCGAGAGAAAATAATCATGAGCCTATGTAAAAACAAGTCACCTGGGGACGAGGCCAATTTTTACCCCAGGGCCAAAATATCTAAGCTTTGGACCTTTGGGTTTCTGACAAGACGGTTTTTTGTAATTTCTATGTTTAAGCATATATAAGATAGAGTAAACCTGACTGGGGCCAATTTGACCCACGGTCCATAATTTGAACACCCATGGCAGAGGACCACTAGAAAATGCTACTTACAAAATAGCTAAGCTCTATGCCATGTGGTTTTGGACAAAAGATTTTTTTTAATTTTCCTAGTTAAGCCTATATAAAATAGGTTAAACCCCGGGTTGAGCTAACTTTGACCCATGGGGTATAATTTGAACAAACTTGGTACAGGACCACTAGACTAGGTCTATATGCCTTGAGGTTTTGGACAAGAAGATTAAACAAATTCACATATATAAGCGGCTTTAGCCTATGTAAATCAAGAGACCCGCGTGGGCAGGGCCAATTTCAACCCCAGGGCCATAATTTGAACAAACATGGTAGAGGTCCACTAGAAAATATTACATCTGAAATATCTAAGCTCCAAGCCCCGAGGTTTCAGAAAGAAGATTTTTTAAATTTTCCTATATAAAATAGAGTAAACCCTGGGGTATTAATTTGAACAAACTTGGTAGAAGTCCACGGGACAATACTACACTCAAAATAACTAAGCTCTAGGCCTTGTGGTTTTGGACATGAAGATTTAAGTCTATATATATTATACATAAGTCTACATAAATCAAGCGAACACGGGGCGGGCCAATTTTTACCATGGGGCGATAATTTTAACAAACTTGGTAGAGGTCCGCTAGACAATGCTTATACACAAAATATCTAAGCTTAGCCTTGGAACTACATGTATGTACCTGGGTCTTGTGCTCTGCATATCACCTCATGGAATTTAACAGTTGACCCTGTTATTTTCAAATATGTCAATGCATAACGGAAATACAGCCTGGACAAGGTCTATGACACTCTTTTTCATGCTTGACCTCCAAGTGTGACCTTGACCTTGGAGCTACAGACCTGGGTCTTGATGACTGCACACTATCTTATGGTATTTATCAATTGTAGTTCTAGTTGGAGTTCTAATGTAAGTGCTTACATATAAAATAGAGAAACACTACATGTACTATCAAAGGAGACCTAAGAAGTGCGTGCCTGATAGAGCAGTATGGGTTGACATTCCATGTACTTCCATAAAAAGAGCATCCTGTCAAAACCATGGCGCCTTGGATTCACACAAATGATTTATTTGGACATGCAAAACTGATTAATGTATCTTAATTCCTATTGATTTGTGTATGATATGTTATATATTTTTAACACTTTTTAACAGTTCTATCTTTTGACTTTAAAATTCACTAAAATATGAACCACTTAAGTTGTTGGACTAACCCCCCCCCCCACTTGGACACATTCAGTCATTCACCGTACAGCTCACGGGTGACTCAAATTTGTATTTGCAACATGCCTTAAAAAAATCCTGGCTAGAACCCTGTGTACTAAGTTATTTTCACATTATATGTCTAATCATTAGGGACAAGGAAAATGCAGATGGACTAACTAACTGTTTCTTTTTAGCAGCAAAAGCACATTTAGGCATACTAAGAGTTAGAGCTGGGTATCGCACCTTAAAAACATATTGTGATATATCACAATAGTGCATGCTGTATCAGGATATGTATCGCAGTAAATATTGCAAGTTGTCATTAAATAAAGAATAATGAATAAGCATTCACATAAAGCCTTGGGTAATAATGCAGTTTATTGGTGATAGTGTTGTCTGGAACCACACTTTGAAAGAATTTGTTCTTATTTAGCAGTGTCTAAACAATTAATACATGTATTATAATGTATATGTGCAAAGTTGATAATACAAGTTTGACCAGTTTTTAGACATGAATTATATTTGGACTTATTTAAAGTCCTGTTATTTAAGCTAAATCCAATATATTGGTACGATGAAAAAATATTGTATTATTGATATTGTCTAGCTGATATCGCAATAATGATAAACCGATAAAAGCTACCAACTCTATTCAGCGTTTTGATATTCGCAAATGACCAAAAAAAAATTAATTATTTATCAATAGTAAATTATCCTATATTTACATAATGATTTTGAGATTTTCCAGACATTCAGCACAAAAACAGTATTCTATTTATATGTATACACATTTAAATAAGACAGCAAAAGGTTTATTGTTTGTAACTTTTTTAGCAACATTCAGGTGCATTTAGACATAGTGGGATTCCCCAGAATATTCATACACATGTACAAATTATCTATGAATACTCACTCAGAATAGAGCATTAACATAATGAAATTTCTCAATATTCAATACAAAATATTCAGCAGTATTCATGCATGTAGATAAACTTTTGAATAGCATAAGTTTATTTGTTGGTTACTTTTTAATAGCAAAACATAATGGTGTACTTAGGCATAGATGAAATATGATAACTTATAGATATACATGTATAATAACTACATCTTCACCTATATTTATACAACAGTTGTAAACTGAAATGCATCTGCTTGCAAGTCGGATGCCCTACCAACTGAGCTCATCGGGCTGGTGAATATCTTTTTATGAATATTATATGAATATATGAATATAATATACGACAAAAAATTGATGCTACAATCCTCCTTCCTTTTTATTCTAAGTAACTCACTGCGACAACAACAGACTCAACTAACCCAGCCTTTACTTCACCCTAGCTCTATGATAAAGTACCTGGTGTGGGGCTCAAAACTGTGACCCCCTGCTTGCAAGTCAGATGCTCTACAGTCTACTGAGCTATTCGGGCTGGTAAATATCCCAGTTGATCGATAATTAATATACCAGACTGCTACAATGTAAAATTAAGTAAGTTATCATGCCCAACAGCTTTTAACTGAGGATTTTGAGTTCACAAAGATACTTTGTTCTTTGTTGTAATGCGGCAGACAGGCCAAATTGAGGAAGTGTCTTATTGCCACAAATAAATTCAGACTAAATAGTTATCAGATAGGCCCTCCTGGACACATTCAAATAACAAAGCCTATCTAAAAATTATCCAATCAATTTTAGATTATGCTGAGAGAAGGTGCAAATATAAAATAAATTGTAATCACCTGATAGCAGCTTTATTATTCTGCATATGTCTGTAGTAATTAATTCTAATCGTTTGCAGCATTGAGCGAAGCACAAAATCATAAAGCATATGTTGACCGATTAGTATACTGACCAATCATACACGATAAGCTTGTGTGCTCGCCATTCATTAATCCAAGTCTGTAACAGTAAGTTTTTATTCTCTCAAGTTCCTAGCACTTTCACGGCCTAATCCGTTAGCTTTATTAATTATCCTTGCTGTATGAATATTCCTCTATTATTCATTGATCTTTACACGGAAGGTTGCACACTTGATTATGTTTGTTTAGCTTAAAATTACTGTTAATATGTAGACCTCTAAACATTGACAGTTCCAGAAGAAGCCATTTTGGGTATCACGTGCCTTACGTCGCTAGGAAACGAGCGAAGGTTTTGCATCCTAAGTATTTCAATGAACAGAAAGATACGTGTACAAACACCCGACAAGAACTGTCAGGTTTACTTTAATCCTACGTTAACGAATATTTAGATGTATTAATTACCTAGGCCTACTGATTTTTTCAATGTTCCTGGATTTAACCAGTCCAAATGCGAGGTATATGATTTATTGACCAGGCAGTCTTGACAGTGCAGTACTGGGTAATAAAGCAGACCGGGTCGTAGCTTCTGCTTATATTAATATCAGTGGGCATATAAAATCAGCAGGATGTTAATTAGTCATAAAGTTATCATCAGTACCAATCAATGGATTTCTACTGCAACATCTACATGCACACATGATAAGACAGATAAGGCAAATAAACCATTCAGAGATTCGACCTCCCGTAGCCCTACTACGACCTCCCGCAGCTTTTGGAGTCACTTACATCTAGGAGCTACATATATAGCTACCCAGTACTGCTGTTCATGACTGTCGCAAATTTATAAGCCTTGTGTTGCTATGTTAGGTATATCTAGACGTGTTTTTTACTAAGTGCTACTTTTTACTCAATTATTTAAAGTATTGATACCGTGCATAACGTCAAAAAATCTAGCCAATAATTAAATTAGTTTTTATTACTAAAAATTATGAGAATTTTACCGCAAACTTGTTGTATGATTGTGCATGTATTAACTGTAGAAATCTGTCCCGATTCTGCAGTATAGTTTTATTTTAATTTTCTTATGATGTACTTTTTAATATATATATATAGGTGTTAAGTAAGCTATACACAGTATGTTTGTTTCGCAACGAATACTTATTTATTTATTTGTATGATCATCTGTAATATTAGCTGTGTACAACTTGGTATGTACCAATTTATTATGTATACTACCTACCGCGTGTCCGATTAAACTATATTTGATAACATTTAGCATTAAAATAATTGCGATAATTACAGTTTGCATCCAATATTAAATATATATAGTAGGTATTTGTTGCCAGAAATTACGAAATTGACACTTAGATTAGAATCTACCCCTATATTGTGTTTTTAAACAACGTGCTATAGATGTAATTTTTCATTCTTGGTATAATAGTATTTCGACAAGTATATAATATATATATATAATGAAAAATAACTAACATTCCATAGGTATTATTATAGATTTCAAATGCCGACCGGTTTCGTCACTGACTCAGGGTGTTTAATGCCCTGATGAGTCAGTGACGAAACCGGTCGGCATTTGAAATATATAATAATACCTATGGAATGTTAGTTATTTTTCATTATTAATTTGCTTGACTCGAATATATTTTTTAACATTTTATATATATATCTTTATTTCCTCCAAACACGGGGGGTATATACTATAATACATTGTACAATGTACATATTACCGTTAATATACAATAATATAATAAATCACAATCAATGAATATTCGCCTTACAACATAAGCAGGATGAATTCACATAATTCAATGCTCTAGCATTTATCATATGTCTGATATGTAGTTCAAATGACATCGAAGATGATTACCACTTTGCTATATATAAATATTCGTAAGCACTTTTTAAAACCATACTATTATGTTTGCCCAAGTGTCTTCAAATTCACTCAACTCATGCTATCTACTGAAAAATTAGACATAATTAATCTAGCAAAATTCACATATCATGCATTTCTTTACGTAAACAGTCAGTCGTTGTCGATACTTAATATTTCTAGGTGGACATGATGTAACCATTATTTTTGGTAAAATTCTAATCTATATGATGCTTTTTTTTTTTTTTTTTTTCATAAGTAACTTGCAGTTAACAAATCTAAACCGTGCTTCTTGATTCATGTTATTTCATAATAGTAAAGATAAAATATTCTGAGATTTTTTTCTTTAGTGGTTTACCTATAAATAACTAAATATTTAAGTTTATGAGGCAAATCCACTTATACGTCCTTTCTGTTGTGCTTAATAAAAAAGTACTGTAAACTTCATATCCTATGTCTTATTTCCAAGGAGTACTACGAGATTTCGGTTCAAGATTAAACTTATGACACTTGAAATGCACGACACTAAATATATGACACTTTACTGAATTAACAACCAATAAATATTGCAATCAAAACCCACTTTGTAAAATTAATAATGCATTGCAATTTTATATTCCAAGAAAAAGTCGACTTGTAAATAACGACATAAACCAATCAAATAAATAAGATAAAAAAGATATAGAAGTACGGAAGTTATGATGTACTAGCAAAGAAAATGTATGCATAATTGTAATTTGATATCAATTATCATATCAGTACTCGTCCTGAATATTTGTTCATGGTTTACGGGATTAATAGGGTAAGAAGAACAACAATACCAATAATTATATAAAATGAAGTTTGCTGTGGTGAAACCTTGGTCTGTCGTTAGTTATATCAAGGTGCTTGGCAAGTTATCCCACATCAATCCATCATAGATTCATATACATTAATACAAGTGTTTCATTATGACTATGTTTGTTTTCCGCCTTCTTGACTGGTGCAGTGTTTGCTATATGTAATATTAATAGTGTAATCATAATGTAGTTACGTGTTGAACCTACCTGTTAGATTGATTTTTGATGACCATTGTCTATTGTCGTTGTCTTTTATGAAACAAGTAATGAATATACCTTGTCTTCTGATGGTTACTTAGTGAGTGATGTCTTAAACTATCTATTTGATTTCTGTCTGAATTGACAACTGATAGTTTGATTCTGAGCATGGCTGTTTTATTACATTAAATATGTTTCCGCTTGTACATCGGAATTATAATGACTGGCGAAATGACATTGTATATAGAATAATATAGTGTATGAGACTTGTGTGGTTACTAGGATTTATATAGGTTAATCGTTTATCAAGTGAACCATTGTATGGATTAGCTTTCAGTTAGTTTTACTACGTATAAGCATTTACATCAAAGAACATACAACATTATCATGAATATCTCAAATATCAATTCATAGTTGATATCTTGGTGCCAATAGTTTCCATCATTTCATTATCAAAACGTGTGTTGAACTGTTCATTATGAAACCTACTGAGTTAATATGAGTTACATACATATATTTTTTGGTTTACTATATAATACACTTAGGTCTTAACATGCATTTGTATAATATACACTATATATTAACATTCTATTGATGTGTTTAAAGTTTTTTTTATTAAATTTCAGGTCTTGTTCGTAAGTATTCACAGTTATCTTACCTCCAGAAAGTTTCCTGTGTCTTATTTGACACGTTCAATGAGAATTTGTATGTTCTATTTTCATGCATTTGATGGTAGTAAAATAAGTGGGATAAACGGAATAATATGTAGTCGTACAAACAGGCAAAAATAAAGGTGATGCATATTAGTTTATTGTTTGTATTATGTGCATGCTTTGTTACACAACGCTTGGACATTAAACTTTAGGATGCCCCCACCCCTCATTTCCTCTTAATGTAAAAATTGATATTCTCAACGTTCTATCTCACAAGTATAAGGTATCATATCTTTACACTATATGTAACCTAGCGCATGTGTAGCTCTAGATCGCAGAATAATTTAGGTAAGTAAATTATAATTCTATCATGATTTACATAGTTAGAGCAAGTAAGCGAATATTTACTCACGCTCACGAATCAGCTACTTACCATCGATTTTAGAATTGACATATTTGATTATATTCATGCAATGCAGTGCTCGTATGATGACCAAATGTATCGTTTTATCAATTTACTAAATCCATCAAGCTATTCTAATAGACAAACCGAACAATGCATGTCAATGTATGTGGGTGTAAAGAACAATTTAAAGTAAATTTCCTCCTGACAAATCATTTCTATATGTTTAAAATCACACTTACTAGTTATAAATGTATTATAATATCATACCATTATTAAGTATTTATTCGGGCGATCCGTTGACATTGTACATAATTTTATAGATGAGGTATTTATACAAAAATCATAGCTGTTTACTAGTACATATACTATGTAGAAAGCAATACAGTGTTTACTAAACCATAAGTTACAATAAACATTATTCTAAGCCATTAAGCAGAACATGTAGGTATTTTATTCCAACATTGTACCAGGCTAAAATATGCTACTAGATATTATAATAGCAATACATTTCATATCAAAACACTGTAACATGTCTTCAAGTACAACATTTAGTTCATGCGTCAGCATTTGCCGCGTGTGTTTCATGATAAAAACAAATGTCAAAAAAGTATTCAGAACTGCGGACGGATTTCCGTGTGTGTATAAATATTCGTAAATGGATATAACTTGCAAATGTAGATGTTGTATTTCTAGCAAATAGGATTTCATATAGTTTATATTCCGCATATCATTTAAAATGTACCAAATGACTGTAGTAATACTAATCATGATACGTTGTAACATTTTTGAACACCGAGGGGTAAAGTACTCGGACAACTCAGCCAGACAAGCTTACATCGAGGTTTAATAAGTTCAAATGTAACATTTATGCTAAATAAGGCGTTCAATCAACTGTTGCTTTAATATCGCATATGTAATAATACATAAATGTTCTTAACCAACATGTTACATGCATACATGATCGCTTAATTATATAACTAGACGTACCCCATCAGGCATGTAGCAATTCAAACTGAATGTGTCATTACAATTGATTGCAACCAGTTAATATTAATGTACATAATAGTAAAGATAAAATATTCTGAGATTCTTTTCTTTAGTGGTTTACCTATAAATAACTAAATCTTTATGTTTATGAGGCAAATCCACTTAAACGTCCTTTCTGTTGTGCTTAATAAAAAAGTACTGTAAACTTCATATCCTATGTCTTATTTCCAAGGAGTGCTACGAGATTTCAGTTCAAGATTAAACTTATGACACTTGAAATGCACGACACTAAATATATGACACTTTACTGCATTAACAACCAATAAATATTGCAATCAAAACCCACTTTGTAAAATTAATAATGCATTGCAATTTTATATTCCAAGAAAAAGTCGAATTGTAAATAACGACATAAACCAATCAAATAAATAAGATAAAAAAGATATAGAAGTACGGAAGTTATGATGTACTAGCAAAGACAATGTATGCATAATTGTAATTTGATATCAATTATCATATCAGTACTCGTCCTGAATATTTGTTCATGGTTTACGGGATTAATAGGGTAAGAAGAACAACAATACCAATAATTATATAAAATGAAGTTTGCTGTGGTGAAACATTGGTCTGTCTTTAGTTATATCAAGGTGCTGGGCAAGTTATCCCACATCAATCCATCATAGATTCATATACATTAATACAAGTGTTTCATTATGACTATGTTTGTTTTCCGCCTTCTTGACTGGTGCAGTGTTTGCTATATGTAATATTAATAGTGTAATCATAATGTAGTTACGTGTTGAACCTACCTGTTAGATTGATTTTTGATGACCATTGTCTATTGTCGTTGTCTTTATGAAACAAGTAATGAATATACCTTGTCTTCTGATGGTTACTTAGTGAGTGATGTCTTAAACTATCTATTTGATTTCTGTCTGAATTGACAACTGATAGTTTGATTCTGAGCATGGCTGTTTTATTACATTAAATATGTTTCCGCTTGTACATCGGAATTATAATGACTGGCGAAATGACATTGTATATAGAATAATATAGTGTATGAGACTTGTGTGGTTACTAGGATTTATATAGGTTAATCGTTTATCAAGTGAACCATTGTATTGATTAGCTTTCAGTTAGTTTTACTACGTATAAGCATTTACATCAAAGAACATACAACATTATCATAAATATCTCAAATATAAATTCATAGTTGATATCTTGGTGCCAATACAGTTGAATCTCGTTATCTCAAATTCCTAGGGACCGTGGAAATTAGTTTGAGATAAGCGAAATTTGAGATAAACAAATATTGTATAATTATACATTTTTAAAGTATTGTAAAGTTGTGTTTAGCCTTTATTACAATGCTTGTATGTTTCTTTCGTTTTGCTTGAATAAATCACGTACATACGTAGAGAAGAAACAAAATATGCATCTATTCATAATAATTCATATTAACAATCAATGTCCCAACTTCAGATATTTTTCACAAGAAAGAGTATGTTAGGTCGATTTTGGGCCGTAATATAATAAATTATCACGCATATTGAAATTTGTTGTATGAATTCGAAAACACGATGAGTCTAGCTTCACATATTTTCGGATATGTACGCTTTCCATACACAAAGTAAGATGAGTGTGTTCCTTGCAAAGTCGATCATGCTTCCGGAATGAATTATTTTTATCAAGCTATGATCATTTTGCTAAGATTGAAATCCAACACTGTCAGAGGTGGCGAGTGCTCATACTCGATTTTCAACTTAAACCTACGAGTATCATAGTGTTCGGATGGACACTGTAGCTGAAGTCATACGTGATTGCGTACTACTAGTATTTGTTTACCCTACCTACCATAGTTTTAATTAAGTCAAATATAATGTACCAGATATTATTATCATGCTACACTACACTTACGGTTTTCGTTTGTCACACGATTGTAAATCTCCCGGAGCATTTAGTTCAATTAGCAAAATGTCACAATAGGTGTGAAAGCGTCCATTGTTCGCCTATCAGCTCCAACTTTGAGATAAACAACTCTAACTACATGTTAATTAGAGTTACGGGGACAAAAATATACTTTGACATAAACGAAATTTTGAGATAAGTGAATTGGAGGTAAGCAGATTAATTTCATATAGATAAAGAGCAAAAAAATCGGGACCCAAAGAAACAGTTTGACATAACCGAAATTTTGATATAAGCGAGTTTGACATAACGAGATTCAACTGTAGTTTCCATCATTTCATTATCATAACATGTGTTGAACTGTTCATTATGAAACCTACTGAGTTAATATGAGTTACATACATATATTTCTGGTTTACTATATAGTAAACTTAGGTCTTAACATGCATTTGTATAATATACACTATATATTAATATAATGTTAATAAGTAAGTGTTTTCATAATGGCCTTGTTATTGGGCTGAAGATTGTCATATTAGCCTGAGGCCGAAGGCCGAAGGCTAATATGACTGTCTGAAGCCCAATAACAAGGCCATTATGAAAATACTTACTTATTGACAATTTTATTAATTTACTATACAATATTTGCAAATTAACAAAAATAACTAATGTAAAAAATAATTAAACAATAGTACTCACAAACATGTTGTTAATAACAATTCAAAACATTCTGATTCGGCATTACCGTAACCGTTATCCAAAAGTTGCATGTCCGAATTCTCCCCCACTAGATTTTCATCGTCACAAAATTCATCATCATCAAACAAATTTACATCACAGTATGTCTGTTTGTTCGACTGAATGTCGATGGCATTGTCTAAATGTAAGATATCGTCTGCTAACTGCTCCAATAAGCGCTCACCTTCGTTCATTGTTTTGATTCTTTAAGTGTCGTCTGATGAAAACAAAGACCTGTGTATAAGCCGTCCAATCCGTTCCTTTTTCCGCGAATTTCCGTTGTTTTAAGATATATATCGCAAAAGAGTCCTTGTCTTAAAAACATTCAGAAGCTGAATTGACCGAAATTCAAAATGGCGACTACTTTTTTTCTATGAGTAACAGTGGTTTCATAATGACCCAGCTAAACAGCCAATCAGAATGACCGAATCTCATAATAGCCGAGTTTTTTCATAAAGGCCGTGTTTTTTCATAATGGCCCAGTTTTGTGTTCATAATGTCTTGATGAACTTCATATCTGCCCTGCACTTGAAGTGAAAACGCACCTAATATTGAATAGTTAATTAATAACATTCTATTGATTTGTTTAAAGTTTCTTTTATTAAATTTCAGGTCTTTTTCGTAAGTATTCACATTTATCTTACCTCCAGAAAGTTTCCTGTGTCTTATTTGACACGTTCAATGAGAATGTGTATGTTCTATTTTTATGCATTTGATGGTAGTAAAATAAGTGGGATAAACGGAATATTATGTAGTAGTACAAACGGGCAAACATAAAGGTGATGCATATTAGTATATTGTTTGTATTATGTGCATGCTTTGTTACACAACGCTTGTACATTAAACTTTAGGATGCCCCCCCACCCCTCATTTCCTCTTAATGTAAAAATTGATATATTCTCAACGTTCTATCTCACAGGTATAATGTATAATATCTTACAGTATATGTAACTAAGTCCATGTGTAGCTCTAGATCGTAGAATTGTAAAGGTAAGTAAATTATGATTTTATCATGATTTACATAGTTAGAGCAAGTAAGCGAATTTTTACTCAGGTTCATGAATCAGCTACTTACCACCGATTTTTGAATTGTCATATTTGATTATATTCGAGCAATGTGGTGTTTGTAAAATGACCAAATGTATCGTTTTTATTAATTTACTAACTCCATCAAGCCATTTCAATAGTCAAACTGAACAATGTATGTTCATGCATGTTGACGTAAACCACATTTTAATGTAAATTTCCTTCTCTGGCAAATCGGTTTTATATTGCTTACCTCACATTTAGTAATTTTAAATGTATCACAATATGATACTGTACAAGTATTTTTTCGGGCGTTCCTTTAATATTGTACATTGTTTTATAGATGAGAAATTTATGTAAAAATCATAGCTGTATACTAGTACATGTACTATCTAGATAAACAATACAATGTTTACTAAACCATGGGGCAGTTAATATTAAACATTTTCAAAAATTCCAAACACAATATAAAAGCCATGAAGTTGAACATGTAGATAATATATTTCAACCTTTTACAAAGCCCGGATATGATACATAATACTATAACTGTAACTGTAACAGCAATATATTCTACATCAATAAAACTGAAACATATCTTCAAGTACAACATTAAGTTCATGCGACAGCATTGGCCACGTGTGTTTCATGATAAAAACATAACAAATAAATGCATATGTCTTCAGAACAGCGGACGGATTCCCGTGTTTGTATAAATATCCGTAAATGGATATAGCGTGCAATATAAGGCGTTCAATCAACTGACGTTTTAATATCGGATCTGTAACAATACATGGAGGTTCTTAAGCCACATGTTATCTGAATACATGATCCCTTAATTATATTACTACATATATCACATCAGACATATAGCAATCCATACTAAATGTGCCATAGGTAATGAAACTTGAGATCGGTCTCCGAGCTTGTCTTTTTATATGTCTAAGGAAAATATGATAAAAATAATGAAATTATTAACACAATAGTCTGACAGCATTAATGATCTGCACATATATTCAAATATTAAGTTGCTCTATCTTTTCAACTTATAATGCTTCGAAAATAGAATTGAGTTTTGAGTTCAGAGACTGTTCTCAGGTTTTATAACTTCGAGGGCCGGTGTCATTTTATGACTTTGTATTTAACCTTCATTGGAGATTTACTGCACATTTACCTGTATGGCCAATCTACTTTTAATTGTTGTATAATTGCTTTTACGGGTTCGTGTTTGTTTAATTCGAATTTGTCAGGAAATGTGTCACATTACTTCTTAGTTCAAGTCAGTGACTAGTTCACTCATAGCTTTCACTAAGTACAGACTGTTGTTGTTTAATTGCAGCAGTTTACAATTGGTTTGGTTGTTTGGTAATGTTCATATTTATAGTAGCTAACGTGATATAATAGTACGTCACGTGAGAATGATGCATTTGATAGTAAATACCCGTTCCACAAACTGTAGTTGATGTAGTTTAAAAAATGTTTATGATATATGTTTGTAAAATGTGAATCGAATCTACGTATACATGCATGAACACATATAATAAGAACCCTAATTGAGTTGTCGTCGATATTATGCCGACTCAACCAAACAATATTGATCAATGTATTCACACACAAAAAAAACAGATATATTAACAGGTCTTCATTGTGTCATTGTTGAATCAATTCAAATAAAGTTCTCCATCATCAACAATAAACACCAAATGTTCTAATGTATAAATAATTCCAGTTTATCATGATTATATTGAAGCCTTATTCAACAACATTTACTGCTATATTTTATGTTTGCAGTTGGTCAGATTACGTCGACAGAGTAGAAAAACAACTACGAGCAAAAGGAATAACTAGGGCGGATGTTTCTAAGTAAAAGCGTACAGTCTTGGTGTGATCATTTTATATTGTATGCTTTAATTCCTCGATACCGCGTGATTGTTATTCAAATTGTTGTTATTCAATAGATATTACAACAGGTGTAACCATGTGTGAATAACCAAGCATTGTATACAAAGCATCATTACATTTGGAAACTCACATGTTTTACGTATGCTGATCATATTGCAATGAACGAAATATTCTGGTGCGTTAAGATTGTATGACTGGATGCTGAAAAAAGTAAAACAACTTAATTACTTTGTGAATACATTCATATGACAAAAATTATACTGAAGTAAATAGTTTATAATCTATATAAGTGTATCATATTATCGGCATATCAACCTTGTATTCATTAAATGACATTGACTTCAAACAACTACTACAATAAATATGTACAGATATATTTCTACAAAAAATGTTTACATATTCCTGAACAATATACATTGTAGTTGTCAGTCTACCGGTTAGTAAACCAGTGTAAGCCCTAACCCTTTGATAAGGGTTACTTAAATAAATGTTGAAACTGTATGAGAGATGAGTATTATTATAGCTTAGGAATAAAGAAACATACTATAAACCATCCCGTGTCGGTTCTTGTCCCTTTAAGGGTCCGAACCCACAAAGTTAACATTATTACATACATCATTTTTTATTTGTGTTTTTGTTATTTATTTTGTTTGTGAATACATTCATATGACAAAAATGATTCTTAAGGAAAAAGTTTATAATCAATATATTTGCATGATATTATACCCTGTTTTCATTTAATGATATTGAGTTCAAGCTATTACTACAATAATTATGCACTACGCGAATTGTTCACATAATCCTGAATACGTCGTGTTTCATTCTATTTTTGTTTTGTTTAGTACTTTAAGATGTTTTCCAATCTGCATAGCCTCATTTATTATCTCATAGTTGATTAGTCTGATAATTCGCTTTTCGTTAATTCTATTTTGATGTATATTATCTATTCCTGATTTTATATATGTACTAAGCATGAAATGTACGTATTAGTTATTTGACAATACATCTCTATGTGACTATGTTAATGTATTGAGTACATTATGATCATTTGAAATCTAAATGTTATTAATGTTATGTAGTTTGATTATGTGAATGCACTCAGAATAATTTATTACCATATTAATCTGCCTTATAATTGTATACGTTAATTCATTAATAAATAATAATCAGAATATATGTAAATATGCGTTGCGATATTTTTACAAATGTATATGGGGTAAAGGCAAATATATAACAAAAGTGTAGAGGACCATGCATATACATGCTTCCTTGTTACAGTTGTGCCTACTGCGTTTGTTGTTGTTTTAGATAGACAGAGATTTGCCTCTCGAACGAGTGTTTACAGACCGAAGGCATTTTGAAACCATACCATTGGTTTTAAGATTATTATTTCTTGTGGTTTTGTAAAAATGACAAAGAAATATAATACGATGTTCGTTAGTTTAATCACTAAGACAGAACAATTAAGCATACTTGCAAGCATGTTTATTAGAATTGTAGGATTGTGCTTTATTCAATCAATTTTCGCTATAAACCCCGCTGTAAATCTCTACGAATGTCAGAGTCATCCAAACTCCTCGCATCGATTGTCTCCCTATGTAGCACTGAACCTTAGGGAGGTCATTCAGTGCAATGTGACATAAACTGGTTCCCGTTCCATGATGCAGTGCAACAGAAAGAGTCAATCGGAACCAGTATCGTAATATTTGTCTGTACTATGAGATAAACTGGTTTCCGTTCCAAGTTGCATTTCACCAAAGGCTTTGTACAGACAATGGGAGTCAATGGGAACCATTTGATACTTAGTCTGTGATTATATCGATTGTTTTGGATAACGATGTTAAAACTTCGAGTACAGAACGTAATGAAGGGATGAATATAACCAACGTTGGTTATATTCATCCCTTCATTACATTCTGTACTCGAAGTTTTACCTTCAACATTAATAATCCCACTCGAAACTACAAGAACTCAAAGTATGTGAAAGAAAGCTGTAAAAAGCATATATTATTAGCAATATTAATAGCGAACATGTAAAGGGAGGCGATAATGTAAATGAAAGTACTAATATATACTACAGATATATTGGGATTATCTCCCCTGGAAGATGATAGGTTTTCCGAAAGTAGAAATGAAATTCAACGCTTTCAAAAGTTTTTTTTACAATTGCGTTCGTCTCTACATTTCAGGACCTTGAGCCGATCTTAGTCTGGATGGATTACTTGCCCCTTACACAACGGTATCGTTATATTTTGGCCGCATAGTATGTTGGGAATCGGACTAGATTGTCCGGGGAAATCACCGTGTATAACGAATACAAAAATGAAAAGAGTTTTCTCGATTAAGCTGCACGCAAACACGCTTGTTGTGACATTGGTTTATTATTAAATATGACAATGCTGTTATCTGGTTAAAGATTGAAAGCGAGATAAGATAATAAATACAACAATGAGTTTCATTTCCTTCCTTGGTTGAATTTTGCGCGCATATTGATATCCGTATTTTATTTTATCTGTTGTTTAACTGCCGCCTCGGAGAGAGGGGGATAAAATACAGGAGAACCGGCCATTCATCTCCCTATTCCGTTCTAATAGTAATATACCAATACACGCCTCGCCCTTGTTGCTATGACAATCTGGACACAGTACTGGGATCGGTAGTTTAGGTGGGGACACCGAAAAAGCGTCCCTGAAATAACGGAAGGTGGACCCCACGTCCTTCCGATAAGAAGCCCAGCACGTTACCGCTAGACCATCGATCCACCCTTAATATCGGTATTATTTAAATATGATAATAATTACTATACATTTAAACCTCGATACATTATTGCCTTTTTCGGAAAACAAAACGGTCTTTATATTACCAGATTGTATTATACCAGATTTATAAAGCGCCCTTTTCATAATTAAGTAAAAATACATATTCAAAGGCACTGTACAATTAACAATTGGCATATATAAAACTCATATTATAATTATACTGAGACGGTCTCAAGTTTATTTAAACTGGTTCCCGTTCCATGTTGCAGTGCACCAACGGCTTTGTACATCTGAGTCAACGGGAACCAGTTTAAAAGTTATCAAGTTGATACAGTAAAACCCCTAAAAATCGGACTCCCCGAAACCGGAAAATTCTCGTCCGTTTTCAAGATCCGATTTTTATGTTATTTAACAAAAGTTCTCTGAAAACTGGAATTCTCAAAACTTGATAATAAAGCAAACTCAATAAATAAATAAAATATTGTTTGATATAAGGGAGATTTCACCTCCCTGTCAAATATTTACTATAGTTCCAGAAAAATTATGATTTCATTATTCCTTTCGAAGTGGTTAAATGTCGTGGTCTTGCTGCTTACACAGTCAAATATGTATATCGTTTTAGCGAAAATATTGATATATGGGGCTTTTTCAAAATTAATCATATTTCACTATATACAAGTAATTTCCAAAGAAGAATACTTCGAGTCCATTTTCGAAATATCCATATCATAAAATTCAAATCTTGGAAGTACCCAATTAAGGTACAATGTATTAGGGTCGTAACTCACAGACTTATTATCTTAAAATGGTGTGGACAGATTTTGGAAATGTTCATTTTTTATAGGTTTCCATGAAAGAAAATTTTTTTTCATGAGATTTTTAAAAACAATCCCTCCTACATACACCGTTTCTCCACTAATATACTAAACAATAAATTAGTCCTGAACATGTTTTAATTTGTTTGTAGCGTTTGAGACATGCAACCATTATAAACTCTGAATTGAAGAAAAAAGAAAATTCATTTAAATGAAAACTCATTGACCAATTATCACTCTTTTTTGTTGGTCAAGTGATAGCGCGTTTGACTACTAATCGGAGGGTATGCCTCAGATAAATAAGTCGCTGGATAGCCGGTCCGATGAGATAAGATTCTTTATCGGACCAACACACAATATGTCGGACAAGTCTGCCAATCCGGCGCCTTTCGCAAAGTCTGATAATAATAATACTTACATCATCTTTTAACTATTAAATGAAGTAGAAATACTAGTTTTTTTATTTCAAAACTTAAGACTTATACTAAAAATATATAGTAATATGCTATACTAGACCAAACATTTAAGTTTTTCAGTCATGCAGATACAATTTTTGTCTTGACCTGCCCGGCTGACTGGTAAATTTTGAAATATTTCGCATTTGCAGTCCGCATTCAGTGATTTATTTGTTTAATTTAAATGGTAATTATGCATTGTAAGTTCACACGTGCAGTTCTCGATAGTAAGACCACCCTTTGGAACCTGAGCATTGATCTTTATATTGCATTTTACGGGACCGGAACCACGGGCCCTCATGTAGGGGAATTACGCATTGTTTTGAAGAAAAAGGGGAAATTTTTATTTCAACAATGATACTATCATTAGAAAAATACTTACTATATTAATTAATACTTAATTACTATACTTTACAAAAAGTCAATTTCAACCTTGAACAACAGCAGTTGTTTATTACATTTATCCATGTATTCCAGCTAGGACACGAAAATCTTCTCTGGGAGGGGCAATATTCCGGGAAACAGTGGAAAAATGTACATGCATTGAGGAGGGGAATGGGACCGAATTTTGGCCCCAGAAATCATGAAATGAGGGCCCTGTGAGGTGGTCTCATCACCAAACAGAATTATTATAGAATATTGAATACTGTCCTGAAAATATAATATAATATAAATATTTAAATGTTCATTAAGGGAAGTTTTACCGTACACATTTCTTGAATTGTATGTGTAAATTATGTATATACATATATTTATAGAAATCGTCAGACAGGTGACGGATGATAAACGTTTACCTAAGATGGAACGCAAAGAACAACAGATACAACGTGTGCCTCACAGTAGTCCGAAAGCCAAATTTGTAAAATTAGCAGATAAACTGTACAATTTACGGGATTTAAAAAGACAGGCACCAGTTGGCTGGTCCCCGGTTCGAGTACAGGAGTACTTTGAATGGTCGTTCGAAGTGGTTGCAGGTCTTAGAGGAACCAGCCAGATGTTAGAAGATCAACTGGATGTTTTATTTAAAGAAAGAAACCTTATATGAAACTTGAAAAAAGTAATCTTGACTTCATTTGTTTATTTATTTATTTACATTTGAGTAATGCATCAGTATTTTGATGTCAACAATGATAAAAGCATTAAGCTAAGAAATAGACAGAGTACGGTTACTTAACTTTACCAAAATGAATAGGGTAGGTAGGTTGAAAAGAAATTATTGTCTGATTTCCTAAACGCACATGTCTGCTTTTGAGGTCCCAAAATCTTTTTTGTCGTTAGAAACTGCAGCTAGTGATGTTGATTTGTTGTACATCATTATCATAAGTATCCGTTGTCGTAATTCATGACTATACAAGAATAAAAAGCTTATTTTGCGCAATGTTTTGTTTATTATGTGAAAGCCATTTTCAAGATTGTATTTTGTTAAGTGTATGGAGTTATATCTGCAAATATGACCCCAAGATTTTAAAACTTGAGAATAGTCTCTGAGCTGAAATGTCAGTATAATATATCATTCTCAAAGTACTTTGTTTCATTCTTAACAGCTGTATATATAGCTAGATTATAAGATAAATTGCTGAACGATTAAGCTGACAGAATAATATAAATGAAATAAGCTGACATTAAGATTAGAACTATTAAGACACCTATAAGTAAATAGGAATGTATTAGGATAATGATATTTTTACTGCAAGAACAAAATTAATCTTTTCACAATAGCGTGCAACAAATTCAAGTACAACTGCACAGTTGAGTTAAGTTCTATTCAGAGTCGACCAACAGCCCCTGACAATCTCCATGATCTGAAGTAGGCCCTTGTGCAGGAATGGGGGAATATTCCCAAATGGGTATTCTGATCGTATGCGCTGTCGTTGAGAGAGAGGAGGCCAGTTCGATTGGTCAAATGGAAGAGCTATCGGAAGAGGCAGAGCTCTTCCGAACTGTTCGATTAATCGTCTTCTAATTTTAGAAGCGCTTCTATTTATTCCGCCCGATGAGTAGAAGAAGGGGGCGAGATATTATTCACATGACCATACAGCATGACCAAACAAACAATACCGTTTGATATTGCCTTTTCTTAAAAAACCTATTGTTTCCACTCACAATAAAAAAGAAAGTTTTAATAAATACATTGTTTACAGTATCAGCGTGTTCAATAGTTTATCCATATGATTCAAAGATTATTGGGATGCAGACATTTCGGCCGCGATTGCGTTCGATTGGGTTTCTCTTCTAAGCTCTTTCAGCTGGCGTATTCTTTTCTTACGAGAGTCCAATTGAACCGGCCTTAGATGTTCATGTTGTGAGAGTCATTTGAGGACATACATTATGAACTAATAATTATTACTCGGACGTATAACCTGTTCCGCTAAATTAACTGACTTTACAGATTATTAGAATTTTGCGTCATAAGACGTGAATCGGGATTTTACAATTATATTTCTGATTTGTTAAGTTTTATATCTGTATGTTTATCAAGTGAGACCAAATTATGGGGAAGTATGACTACAGTGTTCAGTTATCTATATTCAAAGTTTAAACAAAACACGTTAAGGCCACACCAATTTAATTACAGTACTTGTTCATCCGATTTGTCGCTCCTATTATTATCAGTATCAAAATTAGAAAAATAATATTATTATTTTTTTATTTTTGCTTCCTATTATCGCTTGCTCATTCCCACAATGTTTTTTTACAGATAAGTGCTGGTCTTAAGGTACCCACATTTGTCTCGGCTGATAAAAATTCTTACTCCTTTCGTTCGGGGTGATTCAACAATTTTCATCAGAAAACAATTGAATAAGGACATTAAAAGCGTTTTTACTGGTAAACGGTAACAGTTATTGAAATAAATGAACACTTTTTATTCGCATTCCCACTTTCTTGACTGAAAGAAGGAATTAAAGATGATATTTTTCAAAAATATTTCGCCCGCTCGCTAAAATCGGAAAAGTAAAAAGTATTATTAAAAAAATATTTCGCTCGCTCGCTTGCTTTCGTCAGAAAAAAATCTTATGAACAAGTTATTAAATTGGTGTGGCCTAATAAATAATCATAGTAGATGGCATTTTATTAGTGTCGGGTTAGAAATGCCTACAAGTGCATTAAATTGATACATGTACGTATTTACAAAGCTTTGCCAGATTTTCATAGGAAACTCAATACAAGTATGAAATAAAGAATGATCAGGGATGCAGTCAGTCTGGACTGAAGGAGTGTGAATTTTCGGACTTCATGAGGTATAGAATCAATGGGCCGCGGTCGTGATCCAGTAGTTAAGTGTGCTGGACTTATTGATTTTCTTATGTGGAGAAGTTGTCAACTCCATGTAGGATGGTAATTACGCAAGTACTTGTTAGAATGCAGTCTGGGAAAACTTGTTTGGTGAACTGGCCGTCGTTGAATATCGTTGAAAAAAGCGTTAAACGCATCGAAACAAAGACCCACCATGCATGATGGATGCAAATCAAATACCTTAGTTAGACCATGTCATGATGGAGACCAGGAGCGTAGCCAATTTTGACTCTGGGGTAAAAATTGTCGGATTTAGATTGAAGGATCATTAGACACGGCGTCAAATAACAAAGCTATAGGCCTTTTCGCTTTGGAGAGGAATCTACTCTAATTTCTATGTTACCATAAGTGGGTGGGGTAATTTAACATCTAATTTTGACTTCAAACAGTACAAATGCTTAAATATCTTTTATTTTTTGTATTTTTGTATTATGCAGGGCTGAAATTATTCATGTTTTGTAAAATTTAATAGATATTTATAATTTATCTGATGTATTTGTCGAAGTTATCGAATCAGTTAACATGCTACTGACGTATTATTTGATAAATGATGGCCTATACTTAAAACAAATTTCTGGAAAAACGGCCGATCCGATTTTGTCCTATTTTAATCTTGATATTGTAGAAAGTCTAAGCTTTCAAATGAGCCATATTTCATTTCTGTACCATTTTGTCCTGGGTTCGACCAAAATTTGTCATAACTTGACTAGACTATTTCATGGGGACATAAATTCGTGGATTTTGACTTTTGCAAAGAATTGCCTTATCTCTGGGGATTTGATTTTGTGACCCACAAAATCCACGAAATTAAATCCCCAACGAAAATAAATGATTCCACAGTAGTGAAGCTATACTCACTTAAAACTAACAAATATTTTCTTCTTGTCATACATTGATTATTTGACAGCCTGTCTCTCCTGACAAATATCAATAAAAAAGTAAAGTTTGTATTATTACTTACTAATTTTAAGAAGAAAATCAATACTTGTTATTGATGTCAGTGTATATGACATTACAGCTTTTTAAATATGTATGTACATGTATATAGCTATTTCAGATAATTGTAACCAACTAATAAACAATAATATCATTGCAGTTTGTTAGTGGTTTATCACATAATGTCATTGTTTATGCTCTCACTGAAATTGTGCATACAGTATGAAAAGTTTGTTTTATGCAATTCAGTCAATGCAAATTGAACAATGCTGAAGCAATTGAGAGAATATTAAACAATTTCCACACAAATATACATAAAGCATCCACGTTATAGAGGAAATGAAAATATATAATATTTCCCTTCTAACAATGCGTTTTGTATATTTCGTTGAATTGCAGGTCCAAGGAATGTCAAAGTATTAAGAATTCATCTTTCCAAACGTGGACTGTTTAAACATAAAGCATCCATCGAAGCAGCATTAAGCATACAGAGCTTCAAACCAATGCAGAGCCTCTCAGGAACAATAAAAGAAAAAAAGTCGTTTGATCCTTTAACACACACACGCACTACATCATATTCGCCAACATTGCCTAGTACTGTGCGTTGCTACCGTCAATTGTACCTGCAAACAACTGTAATAATTACTTGACAAGGTGAGATGTCAAATCGTTAAACTCCCGAGACTAAAAGCCCAGTTTTCTGAGAATTCCAGGTTTTAGAAAACTTTTGATGAATTCTGAAATCAATGGGACTTGAAATATTGTCTAATTTTCAGACGTTTCCGGTTTTCAGGTGTTGTACTGACATACACAATATTTAGATATGTTTGTTTCCAATGTGGTCTTCATATCACCGTATTGCTGAGTTTATGCTATTATGTTTGGAACTATTAATTACGTCAGTCAAACAGTTGGAAAGTTCAATTTAAGTTAATTCAGACATTCCCTATACATGTTTCAAATTTAAAGATCTCAATAGAATTAACATTCAAATGGGGTATGAGCATTTAATTAACGTTTCATATGTTAACATTCATATTGATAAAAAACGAGTAAATAACATACTATGATAAGTAATATTTTAGTGGTGCATCTTGCATAAATATAGTGATTGCCCTGTTTGAAGAAAAAATGTTTTGTTTTTTTTCATTGTACAATTCTGTTTATGGATGTGCATTTTTGCATTTGTTTGCATAACTTTATTTGTATAGCGATAGTTCTCTTGTAAACAGTAAGCAAAACCTTCGTGAATAGCCGAACAAAAATCAAGGAAGTTTAATGCATCAATCTCATTTGACACTTTTGCACAGAAACAGTTGCATAATAGCCATATCGAAGTTAATACATGTTATTTATATTTCTACTGAGTTATGTTATATGCATGATTAAAAATGTTTTGGAACAGTTTTGTAATGGATAGACGTCTCACCAAACAGGTAAATATTTTCATATATTGTTTAAATAACTTTAAAGGTAATGTTATGGCACTGGGCATGTATGTTAACTTCCGTCGAAACCCCAATGAAATATTAACCTTCAAATGAATTGTTGACGCACAAGCTCTCAGTGCAATGCATGTAAATATACACTTATTGAAGTTTTTGTTAAAATACGTAAGTGAACCGATTCATCGATATTAGATAATGTTATTAATGATGACCACGATAAACACAGGTGCAGAAAAATTAATGATACCCATTTGTCGATATTAAACAGTTATTTCCGGAAGAAACTCCCTTGTCAATTAGTGTATTCGTCATTGACTACTGTCCCGTGCACTCACACACAAAGGCACTCCCGGATGAGTACTTTAACATTTCTTAAGACTGCATTGCTGTATTTGAATGCAATATCATGATTCCTAGCACGAAAATGTTGTATGTAGGTAATTTTGAATTTATGGTATTGAACACTAATCCAACGAAACTGACTTTAACCATAATTAACATAATTATATCAAATACAAATACACCATGTATCATTCCATATACACGAGTGCTCATGCTGCCCTACGAAATATAGATACTGTAAACACTATTTTAGCGTCCAGTAAAAAACATGACCTGACAATTAAGAGGACTACGAATTATCAGCTCATTTTTTTTGTAGATGTTCTTAATACATGATACGTATTCAAACCTTGGTTATTGAAGCGTATACGATTTTATACATTTTTACACGATTGCTGAAGACAAAAACATCGTTACGGCGTGTTCACTGGTTAGAACCAGCTTAAACTTAAAGATAAGGAAGTTGAGAAACAAATAAGGACACTTTTTCAGCGGCACTTACATCGTGGTGTATACAGTTTGACAAAAAAGTTTCAGGTTGTGCCCTCATAACCAGTTTAACCCCTTTTAGCTTTCATACAGTACCCTCAAATGCGGCTTCCTCCGGGAGTATGTTTTTGTCTTTGCTTTTTGTATGGTCTTATGTATTAGGTGAATTTCAGGTTGGTGGTCTTGGAGAAAATGTAGCATTTTTTGGGGATGTTTTGATGTGTGTATTTTTAAAACCATTGTCTTTTATTTATCTTTTTTTATAAATTAAATCAGAATTTCTTTTCATTAAATATTGCCCTCTTTTATCAAGTACAAGTTGCAATCTTATAAATAGGCGCTACCTTCTGTTTCACTTATTTTTTCATTATCACATAATCATTTTTAGAGACGTCATTCACCACCTCTGTTCATTCATTTGCATTTCACTTCAACTTATTTGAATAAATTACTACATAAAAGCAAAATGAACGTTGTTTCCTTCCAGACATATTCTTCGCACAAAATGGTGAAACTCAGCTCAATAATATTTCCTGTATTATTATTACTACTACAGACCATACGTGAGTATTTCGGTTTATTATAATTGATACAAACATAGGTATACAGTCAATACATTGATAAATTAACTAACAGTGCTAAGTAAATCTTTTTTTCATTTCGAGAAATAGAAATAAATCTTTACTTCGCACTTTTTCGAATATTTAGTAAGCTATAAACAGAATTCAATACGGTTGTTTTACACAAACACTGTTTTGTTTTATTAGTTCTTGTTTCGGGAATAGAGACAGGATGTGAAGATTGTGAATGCTGTGTCAATAAGGTATGCGCAACAAACGGATCTTTAAATGAGTATTGCACACATGGTTGTGTTACTGGTATCTGGGGACATATGTGCTACAACCCATGTCCTGAACAATGTTTGACATGTGAGCAAAGTAAAGGGAGACTGTGCGAGTCATGTGTCAAAGGGAAATACCTCAGTTCCGGTAGTTGTGTAAATTGTAAAGAGAGGTGTAAGTCTTGCACATCAGCAACACAATGCCAGGAATGTAACGATCCATACTACAACGCTGAAAACGTCACAGATTGTTCTTTATCATGTCCGGGAAATTGTATTTGCAATGATGTCGGTAGTTGTTCATCTTGTCAGGATGGTTATTACAACATACAAAGCCAGTGTAAGGAACCATGTCCATACAAATGTCAAACATGCTCCAACCTAAGTATATGTCAGTCTTGCCACGACGGTTATTATAATGGAAAGGAATTTGATAATGCTAACAGTCATGAAATTTCGGACTGTTCATTGTCCTGTAGGGACAATTGTACCAGATGTGATTCATACAACCAGTGCCTTCACTGTAAGCAGGGTTATCATGGGATGGAATGCCAGAAGACATGTTCTGAAGGTTGTAATAATGATGTTTGCGAGATTGCTAACGGATCATGCACATGTAAAAATGGATTTACTGGAAGTACCTGCTCTGATTGTTCGACGGGTCGGCACGGAAAAGAATGTGAGTTGTCTTGTCCTATTACCTGTAAGGACGATAGATGTGAAAGAAACACAGGACATTGTTTCGGGTGTATTTCCGAAAACGTCACCGGTGCTACCTGCGACCAATGTAAACCTGGCACATGGGATAAGGCATGCTCGTCAGTGTGTCCATCTCATTGTTCAAATAGAGAGTGTAACAGGCAAACTGGTTTTTGTACATCATGTGTGGGAAACTTCGATGGCGATAGATGTGAAAATTGCATAGCTGGTTATTACGGAAATGAATGCAACAATGATTGCCATACAGACTGTCGTGACTCCTATTGTCAAAGGGACACTGGATACTGTTCAAAAGGTTGCGAAGGCAATTTTGCTGGACCAACATGTGATTATTGTAAAGAAGGAAAGTATGGACCAAATTGTGCTTTTAATTGTCCATCAAATCGATGTTCTGATAACACATGCGATCGGTACACTAGGAATTGTATGGCATGCCAACATGGATTTTACGGACCACTCTGTGACCTATCTTGTTCCTCAGGCTGCAAAAATGGATCCTGTAATTTTCTGAATGGTTCTTGTTTAGAATGTTCAACCATGTTTTCCGGCGATAAATGTTGCATTCAAAATGGACATTGTCTAAAGTGTTTGTCTAATACAATTTGCGAGACTTGTTCTAATGGTTTCTATGGCGATACTTGCGATAAAGAATGTTTAGCAGTATGTTCAAATGCTAAAAAAATGTCAGGAGCATTACGGTGTGAAAGAAAAAGTGGAATCTGTTCAGGTTGTAAAGATGGTTTCCATGGTGAGTTTTGTGACCGGGCGTGTAGGCATCAGTGTTTAAACAATCGATGTAACAAAGATAATGGACATTGTTCAGACGGATGCTTGGATGGATATACCGGTCCTACATGCGCAGATGGTACGTGTTTAAACAATTATGCGAGTATATATCACAGACGTAAATTGAAACAATAATAATTATGTATGTTTAAAGGATTGTCGAATGTATTCATGTTTAGTACAAATGTTAATTTTAGTTCATGGTATTCTGTTTATTACATAACATGCTGTGGAAATGCGTCCTAACCGTGTTTATTCCTTTTACATTTTCTTGTCCTTATAAGATAATTTTTGCATGAAAAGTGTAAACATTATTTTGTTTTCTCGAACAGCATTAAACACACTTGGCATAGGCATTGGAATTTCCTCAGTGGTCGTAATTGTTATAGCAACCATATTGATGACAGCTTCTTGGATTATCCTTTGAAAGTGGTAAATAAATGAATAAATAGTACTAAAAACATAACACACTTAAGTTGTAGTGGTCTTTAAATATCGTGTCGTCTTATGATTTCGACGTTCTTATGTTTTCGACGGTTTTCATTTTCTCAAGATTGTGTTATGATCACGCGATATTTCCTTAAGCCCCGCCCTTCTGAATGTAAACAAATGATGCTAGTTGCCGGAAATATATCAGGCGGTTAAAAATGGAATTACGACTGGTAAACTAGCAATATCAAAGTCACTTACTTATATTTCATGGTTGGTGAATTGCTATTCCCAAAGTTTGTGTCAACAAAATACCCAAGAAAAATCGTTTTTCATCTAATACTCTCCAAACAAATACGTGTATGTCTGCAGTAGACATAACTTTTCCGGTACTCACGTGGTCTGTACAAATATTTGTACATGGTGTTCTCAAAAGTCTTTCTCCCACTAATACTTTCTTACTGTGTCATACCACAAAATTGTGTTTCCTACTACGCTAATTCTCTAAGTATCCAGTAATAATTCAGGCAAAGTCCCAAGTAAGGAGTTAGGACAGGTCATATTTTGCTGATGACCTGAGTAATGTAAAACAGTGATAAAGCAAGATTTATCATTAGAAAGGGTAATAATGAACAGTAAACCAAAGTTACCCAATAATTTGTTGAGTTTTTTATGGAAAGAAATACCGAAAGGTTGCCAAAAGTGCACCACAGTTGCTATTAAAAGTTGACAGTTAGGTGTTATAGTGAAAACAGCGTTTTAATTTCCAATATTCGTTGAACTCACTGACTGAACTTCGCTTTTGAGAAAAAATGTGTTTATTAACTTCTTAACCACTCGTTATTTATATCGACCAATGAAAACCGCCGAAAACATGTAACGTCATTGAGTGGGAAAAAATGTCTCTTAAAGGTCAATACTCTATTGTTTTGAAATTTGTATTTTATGTAGAAATCTAAATGTTAGTTATCACTTCAATGTCAAATTGTGCATGCAATAATCGTACGTTTATTTACTTGGCGAAATATGCTTGCACCGTCGAAAACATAAGAAGCCAGGATACTTTTAATTCATGCATAATTTTGATTGAAAACTTTTTGGTCATTCTAAGACTTGTGCTTAATAACTTTGAATACTGCATCACATTATGGATCTATATAAATTTCGCAAAATTGGATTTTGCACTTCATTTCATAAGGTTATGAAAAAATTATCATAAAACGTTTTGTTTTTTATGTGTTTAAATGAATATTGATTACACGTATATGATGTCATTTTTGTTTGCCTGGTATTATTCGTAGGTTCAAGAAGGTTCATAACACGATGAAGCAGTTACAGGAAACAAGAGTTCAAACAAGTTATTTTAACACTGAATTCCAGCCTGAAACAGTTCATTTAGACAATAACGATAACGCAGGTCTGTGTGGTAAGAATGTGTTATTAGGTTTGTCATTGTAACGCTATGATGATGAGATAATCCGTTTTATAGGTATAATGAGACACAATACAACAATATTTACATGGTAGAAAAGGGATCCTAATGAATTGCTCATACAAAGAATGTCACGATTTTTAACTTTCAAAACTGACGACCCATGTCATTAACCAACCCTCATGGATCACAAAAGTAAACTTTAAAAACCATTATGCAATCATAACGTATCACTAAATATGAACTCATCAACATGGCTTTCATAAATTTGCATTAAATAACATTCTTTAAAAAAAACCATATTACAAATGTATCAAATAACATACAACCAACAACGTAAGATCAGAAGGGAAACCACTGCATGCATCAAGTGCTCGAGTACTATGTTTTTAATCTAAATGTATATTACGGCACATTCCGGGAATCTCTTTTAAATAGTAATAATTATTTCTCTTAGTTTTATTTGTTATCATGTGAATGTAAATAACGCATTATAATTTTGTTACAGATATTCAGGAATATGAAGAATTAAATGAAAGAATCCAAATGAAGACAACTGACTATGACCAAATATGAAAATGGATGCATGGAATATTGTTGAATTATTGCTAACTTTTTTCGATAAGTAAAATGCATATTTATCATATTCGACTATGACAGTTAATTGTAAAGTATTTAGCTCATTCACTTGATTATATGACATTTATACGCTGCTTTCAATATTGCAACTATTGCAAGATTTTAATTTGAACCTTTTTTTTGTACTACAACCTTATGTGTAACATTCCCGTGACTCATTTGATAATTGTGAGGTTTTATAGTCGTCTATCACGTGGTACGCAAATATATGATGTTATCTTTCTACTTGGTCAATACTTTATAATTATTGTATTTATTCAAGAATATGTATTACTTTTCCTAAATAACATGATTATACTGGTATTCTATGTTTCGCGCCATATAAAAATGTTGTCAATAATATTGTTTAGCTCATACTGTGTTATTACCAGTCCGTATACAAATTCATTATGGATTCATTTCATTATAATTTTTAAAGATGCATATTGTATTCAACTATTGTATTATGTTGTTGTAACAATATTGTTGTAAAATATTACTTTACCTGTTTTGTGTCCTTGTTATTGTTGCTGGTAATAGATATAATTTTTGAAAGAATGTTTGCGGTGTGTGCCTTTTGTGTATGCACGATTGTTCATATTTTGGATTGTTCATCGTCTTTTTACATGACCAATGTCGAGATTTAAATCATAACCAGCAAAACGGTCCATATTGCAAACAAGGGTTTACAATCTGGAACTTTTCTAAATGAAGTTAGTATTGATGAAATAGTAACGTCTGTATCATTGAAGCAAGTATTCTTAATTTTTATTAATTGGAACACGATCTCTTATGGCTTGCAATGACATTGTGTTAAATTAAAAAGAAGGCTTATTGTATAATCTCGATTAGTGTAATACTCGCTGCATCCCACTCGTAGTTTTATCATTGTTGTATATCGTATTGAATTATTTAATGCGTTTTCAAGAAATTGTCTAATAAAATCAAAGCAAGTTGTTGGTTGTTTGTCAATTTATTTTCATCTGGGTTAAATGTATTTACATTGGCAATAATATTGCAAACATTGATATTGAAAGATGACGAACTTATAGCAACATCAACTAATGAACTTGGTTTAAAAGAAACGAAGTCACTCCACACATAATGCTGCTGTATATAAAATGGATTGAAAACAATGAACTGTGTGAATGCCCGCTAAATTGTAAATCAAGACTGAACAAGAGTGATTTATAAAAAGTGTATTTTTCTTCCTTAAAAGTCTAAAAGTATATTGTTTACAACTATCCATTGACTAGTATGTCTAGCATACTTATTTGCACAGCTTAACAACTTATTTAACCAAAAAACATAACACTTTCGGCAAACTACACCCTCTTGAGTGATATCATCTCAGTTCAATTTGTTTAATTTGTCATGTTTGTGTTTCTTAACATGTAATTATATGTCTTGTCAGGTAAATTTCGATACAACGTTTCTTATCTTTTTCTTTCCTATATTGTACACAAATGAACATGACCATCAAGTTTTACAATAATTACAGTCGATATACACAAAAAAGCGAATATTCAAGGCCAATGTCTGAAAGCATATAATTAAAAGACCAACCTGGTCATCAACCAAATGATATCGATGATATTTAACTTTGCTTTAAAGTGCAAGGTGTACGTTCAAAAGATTGTCACAGTGTATATATTATTTAATTGTGTTTTGCTGTTCGGTACGAACACAATGTTAAGATCATTTAAGACCATAAGAAATATTTTCGTACACACCGAAGAGTCATTAACGTTCCGCCTACGAACATAGTTTCAAGTTTTTAATTCAATGTCATAAATACAAATCAAAACGGGTATTGAAGTCAAAATCAGATGGCTTTTCAAAATCGTAAACAAGCAATACGAAACAGTTGTAAAAATTCTAAACAATTCTGTATCTCGGAATGCCACACTGTTTACTGTGAGTAAGCACAAGGAATGATGACGTCATAATTCATGTGCTGTATATTTCAATTGCTGAACTACTTCTGGTGATCAGATGGGGAGACATAAATCAAAGTACTGAAAGCTCATTGAACATTAACAATTGCATGGTGGGTGTAGAAAAGCGTAACCCCTTGGTCTGCATCGAACAGCCGATAATAGTTTTTAATGAACTTCAAGGAAGTTAAAAAAATCACTTGTCTGTTGACTGCACCCTCTGCAGTTGAAAAGTAGTCATTATGGAGTAAAGAGGAGTGGTATATGATATCACAGTATAGTGTTATACATCAGGTAAAACATACTATTATTCATATTGTTTGGACATATTAAAATAGTTTGTTATGGATGAACGACACACCAAAAGGGTTATGTTTTCATATGTTTTGATTGCAATCACCCCCCCCCCCTCAAAAAGAATTTGCACTATTATTTTTACGTTACATGTTAAATGAAATTTAAATAATTTGTTTTGTTACACTTAATAGCATGTATTGAATATCTTAAAATGTCTCCGTCATTTAATAAATAAATTACATTTTCACCTATAGCAGTGTTGTACTCTTTACACTAAACACAAATGAACTCACATCCTAATGATTTCGTGGCTGTGATGTTATTAACATACTCTAGTTATAGGGAATGGGAAGGGAAGATTCAAAAGATATTTAACGCAGTTAAAATTCTTTTAATCGCCCCCTGTAATTTGGGGGTAATTTATTATATATGATACGGCCCCTTGCCAGTCTGGATGCAGATTCCGCAGATTAACTTCGATGGAAAGTTTTGCGAAGTACCATGATTGATATGCTTGATAATAAGATGCAGAAACCTGTGCAATCTTGAAATGTGATAGTTGGACTTTTTATTATTGGTTATTTTCTATCATTATTATTGCGGCAGTTGTAAATTAGTACTAAATATGTTTTGTCATTTGTCTACTTCTTCGGAGAAATGCAAGTTGCAATTAATAACGTTGCCATATTTATTCCATCACCCAATAATCATTCTTAAAGTTATATTTCACTTCCTTTAATCAATGATATGCGTCTGATTTCAACTTATTAGAATGGTGTTTACCAAAAACTACCTTTTTCCAGACAATTTCTTCGTACAAAATGGTAAGATTCTGCTATAGACTATTTGTTGTATTATTATTACAACACACAACACGTGAGCACTACGAGTTTATTGTATATGGCATAACCACATCAACTTCGTTAAAATGGTTGATTTGTCTACAATAGTAATTGAACAATTTTGGTTGTTTCTTTATGTCGGGAAAGGTTTCAGTTATTTCGGAAAACGTAAGTTACACAATTGTACGTTTTCCATATATTACAAGTAACAAGCAAAGTAAATTTTACCTAATAGTACAAACGTCATTTCATTTTTTTATATTTGACTGTAAATTTGTGCAATGACGAAAAACACGTTATTTTGTTTTAATAGTACGCGTGTCGGCAATAGAGACAGGTTGTGAAAATTGTGGATGCTGTGTCAACAAGACGTACGAAGCAAATAATAGAGCAATCGATTATTGCGCGCATGGTTGCATTACTGGTTTCCCGGGCTAAATGGTGTTACAACCCATGTTCCAATCAGTGTTTGTCCTTTCCTCAAACTGATAAGAACAAATGCGAATCATGCGTCGAAGGAAAGTACATCAGTTCCGGTAGTTGTTTAAATAGTAATGAGAGGTGTAAATCATGTACATCAGCAAAACAATGTCAGGGATGTAAGGATCTATACTACAACGCTGGTGACGTCGGAGATTGCTCTTTATCATGTCCAGGAAATTGTCTCTGTCAAGATATCGGTATTTACTCATCCTGCAAAGATTGCTTCTACGATGTACACAATGAATGCCAGGATACATGCCCAAATAATTGCAAAACGGGTACCAATAGCATCAACTGTCAGTCGTTTAAAGATGGATTCTATCTTGGAAACAATAATGAAGCAAAGAACTGCTCACTTCATTGTCCTGACAAATGCTCTAAGTGCTCCTCTTCAAATAAGTGTACGCATTGCAACACTGGATGGTACGGGAATACATGTCAGTCTCAATGCTCAGTGGGATGTGTCAATGGACAATGTTCTATCGGAGATAATAGTTGTAGCAATCAGTTTACAGGCAATACATGCGATGAATGTAAATCTTGAAGATACGGCGAGGGTTGTGAAAAATCATGCTCCGTTAGATGCAAAGACAATGTGTGTAACATGACAACAGGCCGTTGTAGTGAGTGTAAGTCAATTAATATTGTAAGCGATATTTGGAATCGATGTTTGTCTGGTAAATGGGACAGAGATTGTGCATTGGAGTGTCCAACGTGTTGCAAAGAAAGTAATTGCAATAGAACAACTGGGAACTGTTATACATGTGAAGGTAATTTTCACGGCGAATGATGTGACCGTTGTATCGCTGGTTACTACGGCTCAACGTGCGATTTGGAATGACCTGAAACCTGTGAAAATCTAGTTTGTCATCAACCTAACGGATCATGCCTTAGTTGCAAGTATAACATTGCAGGGGCCTACTGTAATGAATGCGCAGCTGGTTGGTACGCACTACAGTGCAACACCCCATGTTCTCAAAGTTGATTCGATAATTTTTGTAATAGGGATACTGGTAAATGTGTTTCATGTCCTGTAGGATATTATGGTTCGCTTTGTGAACTTAGCTGCTCTCTCCAGGCTGTATGAAACGGTCTTGTGACGTTGACGTATTTTGCTTCCACTGTTCACCATCATATTCTGGAGACAAATGTTGTATTGAAAACTGGTATGGCAAATATTGTTCATCAAATACAGACTGTGCAGCATTCGATGAAGGGTTTTATGGAAAACAATGCAACAAACAATGTCCAACGAACTACATGATTATTGGTTCAGCTTCGACATGCGATATAATAAGCGGTAAATGTTTACGTTGTATGGATGATTTCCATGGTGATTTGTGTAATTTGGTGTGCAGCGTACATTGCTTAAATAATCGATGCCTTAAAGACAATGGACATTGTACTGAGGGATGTGTGAATGGTTACGATGGTCCTACGTGTGTCCGAGGTAAGTGGCAGCAAAACGAATTGACTGGCAATTCCGCCGTGTGCATCTGACTTGCAAGTGAATATTTTCTATGATATAACTTACACTATCTTGAACATTATATTTCATCATATGTTTGATATTAGTTAAGGCACGAATTATCTACGTATATTGGTGCAATTACAAAACGCCGCTTTCATATACCACATATTGTGTCTTTTGCAGTAACGAACGATGTCTCAAGAGTGATTGGTATATCCGTTGGAATATCATCTGCTAGCATGGATGCCTTATTAGCAGTTACATTAATTTTATTACGCAGATGGTAAACATGTTTAAGTGTCTAAAACAAAAATATTCTCCATAATTCGTTTTACTAATGACAGCAATGTCCTTTTCTAGAATCGTCTTTTGTAAATATTTGCACTCATTATTTTTCTTTCACGTCAGGTTTACGTTATCTGTTTTTTTTTGTGTTTTTTAATAATGTGGACCTCATCTTTCATACAGCATGCATAATAGAAACGTATCATATAGTGTTTCCAATTCTTATTTTTTAGTTTCCGTATTTCTATTTGTATACGTGTCAGATAACAATAAGTAAATCACAAAAATTGTCCCAATTCCATCATCGAATTATTCACTTATCCATTTATAGTGGTTTCATCGTACCTCTCAGAAAACATGTTACATGAATACTGAATTGCAGTCTGTATCTCCACAAAGTGCTCACTCAGATACTGATATTCAAATTTCAAGTAAGTGATTTTGTGGGGGTTACCTAAACGTCACCTGCTACGTCAGTGTTTTATCTAATTTGACGTTACATGTTCACATCTTATTGTATTATGTAAAATCAATCTCCAAAATAGCGCATTTAAATCAAGAAACATACCAAGCATTTGTTTTGGAAACAAATTACGGAAAAAACAGAGATATTGACATTTCTTATTATGTTTTCTTTCAGATGTTAGTGAATATGATCGATTAGGTGAAAGGAAACAAGAGGATGTCTCTGTGTATGAACAGATTTAGTTTACACATCACTATATATCAAGCAATAAAGCACTGATCTGATCTGATCTGGTTTGGTCAACAAACTAAGAATAAAAGTATATACTGTTACGAAGTTAATTGACCTGCTTTACTTATACAATGGGCAAAGTGCCGATGAACCGAAAATGCAAATAAATGGTGATCTACAGAGGACTATGTTTGACCACTTTGAGAAATGAATCTTTGTATATAACAATATAAATGTGCATGCATATACATTTTTAGAATACCTCATTTTTGCAATAATGCTATGAATATATACAAACAAATTTGGATAGCTTTGACAAAAGGGAGTTAAAGTTTTATATATATATCTATTTTATGTTTTGTGTGAACAAAAACGCAGGTCTTGTTATACAATACCGTCGAAGATTAAATTACAACTACCATACTTTGCTATATCGTAATATTATATGTATCGCTTTTAACGATTATTGTCTGCAGTCAGTGTATCATTTTATAATATGGTATATGCGTGTATAGATATCTATGCATTAAAAGTACAGACAAGATACTCATAATACACCAATCAACTGATATTGTACGTTTGCACCATGCAGAATTGCTCTGTGGTTTTCGAGTTTAATTATAAGACGTATTGTTGCTTCATCACATTTATATGTCCTAACATATCAACTCCCAGAAAAGAAAGTTACTGTGATTTAATCCGTTGTTGCTATGTTCTATTATGCATGACCTTTTATGTTTCCTTATTATTGTCAGTAACAATGAATATACATGCCTGACGCATGATGCTATTTTTGACTTGTGTGTATGGACGATTGTTTTCATATTGGAACATGTAACATTTGTTTTGTTTTTACAAAGTCGAGATTGATATCCCAATCACCAAACTGTTTCTCATTGTCAATATGCATAAACAGGAAATTTTGTAAAAATATTTTTTTTGTACTCATGAAAAACTACCACCAGAGTAAACAATTATTCTCATAAAGATCTCAATCAGAACGCGATCTCTTTTGTTTAAAGTTTTAACAAAGACCATTCCGTCCATATGCTTGGAATTTTTTGGACGCTTATTATTTCGTCTTGATAATGCTTATCTATTTTATGTGTAAAAATACCGTTGTATTTAAACCCATGTGTATTTTTCATTTTATGATAATGCTATTTTGGCTTATTATATCGTCTTGATTAATGATATTTAATTTCTTATATGATAAATACCGTAGAATATGATTAAATTTCTGTTGGTATCACTCATATGTTTGTATTCCATTTTATGGTTTAATGTGTCGTCAAGACTCTGTCAAAACCAATTGTACCTTTCAAACGAATACAATCAAAATAAGTAAATCTGTTTTGACCAGTTATTTTATATCGAACCCGACTATCATTACCACAACTGGTAAATACGACGCTGTCTGAACAACTTACAACTTGATCAAATAATAATGGAACACTGGTTGCAGCACTGATAAATGTTTGTCTATTCAACAATTGACAGAAAAAAGATTAAAGAAAAAACAAAATTTCAACATTGAACAACTACAAATATAGATAAAAGGATTCTAAATATAAATGTATAAGCCATTCCACCTTCCGGAAAACTCAATTTGGAATGTTCTGAAACAAATCTGTACAAATGGATAATTACAAAGTTTTTCATTTTGTTAAAATACATCAGGAAGCTATGTGTACTTAAATAAATGTAAATATGTATTATCTGTTGGCACGTTACATAATTTAAGAGTTACAAAGATGTCTGTATTCGAACCACTAAAGTTGCAAATAAGGAAATTAAGTAGTAAGAAATGGCTATTTTAACACAATTTAAACCATCATATACTGTATTTTCATTTAGTTTCGTTAAATTGGCTATTTCGTGGGGACATTAATTCGTGGATTTTGATTTTCGAAAAGTATTGTCTTATATCTGCATTTAAATTAGTGGGGATTTGATTTCGTAGATAAGCCGACCCACAAAATCCACGAAATTAAATCCCTGGCGAAAATTAATGATTCCACAGTAATTAACTACTTTTTCCTTTGCCAAATTTATATTTTAGTAATAACGATATTTGCTGCAAATTACAGCGATCAGTGTTCACATGAATTAATTACCTTATAATCTGCAAATCATAATAACAAATGAACAGTTGAAAACGAATACATTACCATAAGTCTTTTAACTGTCATTGTTAAGAATTACTTACAGATGTATGCAAATAAACTATAATCAGAAGTATTCAATTATATATATAGGCACGAAAACTGAAATGTGAAAAGTGCATGTTTGTATTTGCTTTGATGTAACGATTTAATACAAGACATTTACGAAATCATTTATAACTTTGTAATAAATAAACAACATGAATAATGGTGTATTTCATCTTATTCAGGAAATGATAATTTACCCTATTAATGATAATGTAAAAATAACTACAGAAATTTTACAGAAAAAAAACAGCAAAGAACTTAAGTCACTCCATGCATACAACTTATGCAGAATGCATAAATAGGAAGGACTAATCACAACAAATTGATTGATAGGAATTAATTTTCTTGAGCACTTACAGCGCACAGTTCATGTATACTATTAAATATGTAAGTTATATTCATCAGCGCTGATTTTTTGACACCCTCATTTACACTTTGTATTATCAATACGCACAAATAGACTAGTTTCCCGTATAAATTACACGGTCGTTAAACTACTCCATTTGCCTGAACACGTCTTTGTGGGATTAAGGAAGATTTAAAATCGCTCGTTCGTCATTTCAGTCAAGTTGAATAGAAATGCGTTGTCGATATTTAAGGTGAACCATATTTTGACAATTTGGACTACATACAAATATAACCTCGATAATTTCATAATCGTCTTTAATGCTCGAAAGGAACGTTTGTAATATATAAGTGGTATCATATTGAAAAAATATAGAGTCTGGTTAGAAAAAAAAACAGGTAAGTATTATTCATTTTTTTCTGAGTTCATTTCATGATGTCACATTAAACAGTTTATAAACTGATATATATTATGTGAACGCACTTACGAGATAATTGGACCCGCACGATTAACTCAATGGTAAGAGCGTTGGTCTTCTGATAAAGAGTTTGTGAATTAAGGTTGAACCTCGGTCAAGGCTCACGCTGTTTGGGACAAATTTGACTGAAGATATAATATCCTATGTGAAATCGTCCTTCGCCTCTGAATTATGTGGCAGTAGCTTGTGAATAGATGAATGCGTTTGATACAGGTTAAGATTGAAATGAAGTCAAGGGAAGCTGGTTAGGATAAGTGCCCGCCAAGATATAACTGAAATGATATTGAAAATGGTGTTAAATCCTATTTCTATCAGCAATAACCGAAAAATGCATAATGAATGTCCTATATTGTAATAAACGTAAATATTTTGCTTCGTGCTGTGATTTCTTATGAGTTGATGAACGTTTTAAATGTACAAATGGACTAACACTAACGCATATTTGGAAATATTTCAGTTAAACAAACACACTTCACTAAGATGACACTCGTGATATTCAATATTTTGAATGCATTCCTAGTTTTTTATCACGCATGGAATTGTAAGTACTTGTTTTTATTTCACTGATATTATTATAAGGAATCAAATGTCTTATCTATTAACTGATGATTAACCATAACACCAATATTCATCATAATAGTGTCGATGAAATTTACTGCAGACAATTATAGAAATATAAAAGTATGATTTTACTTATCATAATTACAAATGGAAGTTTTAATTTTAAATTTTGTTCTTTGTGTAATAGCAGTTGTGGTTGCAATTGTACCAGGATGTGAAGATTGCGGTTGTTGTATTGACAATGTATGCGCTGATGCAGAAGTTGAAGGATCACGCAAAATAGATTTTTGTACACTAGGTTGTATCCTTGGTTTCACCGGTAACAAATGCTACAACAAGTGTCCTGCTGCTTGTTTCATTTGTGAGCAGATCAAAGGCAAAGACTGAATGACATGCGAGACAGGAAAATATCTCACAAATGAGAAACGTTGTATAGATTGCCCAACTAGATGTAAAATGTGCACATCATCAACAAACTGTCAAGAATGTAAGACTCCATACTTCAATAGTGCCTCAACTGGAAGTTGTTCCAGTACTTGTCCAGCTAATTGTAAATCATGTACATCAAGAACGCAATGTCAGGAATGCAAAGCTCCTTATTACAATGATGGTAACACAAATGATTGTTCTTTATCATGTCCGGGAAATTGTTTGTGTTTAACAAATGGTATATGCTCAAGAAGGTTATTACAACATACAGAGTCAGTGTCGGGATTCATGTCCAGATAAATGTAAGACTTGTTCAGATAGAAAGTCCTGTCAGTCGTGCCAAGACGGATATTATAATGGGAAAGAGCTTGATAATGCTAACAATGTTGAGGTGTCTGATTGTTCACTGTCATGCAGGGGGAACTGTACCAAATGCAGTTCATACAATAAATGTTCACAATGTAAGCAAGGTCATTATGGACAGTATTGTCAGAATAAATGTTATGTGGGTTGTCGGAATGATCTGTGCAACATCGAAGACAGGTCATGTGAGTGCAAAGATGGATTTATTGGATCTACTTGTTCTGAATGTACCACAGGTCGGTACGGAGACATGTGTAACGAGTCTTGTCCTGCTAACTGTAAAGACATGAAGTGTGAGAGGGGTAATGGACATTGTTTTAGATGTAATTCCGCCAGTATCATCGGTGACACCTGTGACAAGTGTAAACCTGGTACCTGGGATGATACATGCTCATCAACCTGTCCAACGTCGTTGTCTTGACAGAACATGCATTCGAGAAACTGGACTCTGTGAATCTTGTGATGACCACTTTGATGGCGATAAATGTGATAAATGTACTGACAGATATTATGGAACTGAATGTGACGATAAATGCCCAAAGAACTGTAACGAATCGCATTGCAAACGGGATACTGGCTTTTGTGAAAGTTGCAAAGACAGGTATGTTGGACCAACGTGTGACGATTGCAAAAATGGTTTTTACGGGCCGTTATGTAAACTTGTGTGTCCGATAGGGTGTGTTAATGGCTCTTGTGACAGTAAAACCGGTGCTTGTTCTGACTGTATGGACCGTTTTACCGGAGACAAGTGTTGTACAGAAGCCGGCCACTGTGAAACCTGTTCATCCAATACGTACTGTGAAAAGTGCCGAGACGGTTTTCATGGACCAAACTGCAACATTTCCTGTTCAACAAAGTGTGCAGAGAATGGACAAAAGGGGCGATGTAAACGAACTAGTGGGAACTGCTTGACAGGTATTGATAATTTTCATGTTGTTTCTGAGTCTGTGAACATTACAAACATTGGGAATTTGTATTAATTGAAACGCATATTAATTTCAATATTCGAAAATACGTTTGTCCTTTCGATCAAATGTTCGAATATTCGGTCATTTATAATAAAATAAAAAGTGTACATTATCCAGGTTAATGTTATCCTATTTATGTTTTCGTTGACGGACGAAATATACTATATTTGACGAATTGTGCATTATCATCATCATATCTTCTAAAATATTCCGCATGAAAGTCAGAATGTCAAAGAATGTAATTTCATGATAACTGTTTGTTACATTAATATGCAATCTTTAATCATATTTGAAATACGACGTTTTCATCTTAGTACTGATTCAAAAGCAAACACACGAGATTAGATATACTACATGTCAAGGTCCCTGACGATGATTATTCAACCAGTCTCGACATTTAGTTTATATGATGCCGGCTCGCAAAAATGTCATTATTTTTTTTAGAAAATTCTTGTATAGTGTTGTCCCCAATAGACGGAGGCAGTGAATTCGTAGACCGGATAAGAATACATTCATAAGCTACAATATGCTATGACTGTGGTCGAATTACAAGCTATTGATATATGGCTGCAAGATTAAAAACTATTAATATTTATTTTTTGAGTTTAGCGATTTTGGATTCGAATATTTGTTGCCATCCTTTGTACATAGAGCTAAATCATAAGTACAATTATCAAACACCGCTAGTAATATAATTGATAAGTTAATAGGGTGAAGAAAAAAATTCCAGGGTCCACAAGCTAATTAGTTGGTTTTTAATTTACCCCTATTTAGTTTAATTCCTGCTGTGTTTTGTCCTTATTTTGTATTGTTCAATTGTTTTGTGTTGGGTCGGTTTTCGGTTGAGGATTTAGAAGAGGTAGTATTTTGGGACGATGGAATGTATTCGTGTGTCTTCTTTCTTCTAAGAATTCATTTCGTTTCTATAATCAGCTATATTTAATAATGACACACAAGAACTAAGCTTAAAGTGACGCCTCCTGGATGTAGTGCGTATCGTTTGTATTTCAGCGGTTCAACAAAGTGATGCCACAGATACAGCTCCATTGGCAGGTGGAGTGGCTGCAATTATCCTTGTCATCGTCATTGTCGTTGTTGTGATAGTTGTGTTCCGTAGACGGTAAATAATTATAAAATTACAGATACATGTTACTACGGTATTAAATAGCATAATGCTAACAAAATATATTCTGGCTAAAATCAATTTGTTTAGAATTGTTATGTACCTACATTAAAATCCTTTGAACGAACAAACAACAACCGGGAGGAAAACTATGTGTTTTAATGCAAAGCGTGTGTAAACGCTTTATTTAAAATGTTATCCCGTATAGACTTACTTAATTAGTTTTTTATTACGATTTATTGCAAGAGATCGCCAAAAGGAAAACAGTGGGACGTTATTTGTAAAGGAGTGTAAAACAGAGGATTATTTAGGACTGGGTATTTTTCACGGGTCATCGTTTGTATTAATTTTGCACTTATTGTTCCAGGAAACAGAAAGAGGATAATCAACAAGAAACAACAACTAGGGCAATTTATATAAACACAGAATTGAATCCAATACCTCTAGAATCAGTCGTCCCGAATAATGATACAGGTACTTTAGTTGAGTATCAATACATTGTGATCCAATTATAAGAAAATGTACAGTTTAGATTTGTATTTATAACTTCTGCATACAAATCATTAAACACGGATCTTTGTCTGTTTCATTCCATCTATATTTTCCATATTACTTTCAGGTGTACAAGAGTATGAAGAATTAAGACACGATCGGAATAAAACAAAGAACACAAACTATGATCTGTTGAATTAAACTAATGTTTAAATGGTGGGAGCGGATATATGCTATTGTGTTGAGGCTAATACTACATATTGACTTAAACAAACTCTGCATTTTCATGGATATCAGCATTACACGTAAACGTCATTGACTATTCTCTATTGATTGCTATGGAGCACATAAACACAATGTCCACAAACGCAACTGGAAAAAAGAGTTTGGATGTAACATGTGCCATACTAGACATGTAGGATCATGTACAGGACATTGATTTGGGTATAACCGGCTCATTCGAAATTCCTTTGTAACTTTTTTGATCAGGAGGACAAGACACAGTCATTCGGAGAGTAAAGCCTAAGGACAGTCGGTAACAAAAAAGCTACAAAAGAATAAAAACAAAACCAATTATTTTTCAACAATCCAACAGGAAGCTATGTTCATGCAGTAAATATTTTTTATCAGTTACATTATAATTGTTGATGCTACAAAGACGTCTGCATACAAACTACTTTGTTGTGGATAAAGTTGCATTTAAGGAAATAAAGTATAAACATCAGACAATTCAAATTAACTATATATATAAAGAGTAGTGCTGCAAATACAGCGGCCATTTAGATATAGCAAGATGGCATCCTGTTTTTCTATGATAAAAAATGATAGTGATAATCAGTTGAAGGCTCGGAAAACCTACGATTTGCGAAATAAAACTTTTGACTGACATCGGTGTGGATTTCGTAGTAGCTATGGATACTAATGATTAAAAAGAACCAAATAAGGTTGACGGAGCAGACGGTGTTAACACTTTGATCATATATATACGATTGTAAATATTTCCCTTGACTCAATCCTTCTTTCATATTGATGTCCGGCAATCATCTGTTCGGTCATAGAGAAGATATTGTACAATCAGTTGTATTCGATCATGAAATGAGTGTTTATTTTGCCTTGTTTTGGTGATGAGGTGTGAAATTGTAATAATAAACTGATTCATTATCCTTAATTTCTTGTTACTTTCTAGGATGAAAACTCAATACTGACAAAACTGAAGTCATGATGTTTACATCAAAGCACAACGCAAAACTTTTAAATAGTGTCACAGTTAAAGTTGGTGACTCCTACATAAAATCCTCAAACTCGGTAAGAAATCTTGGTGCTATTTTCTCCTCAAATATGGACATGGATCAACATGTTAATACGGTCTGCAGAGCTGCTTATGCACAGTTACGTAACATAGGTCGCATCAGACGAGTTCTTTCCGCCGATGCAATAAAATCATTGGTAATCTGTTTGGTGACGTCACGCCTTGACTACTGTAATTCCCTTCTATAGGGTGTCTCAAACTCTATCGTTAACAAACTCCAAAGAGTGCAAAATACAGCTGCAAGTATAATTGGTAAAACAAATCGGTTATGGCATGTTACCCTCATACTCAAAGATCTTCCAGTTAAATGCAGAATACAGTATAAAATTTTGACGCATGCCTTTAAGGCTTCAAACAACCAATCTCCAGGATATATTACAAATATGGTCGAGGTCTACAAGCCAACTAGAGATTTAAGATCACATAACTCTAACACATTGGTTAATCCAAGATCACGTACCTTATATGGACAAAGAAGTTTTATGTGTGCTGCCCCTACATTGTGGAATAATTTGCCTAAAACAATCCGTGAAGCAAACTCATTACGGGATTTTAAAAAATTGCTGAAAACCCATCTTTTCACTGATTACTATATCACATAATGTTAAACGGGACAGATTATAATTTATTATGTGAACATTGTTCTTAACCCAGATTGTTTAAAAAAAGTTTTTATATCAATGCAATGATCTTTTTATAGTAAGATTTAACGAGAATGATATTCTGTGTTTCATTTCTTAGCTATATCCCATGTATTTTAGTATTCTTAATTTTTTGGTATTTCTTTCCTTATTTAAAAAAAAAAAATATTGTTGTAAAATGTAATCTTTATAATATATTATTGTTCAGCACTTTTGAACGTGTTCCAAACATGAAAAGAGTGCTATATAAATATTGTAAATAATAATAAAAATAGAGATTTATAAAATATGCAAACTGTGTCATACGAAAGCAACATATGCAATTCGCATATCTTTCGTCGAAACTAACTTAAACTTATGTTGGCCTAAATAGAGATTTATAAAATATGCAAACTGTGTCATACGAAAGCAACGTATGCAATTCGCATATCTTTCGTCGAAACTAACTTAAACTTATGAACAATTAAAATTTCATTGTACATGCATGTTTTAAATCGTGCAACTTTAAAGTCACTGCGATATGAAAAAGATCTGATCATTTACGGATATAGACAAGAAAAATTGCATGTATCTGTATTTGCTTTTTTAGACGTTTACTCACGAAAAAAAAGGTACATGTAATTAAATTACAAAAAAAATAAAATCAAACAAAGGAGTAGCATTTTACACCATCAACAACAATATAGAAATTGATATAAAACAACAACAAAAGGCTAAATTTAAAAGACACCAAGTCACTCCACGCATATTGTCCGTGTGAAAGCATTGAGAAGAAAGACAAAATAACTAATCGGTGAAAATCGTGAAATGGTTATATTAGATAAAAAGTTGGTAAAATTGCATTTAATCGTCATGTCATTTATAGTGCACAGTGAAAACTATATTCATCAGAGATATAAATTTGATAGCTTCATTTCACATTTGCATTATCAATATGCAAGAAGATTAAAATTTGGCGTATCACTTACCCCGCTTAAATGAAACATTTTTAAGCGATCAAGGAAGTTATCAAATCACTCGTTCGTCAACTTGTTATAGTTGTATAGCAAGCTGTGTGACATTGAAATAACTGGATATAGATGCTGTGAAGAATAGTTATCTTAGCATTTACGTTGTTGATATGTAATAAAAGTATGTCGTACGATTTGGAGTACCTGCAGTAATAGCAAGATCATCGTTAGGACTTGCAAGAAACGACGTCAAAGTGGTATCATTATAAAGAAATGTAAACATTCGGTCGGAATACACAGATATTTCGGTGGTTAAAGTATTGACGTGGTCGCTTAGTGAGGCTCTACTTATTGTGGTACGTGCACACATTTCTGAGATAATTCTTCAGAATTGAATAAAAGTTTCTTATATAACAACATAATTTTATAATGCATAACGACAATGCTCTGATTATCTTTATTTGTCTTTGACAGCTTTCATACATGCAAATGTTATCATGATTTTGAATAGTTAAATAATTCAAAACCTAGTGCTTATTTTTTCTGACATCATCAAAACACAATTATGCAGAATGGATTTAGACAATATAATATTAATACTAAAAAATGTTAATCTCATTAGGAATGATTCCAATGATTTAAAACATCTTTCATGTTATTGATATTTCAGTTGAATACAATTTGGACATATTTCACTGATACCAACTTCAATATGACGACACCCGTGATTTTCAGGGTTTTAATTGTGTTCCTCGTTTTTTATCAAACAAGTAAGTATAATTGCATGCTATAATCACAATGATATTAGTATAGAAAGTCATATGGAACTGATAATGAATGGCATTTTGATAATGTTTAGTCTATCTTATATGTACCTTACAATACTGTTGAATTATAGAATGATATCTTAAATTTAATGTGTCTAATTGTAAATCTCGTTCGTTCGTTAATTACAGTTGTAGTTGCAATTGAACCAGGATGTGAAAACTGTGGTTGTTGCATATACAATATATGTACTGATGCGGTGGTTGAAGGTACAATAAAGGCCAATGTATGTATACTAGGTTGTATCCCGGGTATTACCAGTAACAAATGCTACAACAAGTGTCCTGTTGATTGTTTCACTTGTGAGCAAGTCAAAGGCGTAAACTGCACGACATGCGAGACAGGAAAATATCTCTCAAGTAGTAAGCGTTGTGTAGACTGCCCAGATAGATGTAAAACGTGCACATCAAGAACAACCTGTCAAGAATGTCAGGCTCCATATTTCAATAGCGGCTCACGTGGAAACTGCTCCAGTACTTGTCCAATTAAATGTAAAGCATGCACATCCAGAACACAATGTCAGCAGTGTAATTCACCTTACTACAATGATGGCGCCGTCATGTCCGAGAAAGTGTGTGTGTTTAATACCTGGAATATGCTCATCATGTCAAGAAGGTTATTACAACAAAAAAAGTAATTGTTCGGGTTCATGTCCAAATAAATTTCAGACTTGTTCAGAACAAGATGCTTGTCAGTCTTGCAAAGACGGATATTATAATGGGAAAGAGTTTGATGATACGAACAGTGGTGAAGTGTCTGATTGTTCACTGTCATGCAGGCGGAACTGTACCAAATGTAATTCATACAATGAATGTACAAACTGTAGGCAAGGTCATTACGGACAATATTGTCAGAATAAATGTTCTGTGGGTTGTCAAAGCGGTTTATGCAATATTGCTGAGGGATCATGTGGGTGCAAAGATGGATTTGCTGGATATACTTGTTCTGACTGTACTACAAGTTGGTACGGAGAAATGTGTAACGAGTCTTGTCCTGCTAACTGTAAAGACGTGAAATGTGAGAGGAGTAATGGACATTGTTTTGGGTGTAATTCCGTAAATATCACCGGTGATACCTGCGACCAATGTAAACCTGGTACCTGGGATAACACATGATCATCGGCCTGCCCTGATCATTGTTTCGGTAGAAAATGTATCAGAGAATCTGGACTCTGTGAACCTTGTGATTACCACTTTGATGGCGATAAATGTGAGAATTGTACTGACGGATATTATGGAATTATATGTGATAACAAATGTCCAATGAACTGCAATCAATCGCATTGCAATCGGGATACTGGATTTTGTGAAAGTTGCAAAGACAGGTATGCTGGACCGACATGCGATGATTGCAGAGATGGTTTTTACGAGCTGTTTTGTGAACTTGAGTGTTCAGTAGGATGTGTGAATGTCTCTTGTGACCGACAAACCGGCTCCTGTTCTGGCTGTCTAGATCGCTTTTCGGGAGACAAATGTTGTATAGAAGATGGACATTGTGGAACATGTTCATCCAGTACGAATTGTGAAAATTGCAAGGACGGTTTTTATGGAACAAACTGCAGCATAACGTGCCCAACAACGTGTGCAGAGAATGGGCAAGAAGGGCGATGTGAACGTACAAATGGGAGCTGTTTGAAAGGTATTGATAGTTTCTATGTTGTTTTACAGTCCGTGAACATTACAGAGTTGTAATAATTAATGCTAAATTACTACAGGCATTTTACACAGATGATCATGATAATGAGTATAGTGATCAAACACCAATAATGATACGAAATGATAGGATGAAGAGACAATGGCATGATTCATAGGTTTATTCATTTGTTTTTCAACTTTTTCTAATTAAGTTCAATCTACTAATTAATCAGCTATACATATAACCCATAGCATTGAGTTTCAATATATTGCGTTTACATTTAAGCGGTGAAACCCGGTGATACCATAAGCATAGCACCTTTGGCAGGTGGTGGAACGGCTGCAGTTATCATCAGCATTATTGTTGTTGTACTGATAGTTGTATTTCGTAGACGGTAAATAATAAATATTTACTTCCCATAGGAATGACATTGCATTGTGCTCCATAAAATATGTTCGTTAAAATATTCGTTTGTTTTATATTTGTGGTGTACAATCATACACGTCAATATGTTTTTGCTAATTCATCGATCACTGCAACAAACTAAAGGGATTTAGAAGCTTATAACTTATGTTACATGCAAATTATGTGTGTACCTCTCTATAAACTTTACGTCATGTCAAAAAGATACCATTACGATTTTGAAATCACTTTAATTGATTTCAGTCGGTCAACTGGTAAACTTCATGGAGGTTTAAAAGATGATAATGAACATTGCAGTGCCCAACTTCCTGGTAAGAACTATTCTTTAAGAATGTCATTGTCATGTGATACTTATTCTGTCCATTTCTCTTTGTATGCAGAGATTAAACAAAACTTGTCTCCAAATTTAACTTCCTGTAAACACAAATAAATGCAAGCAAGATAAATCAAGGGCAACAAAATATCTTAGTCATAAAGAAGTGTGTATCAGGTTATTAGTATGTAACCATACTTTATAAACGCTGACAAATCTTACATTGCTTTCACTATTTTATAACAATGGTAATTTTAGATCTTTAACATGAAAATATTGTAATTAACGAAATTAATTGTCACCGATAAAATTAAATTTTGGTCAATGCTAAAGCTGCTATCAAATATATGCTTTTCAATAATTAGTAGATCTAAGAAAAACAAAATGTTATGCTATATGCAACATAATTACGCAAGGTAAAAAGGAACAGGATTATTAGTGACACAGTATTCAGTCATATGAATGAATTGATAACTTGCTTGATTACGCTAGTTTAGTACATTGTTCATATGTACGTAATTATATTATATTACGATTATTACAATCATTTTATTATCAAAAGGAATGTAAAATGTGTCTTAGGAACAAATGTTTCTTCAGTTTTTCAATTCAAATATGACATCCACGTAGTATTTTTACAATTTTATCTACATATTGATAATAATAAATCATTCCATGCCCATCGTCAAAACATGACAATAAAAAATATACTATAAATAAGCATAAACAAGTCGAGCTCGAAGAAGACATAGACGAGGTCGATGACGGTGATACAGTTCATCAAGATACGGTGTATGAGAACGTGGCTAGCATTTATGTATCTGGTTTGGTAGCTTATGTAAGGAAGAAGTCAAAGGAGGATTATAAACAAGAATTTGAGGTGCTTGTTATCCTTGATATTTAGTTATCCTTTGTCGAATGAAATTATGAGCAATACTTCAATACAGTTGTCTGTACTCGATAACAAAACAAATAATGTAATTTTTTGCTAAACCTATGAACCTAAAGCATTTGTTAAATTATATGGTGAAATGATGTCACATAAATATTTCACCCCTTTTTGTAAAGTGTCATTTGATAATTATTCTACAGTATTTCATGTTTATGGAGTGTTATATACATACTTATGTCAATCTAAAAAAACGAAAAAGTTCTCATAAAATACAAATAGAAAATAAATTGTGGATTTAGCAATTACCAAGGGGTGTTATCCAAAGTTGTAAAGATGCAAGACAAGAAGAAAATGTGGTGAAAAAAAGATACAAAGGAGTTTATCCATGTAAGTATTATAATGATGGTTTATTAAAGTTATAATGACAAAGATCAGTTTGGCCTTACTATCTTAAATCCAACACAATTTTCGAGGGTCGTGTTCACCAGTTCATAAACTACAAAATATTTGAAGATATACGTGAGTATAAATGTAGAATACATTCACATGAAATGCCACATGAAAAGTATCCAATCTACCATTCAGTCTGAAACAGAAAAATACATGTATATGTAATTCACTACAATAATTGTATTAATTTGTGTGTGTTAGTTATATCTTTGTTTTAATTATATACTAGAATTTAAATCACTCGTTCCATTTGGAACTTAGATGATCCTCCGAAGTGTTTGTATTTCAGATGACCATTCAAGGGTGAAAATAAAAGGAGATGCTTAGTTTTTCATCAACGCCTGCTACATAGACGTAAGTATTAATTACTAATGTTTGCATCAGTTACATGGTAATTGTACCGTAACATTAGATACTATCTGGACATTGTAGAAGGAAAAAAACACATCAAAAAAGAATCCCACATACCCCTAGCCCGCACAAAACAGTACTTACACCATTCCCACCTAACAAAGAAGAATGCAGCAGACATGCAGGGGATTTAAACCAAGTTGACCTAGCCCAAACTCTCTTGACTTTTCGACCTTTTGCGTAAATGTATGAAAACAAAACCATCTGTTGAAGTAAAAGATGTTTACTATTTTACAGGGATTTAAGGCACCAAACGGTTACATTGCTTCTTTGGGTAAGTTATTTCTAATAAGAAATTCATATTCGCAATAGAGCCAGTGCTGCCTCTAAATACCAGCTTTAGTATATCTTTTAATAGATAGGCTCCTGATTGTAGTTTATGACTGTTTCGTGTCCTTAGGGTAAGTAGACGTATTCTGCACAGTGACAGCTGTGCATAGTGTCCTAATATTCAACAAAACCTCATTTGTCGACCATTTCGAGAGCACGACAATCACTGTATTTAACAACCATACAGTCCAGGATGAGTTTTTCTCTGAATTCGATTTGAGATCATCACACGTCTATTAAGACTGTTTACGTGATCTGTTAAAATATTTTTTTACGAGACATTATCATTGTATAAGCTTAAATCACACATTTCAGGTCCTACAGAGAAAGCTACTGATAAGTTCTATTCATTCTGGAAAATGGTTTGGTACGTGAACAGTTATGTCATTGTAATGCTGACCAACCTTCGTGAACCTAGTGTAAGTTGTTTGTTCCTTACAGTACGCATAATCTTAATCATAGTCTCAAATTAAAGAACATTTGTTCTGGCTTGCGATAAAACAAATAAGTTTAAATTAATCTTACATTTCAGGGTAACAAATGTGACAAGTACTGGCCGAGTGTAAACTGCACTAACACTCATCAAGATATTACGGTATCTTGTCGAAGTATTGAAGTATTCGCTGAGTATACCGTGCGAACATTTGCCATTGAAAAGGTTTGTAAAATATACTGCTAAATCAAGTTAGCATTGGATTAATCTCATGCAAAATTTTGCAAAAGAATATTCCGATCCACGTTTGCTTATTAAGGAAGTTTTGTGAAGTGAAATCCAACTGTCTGGTGAACAGGTAGATAAATACAAATGTTGACAAACTGCGCAATACAAACATAAACCATTAACAGTTTACATCGCGTATTTATAGACTCAATGGGGAGGCAAAATATAGAAATTAAACACTCGCGTTTCTTGTCTTACTTCTATTTATTCATACGTAGACTATATCAGTTACAAGGACGTTTTGAAAACAAGTTTCACTACAAAGCATGCCTTTGTGTATGTAGACAATAACAAATTTGTACAAGATGGCAAATTTTATCAAACTGTTTTGTAACCGATAGCAATTGAAGCCATGCTTTCAATACGGGATGAAAAACATTTGCTAAATTCTAAATTGTTTGTCCCCATTCATGTGGACTTCTATTGCTGAAATTGACTAGTACACTAGAACGTCAATTGTTCATACCAATCTATAACCATTATTTCTATTTCCTACAAGAAATCGAGCAAAAGAACGGTGTACCAATTCCACAACACAGCGTGGCCAGACAAAAGCATACCCGATGAAGTGACAAGTTTGGTTGAATTTTACCAAAGAGTTCGAAGTGCTCCGCGTGTTCTACAAGGTCCCATTATCGTACACTGCAGGTATCAATATCTGCATAATGTCACATCAACTTATATATCAGAACAATGTATAATGACTCGACGTATCGCAGTTTTGATTTCAGATGTTTAAGGATTGTCTGCACTTTACAAACTAACGACACTATGCTTTGGTGATATGTATAAAACATCGTATTTTTTATTTAACTTTTGAATATGATCGGTGGATATTGCATGTGCTAAAGATGTGTTTAATGGCGCCACATGTTTGCTTTTCAATGACACAACAAAACCAAAGTAATAATAGACACCTGTGAATTTGACATAATCATATCATCACAATAAACTCTTTTTTACGTTTTATATTACAAAGACATCGTAATTTGATATCTGCGCTTAAAGTTTTACAAAATATAAAAACGTGCGTAAGGTTTTTTACAATTCAAATAATAAGATTTGCTGAAGCAGTCAACAATCACGTGGACAGAATTTTTTTATGCGAAGCAAATATGACTAAAATGCCTATATTTAGAAACTGTCTTGGAAATTCATAATTTTCTTCGGGTTGTTGTGAAAGGTGAATATACTATGCGATGTTGCTGCAGATTAACGGATCAACGAATGAAATCTTGTTATGTAATTTACAGTGCTGGGATTGGTCGAACTGGAACGTATATTGCCTTAGATAAGTTGACAGAGACTGGTGAAGCAGGGGAGATCATTAATGTGTATGATTGTGTGTATCAGATGAGGCAACAACGAGTTAACATGGTGCAAACATTGGTAAGTTGTATCATAAGATTTTTCTGAATTGACAAGTACATTAGATACATTACAATGCATAATAATTGTGAAAGATATATCTTATGCAATGATTAATAAGCAATTATAGTTAAACGGAAGTAAAAAGAAAACTAAATCACGAAACTTAACAATTTGAAATTAACTTTCAAATGCTCCTTTCCAGAGTTGGCTTGATATATTCATAAAAGTACTTGTTTCATTAAGAATAGATGTTTTAAAACACATTCCATTACTTACTCTGGTTTCTCTTCATTATGTTTTTTTATATCTTTATCAACGGCAATAACCCCAATGAAAACAATTGTTTTAGGAGCAGTACGAGTTCCTGCACAAAGCTCTTGTTCACACGCTGACGTTTAACTGTGCAGCAATACGGGCCGAGGATTTTGAAGCATACTTAAGAGACACAAGTGAAATAAATTTCTACCAGAACTTCAAGTAAGAGACTGTTTGATTGTATAAATATTAAAGGGGAACCCTGAGACTACATCATATGCGAAAATATTGTCTTATTAAACATATATTATCTTCTCAAACCACGGGACAAAACACAAACCCAACGCATAGAAGCATACACAAAATAAAAAAAGTAATGCTGTATTGCTTACAAAAAATTTCTACCAACATGTACTGTCATCGAATTAAATCAATATGCCATTGTTTGTATGACCTTTGTTTCATCGGCTTCAATATAATTTATGATTTTGTTACTGAGGGACAATAAAGCCATTGCTATACATGCGGATTACCAAGAAAGAATGCATATAGCAAATTGATGGAATGTGACATAAACTCTGTGAAAAAATAGATGCATATCGTCCGATGGATCGTTTACGATTTAAAGTGGAATATTGTAATTATCATGAAAATTTTACAGCAATTAAAAACCGTGATGGACGAAGAATCATCGGAGGAATTACAAGCAAGGAGAGCAAATGGTAGTCATGAAGACAAGAACAGAAAGAAAAGTGATATACCAGGTATCTCTTCTTCAAATCACACAGGCTACCATCAATCTAAATTTAATGAGAATTCCTGTTTTCGATATATTATTGTATTGCTGTAAATGACAGCCGATTAGGTTTGTCGATTGTTTCGTTTGATATTTGGGATGTATGATACATGTTTTGAGGTCAATAGTTTCATTGCGTCATGGTTTGGTTGTTGAACTGATTCTTTTCATGTGTTTTGCCAGGGATAAAACAGTTCCGTCTGTCCCTTTGTCGAATGCTATAAACTTTCATTTATAATAGAACTAAAACATACAGTTTTTATTTTGTTTTTATTTTCATTCTTCATAATATTTTGAATAAGTAAATACGCAGAAGTCCGGTGGCTGTACGATTACGCAAGAACACTCCAATACCAGTATGTGACTGTTTTGAAAAACAGTTTTTACAATGTATATCTAACATTGTCATCAAAGCTTTTATTCCCAAATAGGTGACAGGTATCGCCCAAGATTATACATTTGTCGAAGATTCAATTCCTCAGACTACACCAACGCCGTATACGTAACTGTAAGTTTACAAGAAAACAATATTCAAGTGTATACAAGTAAATGTCTTTCTAATGGGTTTTTATTACAGACATGTAGTGGTGTGAATTTCCTGAATTCTATCATTACGTGTAAGTTTAAACTTCCAATTATAATAAGGAGATTGACTGGTGTAAATATTTTGAGAGTATTTTCAGGGTTTCAAGAAAAAGAACCAGTATATTATCGCCCAATCTCCGCTACCAGAGACAGTGTTTGACTTCATATGTTTGATTTACCAAGAAAACTGTAACTGTGTAGTATCTATGGAAGACCCTGATTTAATAGGAATGGTATAACATTCTGTTCATTATCTCCTTTATTGTTCGATGTAAATCTGCGATTGTCCTTTTCAGAAACAATACATGGCACCATATTCAGTCTTTACTTATATAATTTACTGCACACTCTCTCGGTATAGTTTCCTTGAATCTGAACAAGAATATTTTGTTGTATTTTTTTTTTTGTAACTTTTTATTTCATACGAACTTTCCTTGATACCGCAAGATACTATTAGAGTCCTATTTATTTCAATATGATTTAGGCATTCTGGGATTTGTTATACAGACGATTCGATTTGTTTTAAAAACTGCTCAAATCGCTTGACTCGCTTGTCAACTGCTATCCATTTTAGCATTACGTAACCATGCGTTTGTGTAATAATTTTGTAAGTTAATACATATACTTATAGTTTACAACTTTGGATGTTGCTTTAATTCAGGAGATTGGAGGCTACCTATGGACTGATAATCAAGCTTTGACTTGTGGAAGTTTTACTGTGAAATCCTCAAGATGTGATTCGACACAACACTACGTTTTGAGGAAGCTGAGTATCAAGAACACAGACAGGGTGAATGACACCTTTGTAGTATTTATCGCGTTCCCATTGATGTTTTAGTTTGAAATGTGAAAAACCGTATGTACAACTGCCTAGTTGATATTCACCCGATTGTTGAATCTATGCAAAAATAAACAAATGATTACAAAGTTTTAATATGTTGAATTATTTGCTTGCAATAAACTAATATTTTCTACGCCATAGTGTCAGACCAACCGTTCCTGTATGGCAGTTTGAATAGCAATATACGTTTTCTATAACTACTGACATCTTGTTTTAAATTTTGTTGTAAATTTTCCTAATCTATAAAAGTACGCATGATCAATCGGTGCTACAAAATATGTATACTATTGTACTAATATCTAAAATCCAGCGGTCTTGAGGAAACGTGTCATTTAGTTGTTGCTATTTAAAGTTATTTACATTTTTGATATTTCAGCATTCGTCAGGCGAAAGGGTCGTGTATCATTATCAAATGGATAATTGGAAACATACCGTGAAAGTACCCGCTGATGCACGTCAGTTTGTACAATGTGTAAAAGATGTCAGCAACAAAGCCAGTGAAATGATGAACGAACAAGGCCCAATTCTTGTTCATTGCTTGTTTGTATTAAACTTATGCGATAAAAACAAATTAAGTTGTTCCTCCGTCTGGTTTAGAGCTATACAAATGGCCAGCTAATGCCAAGTGACAGTCAGATATACAACGTCTCTGTCATAACTATTATATTACGTAACTAATGTCTCCATCAATGTTGCACTGTAAATTTCATAGTAGATTATATATAACAATAATTGAATTCCATGGTGTTTATTGTTTGTAATTAACTTATACATTAAAACAAAATTAAACTGTTCCTCCATCTAGTTTCCAGCTGATGGCCAGCTAATGTCAAGTGACAGTCAAATATATAACGTCTCTTTCATAACTATTCTATTGCGTAGCTTATGTCTCCTTCAATGTTGCACTGTAGATTTAAAAGTAGATTATATATACCTATATTTGAATTCCATGTTGTTTATCATACTCTATTGATTTGCTTTGTTTGGATAGACCAAACCAATCCCACTTGTATATACCTGTTAGGAATGGCGCAAAACGTAGCGGTCTCTTTTGTGCTGTTGGAATTATTTTGGAGAAGATAGAGGCTGAAGGACAAGCCAGCGTACCCAACACTCTGAGACAACTTCGTACTCGAAGGGAAAAGGCTATACCTAACAAGGTTGATAAATCTCATTATTATAATGTACATGCAAAACACGGCGATCAGTGGGTTGTCTCCCCTAGAAAATATACTTAAATTTGTCGGATACATGTATATGAAAATAAATGCCATGTTTACATATTTGTTTTCTATTGTTCACATCTGTAATAATAAGTTAGGGAAAATCTGCTGGGAAGATTTTGCTTATGTTTCTTTCTCAAATATAGTATTCTTGCATGCCGATATTAGCGTACAATTTGTGGTATGGTAATAGTTATTTAGCTGCAACTACTTGGTTTTCTAGAAAAGTTTAAGCAATATTAGTGATTGCAAATAAATAATTATTCTGCATCTTCCACTTTCATTTATGAATCGATTATAAAACGTATGTTTGTGTCTATTCCAGGAACAGTTCGAGTTTTGCTTTCGCAGCGTTAAAGCCCACTTGGACTTAAACAACATGTACTCCAACTTTGTCCAGTGACGTTATACAGTAAACATCGTGCAGTATTCATCGTGCTATTTAAGGATAATATGTGTCATTATGTCATTATAAACAATACAAATGAGGACAATGCGTTGTCAAATACGGAGTTTTTGCATAGTCACTAACAAATCGAATAAATGGATATAATAATGTTAAGTGTATAATTATCAAAATATTACATATCATTTACATTAACAGACAAACTAACCAAATATAAGTATATGAGTGAAATCCCAGCAAACATGTAATATAAACAGTCATATGAGACAAATTTATGCGTACGATTTTATATTCACTGCAGGGTGACATAATTAGTTCTTTGTTGAATAAAATTCAAATAGAAAATTACATACGCTAAGTTGAAATAGTTTGCTGATTTATCTCATATGTAAAAATTGTAAGTATCTTAGCACCTTATACGTATGTTTCACAAAATCAGCATTAACTAATACTCACACGTCATAAATATACATTAGTCAAATAACAAATATACATTAACTCAAATGGTAATAAAATTAACAGTCTCATATCAACATTTCATGTTTACTAACTACCATGAATTCATTATAATTATTCATTACAACGTTTTTAATATGTATGTACATGTATATGGCTTTTTTTTAGATATTTGTAACAAACCAATAAAAAATAACATCATTGCATTTTGTTAGTGGTTTATCACATAATGTCATTGTTTATGCTCTCACTGAAATCGTGCATACAGTTTGAAGAGTTTGGTTTATGCAATTTCAGACAATGCAAATTGAATAATGTTTAATCAGATGAGAGTATCAATAATTTTACACACAGATATAAATAAAGCATCCACGTTATAGAACATATTGAAATATATTATAAGATATATTCTAAGAATGCGTTTTGTATATTTCGATCAAATTCAAGACCAAGGAAAGTCCAAGTATTGAGAATTCATCTTTCCGCACATACGCTGTTAATACACAACGCATCAATCGTAACAGTAGTAAGCAAACATAGCTTCAAAAGAATACAGAGCCTGGCAAAACATACACAAAAAAGAAATTATTTTTAATCCTTTAAAAAGCACGACGGCATCACATTCGACATTGCCTATAGTTTGTTGCTACCGTCACTTGTACCTCGAGTAATAATCTGACAAAAGGAGATGTAAACCAGAAACATCCATGGGAACCGGACCCCCTCCGGACTGGGCTGAAAGCCTAGTTTTCAGAGAATTCCGATTTGCGAAGAACTTTTGTTAACTTCTGAAAAAATGGGACTTGTAAAATCGTCCAAATCCAGTTTTCAGGGGTTTTACTTTTTATATTACATACAAAACAAAGATCAAGGGCATAAATGAATAAGAGCCACCCTGTGTGCCATTCTTATTGTAAGACATTCACAATATTAAGACCGTTTGTTTCAAATGTGGTCTTCATATCACCGTATTACTGCTCTAGTGCAATTACATTTGAAACATTAATAATGTCAGTCACGCAGTTGAAAAGGTCTAGTTAAGTTTTATTCAGATATACCCTATACATTTTTCAAATTTAAAAATCTCAATACAATTACCATTCAAATGGAGTATTAGCCTTGAAATAACGTTTCATAAGTTTACATTCATATCGAACAAATCGAGTAAACTACATACTATGATAAGAAATTCATTACTGGTGCATCTTGCATTGATTTCCGTGAAGAAAACATGTTTTAGTTATTTCATTGTACAATTCTATTCGTGGATGTGTATTTAATGCAATAAAAATTTATAAACGTATACAATGAATTTGTTTGTAGAACTTTATTTGTATAGCGACAATTGTCTCGTAAAGAGCAAAAACCCTGCTTGAATAGCCGAAAAAATCTTTTACAAATTTCAAAGAAAGTTTAAAATATCAACATTCATTTGAACCTTTTGCTCACAAACAGTTGAATAGCAGCCATATCGAAGTTAACACAAGAAATATATTTTTGAACATTTTGGAATAGTTATATAATGGACGGACGTCGCACCAAACAGGTAACATTTTCATAAATTTTATGACATTATCATTAAGATAATGAAATGCGGTGGGCATATATGTTAACTTTCGTTCAAACACCAATTAAATTAGTTGTTGACACACAAACTGCATTGAAGCTGTTGTTAAAATAGTTCAAGTGATGAAAAAATAATGTTACCCATTTGGCGCAATGCAACAGATTCCCTTGTCAATTAATGGACTCGTCATCGGCTACTGTCCCATTCACTGTCCCGTACATAAAAGATAATACCCGATGAGTACTTATAGATTTTATAAAGATTTCATTTTTTGATTTTATACCATATCAAGCTTTCTAGCACAAACAAATATTGATTTTAGTTTGTACTCTTGAATACAAAAAAATGTTTTATGTAGGTAATTTGCGTCTCATGATATTTTAGACTAACCCAACGAAACTTATTATAACCGTTATTAACACACATATATATTCAATAAATGATCAAATACAAATACGACATGTGTCATACACAAGTGCTCATGCTGTCCTACGAAATATAAATTATTTTAGCGTCTAGTAAAAAATAGGCCCTAACCATCTAGAGGACTACGAATTTCGGATATATTTTTGTTGAAATATTTTATTCACATTTCAAGTATGAGAACTCAATGATAAAAAATGTTCTTAATACTTGTTTTATTGTTCGTATTTAAAAAGTTGGGAATCGAAGCATAATATTATACCATTTGTACATATTGGCTACGATTGCGGAAGTTTCAAGTATTATTAAGTCGTAACAATGCCAGCTTTTACTGGAAGATTAAGAATTTGAGAAGCAAATAAGGAAGTTATTTACATCGTAGATGAAAAGTATAAGGTTAGGCCCACAAAACGAATTTAATCCCCGTTTAGCTTTGCTGCTGAACGTTTTAAGTGGTTACTTCCGGGAATCTGGTTTCTGTCCTTATTTGTATTGTCTCATGTATTGCGTTTTCAGGTTGGGGATTTTGGAGGAAAGGCAGTATTTGGGAATGTTTTCGTGTGTGCATTTTTAAATTATTTTCATTTCTTTATACTTATTATTGACAAATAAAATCGTAATTTCTTATCATTGTCAACTTTAAAAAAAACAAGTTGCAACTAAGAGATAAATAGGTGCCACCTTACTTATATATATTTACTTATATTTTCATAATCTTCTAGTTATTAACTTGCATCAGACTTCCTTTTGTTCGAGAAACGTCAATCCCTTCTACAAAACAAGCGTTATTTCTTTCCAGATAATTTCTTTACTCACAATGGCGAAATGCTGTGCAATATTATTTCCTGTATTATTATTGCAACCGTTACTACAAACCGGTTGTGAGTATTACACATACATTGTATTTTACACATTGTCAAAAAAAACATAACGTTGATTAAAATACATTCAACTACTAAACTAATTTAACTATATTGATGTTTTTGTTTTATTTATAGAAATAGTAAAACACGTATTTGTGCTCTTTGCATGAATTAACACAATCATTGAATAAAATGTAATGACAAAAAGTTGTTTTGTTTTATTAGTACTTGTATCAGCAATAGAGCCAGATTGTGAAAACTGTGGATGCTGTGTTAACATGACATGCGCAGAAACATATATAAATGGAATGGGTTATGTTAATAATTATTGCACACATGGTTGTGTAACTGGTATCTGGGGCTACAGATGCTACAATCCATGCGACAGTCAGTGTTTGACCTGTGACCAATATGTTAAGAACAAATGCACATCGTGCACGGAAGGGAATTACCTCAGCTCCGGTAGGTGTATAAATTGTAACGAAAGATGTAAATCATGTACATCAGCAACACAATGTCAGGAATGTATGGATCCATACTACAACGAAGGTAACGTCACAGATTGTTCTTTATCATGTCCGGAAAATTGTCGCTGTCAAGATATTGGTGTCTGCTCATCCTGTAAAGATGGTTTCTACAATATCAACAATAAATGCCAGGATACATGTCAAAATAATTGCAAAACGTGTATCAGTAACAACGAATGCCTGTCGTGTAAAGATGGGTCCTATCTTGGAAACAACAATGAAATTAGAGACTGCTCACTTCGTTGTCTCGACTCGTGCTCCAAGTGCTTATCTTCAAATAAGTGTACACAATGCAATACTGGATGGTACGGCAATACATGTAAGTTCCCATGTTCAGTAGGTTGCATCAATGGACATTGTACCATTGGAAATGGCACGTGTAGTTGCAGAAAATGGTTTACAGGCAATCAATGCGATGATTGCGAATCAGGAAGATATGGCGAGGATTGTGAGAAAGCATGCTCAGTTGGTTGCAAAGACAATGAATGTAACAGGACAACTGGATATTGTAGTCAATGTAAGTCAATAAATATTGTTGGTAATTTTTGTGATAGATGTGTGGTCGGTAAATGGAACAGTGATTGTATGTCTGAGTGCCCTGCACGTTGTAAGGAAAGTGATTGCATAATGCAAAAGGGGAACTGTTATTCATGTAAAGGCAATTTTCGCGGCGATAACTGTGACCGTTGTACTGCTGGTTACTACGGCCCAAATTGTGTTTTGAATGTCCCGAAAACTGTGAAAACCTAGTTTGTTACCAGTCTAAAGGAACGTGCCTAAGTTGCAAACATAACTTTGCAGGACCGACTTGTAACGAATGTGCTGCTGGTTGGTACGGACTGGATTGCAACACCCATTGTTCTGCTAACGACTGCTTTGGTAATATTTGAGATAAGGATACCGGGAATTGTATTTCATGTCCTGAAGGATTTTATGGATCGCTTTGTGAACTTGGCTGTTCACCAGGATGTATCAATCGATCTTGTCACATTGACGGTTCTTGCTTGCGCTGTTTACCATCATATTCCGGTGACAAATGTTGTATTGAAAATGGACATTGCCAACTTTGTTCGTCAAATACAGACTGCGAAGTATGCAATGAAGGCTTTTGTGGTACAAAATGCAACAAAACTACATGTGTGAATAATGGTTCACCTCAAAAAGGCAACAAAACAACCGGTAAGTGTTAAGCTTTTATGCTCTGCATTGCATTTTATTTGTAATTTGGCGTGTATCGTTTGTTGATTGAATAATCGTTCTCAAATGTGAACGAAAATTAATTGACTGGCTATTCAACATTTGCACTTGACTTATACGTAAATGTTTGCGCATAATACAAGTCAATTGTTTTGACAAATTTATTTTCTACTAAATATTGTATAAGTCGTAAATTGAGACCAGCTACTTTCAATATTGGTGTTATTGCAAAACGCCTCTTCCATACACCGCTTCCGATGTATTTTGCAATTCACACCGAAGTCTCGAGTGTAATCGGTATATCCGTTGGGATATCATCTGCTATCATGATTGTTTTAGCAGTCTTTACCTTCATTTTACTGCGCAGATGGTAAACAATATTTTTACTTTCGAGAATAAAATATTTCTGATAAAGTTTTGTTCATTATGATATCACCCTTAGGACTGGCAAAGTTGGCGTATTATACACCTTTTTTCGCACAGTATCTCCCGAAGGTCTTCTTTTTTCCCGAGCGTCTGGCTGAGATAAGCCTACTGAAGCTCATCAACCGACTGCATCAGTTTGAACCAATTCTCACGGTTGCTGTTTTATGCCTTTTTTAATGGTTTTATGAAAATGCTTACCTACTATCTTTTCTATTCAACTAAAGTTTTGGATGATGTTACCGTATGATTACATAAAATATTTTCGAATCTAGTAATTAGTTTCGCATTTCTATTCAACTTATGTTTAGCAGATAGTATATTAAATTTGCTTACAGTGGTTTCGTCGTACTTATCAGAAAACAGCGAGCATTGAAAAAACAGACGGAATTAAAGAGAGAACCAAGTTATATGAATACTGAATTACAGCCTGTATCTCCTCAAAGTGCTATTTCTGATGGTGATGTTCATAATTCTAGTAAGTAGTTTTTTAGGTGTCTACCTTACATCTCCAGCTAGTTCAGTGATCAAATTGAACGTTTGTGTCCATATTTATATGATGTTGCATTATTAGAAATATGTATGTAACACCAGGTACCAATTTTAAATAAAAAAGCTAAATGGAATAATGATTTAGATTTGAATGAAAAATTTAGTTGGAAATATACACTCAATGTACCTTATATTATTACTACAGATCCAAACCTATTGTGGCTTCAATACCGTATTAATCATAGGATTTTAGGAACAAACCATTTACTGTGTAAAATGCGTATCAAAAATAACAATTTATGTACATTTCGTAATGAAGAATCTGAAACTTTAAAGCATTTATTTCATGATTGTACCATACATAAAACGTTTGACATTCTTTAAAGACATGGGTTTTAGACAATAACATTTAATCGAGAATACTATGGTCAACAACAGATCTCATATTTGGAAGTCCACATACCATGACCAAATTCTGATATAGCATTAAATGTTATTTTACTTTTGGCTCGTAAATTTATTTTTTTCATGTAGATTCAAGTCGCAAATTCCAATGTTGAATAATTTTACTAATTATATGTCAGCTCAGATTAAAATTCAATAATATATAGCTAAGAAATCATATAATCTAGTCAAATTTAATAACAGATGGTCATGTTTTCTGACAGCACGTGAGACACTCCCTGCATAATTTCCATGTGTTATATGTACATTTTTTTATTTAATATATAATAACAACCGACATTTTGTTATATTTGATTTTAAACTGTTTAATATGGTAACTTGCATCTTTTTGCAATTATAATTTGGAAGACTCCCTTTAGTAAAAAATTGGCATTCTTTATTATTTCTATTATCCTTTCTTTTCTTTTTTGATTATTTTCTTTCACTCATCTTCCCCAGATCAGATTTCACTTTTTATTAATTATTACATCTGTTTAATACAGGTAAACGTACCAACGATTCGATACACAGCCTTTTTTATACTTTTTCTTTGCTGATACATACATGATAAAATCTAGTGTAATATTTTTTCCCCTTTTTTTCCTTTTGAAAAACTACATTAATTCTGATGTGTAATACTGTGTTACTTGTCAAACCATTGAATGAATTACATAAGAACTCATATGGTCATGAAACAAAAACAGTAAATGGTGAGATACTGGCATTTGTCATCATGTTTCTTTCAGATGTTGGTGAATATGAACAAGTTCGTGCCCAAATCTAAATGATATTACATTAGTAGAGATATGTTAAATCAAGTTCCAATATAGCGTCTTTAAGTCAAGAAGCCTATCATTCATTTGTTTATGAAACAACCATAAGGAATAGTGGGATATTAACATTTTGTATTATGTTTTCTTCCAGATGTTGGTGAATATGAACGATTAGGTGAAAGGAAACACGGGGATATCACTGTATATGAACAGATTTAGTTCACACATCACTATATATCAAGCAATGAAGCACAGATCTGAATAATTTGACTATATCTGGTGATGGTCAACAAAATGGTCAAAAAATGAATAGATGTTATACACAAAGTTAAGATGAAGTCTTAAACGTTTTGATGGTCACAGAGGACTATGTTTGACCACTTTAATACATGACTTTATGTATATAATTATATAAATGTGGATGTATATAGACTTATAGAACATCTCGTTATTAAGATATTATGCTGTATATATGCACACAAATATTTGGAAACCTTCAATAAACAGGAAGATAAAGTTATAACTATTTCGTTTTAAGTTGTATTAACAAAAGCACAGGTCTTCTTATAAAATACGGAGGAAGTTTAAATGATAACTGAACATATATTCGTATTATATGTATCACAATTGATTAATGTGGTCTGCAGCGTATCATTTTATAATATGACAATGTATAGATATACATGATTTTAAATCAAATGTACTGACATGAGGCTCATAATGAATCAGTCCAACAGATATGTATGTTTCGCGTCTTGTAAAAATATTGGGTGATTTTCGACTTAAATATCAGACTCATTGTTTCTTCATCATATTAATATATCATTACATAATAACATTCAGAATAATATAGAAGTTTATTGTCGAAGTCAAATTCGTTGTTGTTATTTTCGTGTAAGCATAACCTTTCCTGTTTCCTTGTTATTGTCAGTGATGATAAATGTACATGTCGGACGTATGATGTTTTTCTTATGAAACTAAAACTCGAGATTGCTATCCCAACCACCAATCTTTTCCCATTGTCCACAAACGTTTATAAACAGGACATTTTCTAAATTGATGTTCTAGTACTTATGAAATACTACCGTCAGCGTTAACCACCATTTACATTAAGATCTTAATCATAACGCTATCTCCTTTTGTCTCAAGTTTAACAGGGGCCGTTCTCTTTACATGCTTGAAATTAAAAACTCCTTTTGCTTATTATATAGTACTGGTCATTGTTCGTAGATCTTATTTGTAATAAATGCCGTAAAATATGATTACGTTTCGGTGCATTTCACTCTAATGTTTGTCTTCCATTTTATGATCTAGTGTACTATCTTCAAAATACTGATAAAACTTTTCTCACGAAAAGAATCAGAATAATTAATTTCATGTTGTCCAGTATTATTTAAAAGAAGGAAAGATAGGATTTAAATCGAAGGAATGATAATACAGACACAAATATTGAACAGAATATTGAATTGATAGGAACATAAACAAAGGAAATTTGACACGATCGAGAGATTGCCTTCACATAGAATCAAGTTATTGCTCGTCCTTTATTTGTCATTGTAATACTACTGATAAAGGGATGATATCGTAACATTCAACGGTGTAAAATGCGCGAAACAATGGTTGAAACAAAATACCATTTTGTCTTACTCTTCCCTGTATACATAATCTAAGAAGGCATTTTTACCGCCGAAATATCAAGACCACTCAAGTTCACAAGTTTAATATTCTAGTAAGTTTGCAGTCAGAGAATCTAGTCAGCGGTCTTGCAAAGTATGTATTTTATGCTTCCGAATTAAGGATTTTTTAGATAAAAAACATTTAGTTTGTTTGATTTATTATTTGGAAAAAGATATGACAAACTATATGGTTAATATCCAAAATATTTGTAGAAATATTTTATCTATACCCATACATTGTATATTCAACATATGCAGCTACACACCAGGCCACCTCAGTACAAGTAAGCAAATATACCAATAATAAGTGGGTTCTATATTTTGTGCATCATACGAACTATAAGGTATATACATAATTTTTACTAATCATATGTGTTCATTCTGTTGTACGATATGTTGAAATGGGACGATGGCCAATATCAATGAACTTTAAGTAATAAAAAGCAACAGTAAAAATCAAACGAAAAAACTCAACAACACGAGATTACATTTTTCTCGTGAATAGCAAGGCATATTACCCAAATAATCAGATATGTTTTCTTTCGTTTGATTTGTTTTACAAAGTCGCATAACCAATATACCGCAATAAGTTATTCATTTGTGAAAGTGAAAGCACTAGTACTTCTTATATTTTCCTACACGATGCAGAAGAATAACATGTATTTTGAAAGTTTGGCTTGTGATATTTAGTGTCCCTGTTTTATATTATATGCCTGTTTAACATGCTTACACCATTACATGCACTACTCGGTACTGAGTCATTTTATCTAATATATAACATTTAATTACCACTACTTCATGAAGTTTGTTTCACATTATATTTGCTTGGACATTTGTATTCAATACAATTAATGATGTGATACGTGTAATAAATATAACAATACACCAGTATAAATTATTTTGTAGAAAATAGCCATGCCGCCTTTCGATACCTTAGTATGGAGTTTATATTTGATGGGAGTGATTTACATCCATTACATAAAACTAGACTATTGAAAATAATAGATTGATTAGAAACATTGAAAAATTGGATACACATATGTACCTTGATGAGGCAACGTTGCGTACGTATAAATATACTGATAGTGTAAGGGTCAAATGCAGACCAATGTATACACACTACTTCTTTTTGTCACGGATAAGTTGACCTTTAGGAAGTTAATGCGTACACACATATATATTGTTTGTGTTCTGTACAAAATATCGAAGGTTTTTTTTTACTAAAGCAAGACGAATTTTGATCAGACGATTTAACACTGTGTATATGTATGTATCGTATTCAACGCTTTGTAAATTTGGTTTCCTGTATTACCTGTATCACCTCATATGCATTGTAAAATAATACCAAGTACTTGACACAGTTTGAAAACTTGGCATACAGTGAGAAATATTATTACAATTTTTTAATTATTTTCTGTACTGTACACTTGTCATTACTGTACTCATTTGATAAATGGATGCTCTGGGAAAAAACTTGAACCAAGAATGAATAAAATTCAGTTTAGTTTTCATGTTCTTCAGTGCGAAATCCATGTAAGCAAGTAAACGTAATCTATAACCATGTTCTGAAGACAATGCATATACAATGCACCTTTGACCATTAATTCTTTAAATGGCATTAGTCTTACCACAGGAGATTGAATTTTTATCCATATGTCACTTGCTACAACAAATCACTCGTATATGTATATAATATAAATCAAAGAACTGAAAGTACTGTCGGAACTTTATTTTTTCATATGAGATAAGTCACTGGTGTTGCTCGCAACACGACAATGACTGTTAGGCGAAATCCTAAATTAGGAACTGTACAGTTGATGGATATTCATGCTTAGAAATTGACATACACCATCTCAATATTGCCATCTAATTATGTACATATTCTGATATTCATGTGCTAAATTCCATCAACCTAGCATGATGGTTATCTAAGTTATCAGATGTTTCGAGTTTTTTATGTAACCCATTATCTAGCCTATAATGTTCCGAATCCATCGGTACCAAAATAAGCATTGTTGCTGTCGTATTTACTGATTTATTACATACCGAAAAGCTCTTCAAAACGCTCCATTTTAAAAATATATATTGATTATGATCACATATCACTTTAAATGTACACGACAGTGTTAGAAACGAATTTAAATTGACCTACATAATTCGTTTAGAGATAATCTGGTTTTGAAGAGTTATTCGATTTTCCATGTTTTTAGTTCCATACTGGGAACAAAATTGCTATCGATAATAGAAATGAACTGACATAAACCACTATCGATTAATTAATCGCAGTTTTTTTCAGAAAATCTATATAATTGGTATGTGAATTATATTCAAACTTAATATCATGATGTTGGACTATATGACAGGTTTTGAAGTGAAAGTAAAAGTTTATTGTAAAAAAATATAGCTATTCTATACTATAGCTAGCCGTTATAAGGCGATATTTGCCGATCTCGCTATGGAATATACCGAGATCGCACGATTTCATTAGTTCCATTACGATCCTTCTGTCTTAACACCATAATACCCTTCACACACTGTGAACCAACATAATGATTGCGAACTTTACAATTTTTTCGCAAATTTATGTGCACCGCCATTCTGTTCCCTGCACTTCGACGGGAAAACCCCTATTTCTATTTTTGGAATTTATTCGACTCTAAGCTCTAGCCGATAGTATCGATCGATACGCGTTATGGATATAAACCTAAATATCATGTCAAAAAGTCACATATAAGACATACATCAATAGTAGATTACTGTAATTACATGCATACTTCTGTAGAGAAATTACTGACCTACTGAACGAAAGCCGAAAGTAGAACTATTTTATGCTAAACTTGGTGTCCGTCCACAATCTTACAGTACACAATAGAGTGAGAGTGGGAACGGGAATCATGACAGTTATGGAGCCCACGGCATTTTAGTAAGTCACCGATAGCGAAGGAATTTGATTGAAAATCAAATTCCAACAAGGAATGAAACACCGTTCTTAGCCCAACCACTAGGAACGCGTAAAACTGGTATTATTACACATGAATGCTCTAACTTGTAGCATTATTTACAAAAGTACACTAAAATTTACCACGAGAACTAGTTTAGCATGTCCAAAGTGTAAAGAATATCCGTGTTTTTCTCAAATTCAGCATGAAATTCGGTTCCAACATCTATCATTTATACACACAGAACACCGAAATGAATAAGATATTAGCATTTAATATAAAAATGTATCTAGACAAATAATTCTATATACCACATTTACTATAATAATTGTATGTTCTTTGTTCTACTTAGTATTTATTTGTAAATTATTTATTACAAAATGATATTTCTTCAAAGGTAACTCTTGATTCCCCCCAAAACCACAAGGTGCATGAGTTACTTCCCTTCGTACCAGGCTGGGTACGGGTTTTGAAATTTATATACAACCTTATTCAGTGCGGAATAGTTACGAGGGAATTCCCCAAAATGTCAACAATAAATTTCCCAACACTTCAGAATAACCGCCATAGTACAAGTATTATATACATATGTGCCACGTGAGCATTGTTTATAGATATAAATAGTAAATTCTACTGTCTTGAAACTTTATAGCCCAAAATAAACCCAATTAATGATAAAAACTGGACTTTTGTTCGTTTTGACAGATGGCGGGAAAAAACCCGTTTCATTCCTTGTGTTTATATATAGATTAACAGTCCGAGGCTATATCTTAACTTTATTCTGGGTCATAATTTTAATCTCCTGTGGTCTTACCTACAATAGATACTTATATGAAATAACATTAATACGATCAACAATACAAAGATTGTATTGAAGTATGTGTTTGTGCCTAAACTTTTGTCAATGCTTTGATATAATAGTGCATACGGAATATAATAATAGGAACGGTGTCTAAGTGCTGTACAATTAAATTTATTTCTGCAAATGAATCAGTGAAAGAAACAGTGTTGCCATTTTTATTCGAAGCCAGGTGTATATAAATTTGGGATTTCGGTACTTTAGTAGTATCCGTTAATAGCATGATAATGAAACAACATCATTTACTTATTATACTTTGGTACATCACTTAGATTAGACAGGGAATGAGCTGGAAAATACATCACTACCGAATTGAGTAAAGCTAAACTACTGATTTTCCTTCAAGGACAAGCATATCAAAATTGTATCAGCAATATAATTTTCAATAACCCACCTAAACAGAATGTACGGTGTTCAGACAATCATGTGGGGAATATGTTATTTTGAATTTGATATGTTTCCACTACTGTTAAATATCTTCCTAATTTCTGGAAATTGTGGTATACAAAATCTTACGCCATATATGTCACGAAAATAGTACGAAACTGTTAAATGACTATTCTAGAAAAAAAAACAAGTTGAATAACCATTGAATGTATAGTTTTGCGTTCAACATATCATGTTAAAAATCTACACTGCATTTTTGTTATTATATGAATAAACATGTAAGTTAATTAGGTATATAACCACTTTACGGAATTTTTGATATAACATTTTTAAATTTTGCTAAGAACACAAAAATAATATCGTATTGTTTAAGCACATACAGAATCGGAGAACGTAATTAGACAACTGTGATTCAGATGGGTTTATTAAGACTTTGCATCTTGAAAATTATCAGTCATTCAATCGTGCAAATTTTACTGGATACATACCATTTTAGAATTCAGATGGGATTACGTGTTAAATTCACGGCTGTCAGTGATTTTATACTCTAAAATATGCAAAAGTTTATTGTCAAACTTAGACTTCTATTAAATTGATTTCCTTTCCAATGTTCATTATCGGAAGGAGTGTATTGACATTTATCTGCTCTAAACGAAATGAAGCAATCGAGCTCGGGAATATTTCTTGTATTGTTGTTACAAATGCATGTGCACTGTGAGTATTACAAACGTTTTTAGTTAATATACAAGTCTATGAAAAAACATATAAGAACCGATGAATAGAATGTATACTGCAGAAACTAGTTTACTTTCAGAGTAAGCAGTAAACAGTTAATACAATTAGTAATATTAGGTTCGTACTAACATTTTTGTCTGTATTTCAATACGTTGATATTCTAGTTACATATGTCTGCGTATTTTGTCCAAATCAGCATCGATCACTGTTGTTGCAATTTCTTAAAAATGTTTATCTTATTAGTGATCAGTTCTGAACGACAACCGGGTTGTGAAAATTGTGGATGCTGTGTTGGCAAAGTATGTTCAAGAACTTACGTCGATGCGCAGAAAATTTATGTTGATGAGTATTGCACAAAAGGTTGTTGTATTTATGGCTACAAATGCTACAACAAATGTTCCGAGCAATGTTTGACCTGTCATCGGCTTTATGGACAAACATGTACATCATGTACTGAAGAAATGTACCTCAGTTCCGGTGACTGTATACATTGTAACGAGAGATGTAAATCGTGTACATCAGCAACACAATGTCAGGAATGTAATCCTCCTTACTACAATGATGGTAACGGAACAGATTGTTCATTATCATGTCCAGGAAATTGTCTATGTGAAGATGAAGGCATTTGTTCATATTGTCAGGAAGGTTATTACAACATTCAGAATATGTGTATTGACAAATGTCCGGCTAAATGTAAAACATGTTCAGATAAAAATACTTGTCAGTATTGCAAGGACGGCTATTATAAAGAGCTTGAAAATAACAACCATGAAGTTACTGATTGTTCACTGTCCTGTAGGAAAAATTGTTCCAGATGTAATTCATACAATGAATGTACACACTGCAATACTGTATAGACGGTAAGTATGGAACATATTGCCAGAATACATGCTCCGTGGGATGTAGTAATGGTATTTGCGCGATGGGAGACAGATCATGTGAGTGTAAAGGCGGATTTACTGGACCTACTTGTTCTGCTTGTGTAACGGGCCTGTATGGCGAAATGTGTAACAAGTCTTGTCCTACAGCATGTAAAGACAATAAGTGTTCCAGAGATACTGGACATTGTTACGGTTGTATTTCTGTAAATCTGACCGGAGATACCTGCGACCAATGTGTACCTGGTACTTGGGATAATGTGTGCTCATCAACATGTACACTTCGTTGTTACGACGGACAGTGCATCAGAGAAAATGGTTTCTGTAAATTGTGTAAAGGAAACTTTGATGGCAAAAGATGTGATTTCTGCACGGAGGGATATTACGGAATTGAATGCGACCAGAAATGTCCGAAAAACTGCATTGAACCGTATTGTGAGAGGGAGACGGGCTATTGTCATGGTTGCAAAGATGTGCATGCCGGACCAACTTGCGATAAGTGTCGAGATGGCTTTTACGGTTCGTCATGTGATCTTAAATGTTCACCAGGTTGTATTTATAACTCTTGTGACCGTACAACCGGCTCCTGCTTTGGATGTGTAGCTCATTTTACCGGAGACAAGTGTTGTTTAGAAGATGGCAACTGCTTGAATTGTTCGACTAAAACGGTATGTGAAACGTGTTCCGATGGTTTCTACGGCGATAAGTGCAACAAGGAATACCGCAAAAATTGCAAACATGTGTCAGGGCAACTGAGGTGTGAAAGAAAAAGTGGAATGTGTTTAGGTTGTGAAGATGGTTTCCATGGAGATTACTGTAGCCTGCATTGTAGCAATCAGTGTTTAAACAATCGATGTAACAACGATAATGGACATTGTTCTGACGGATGTTTGAATGGATATGCTGGTCCTACGTGCGCTGATGGTACGACATGTTTTCTAAACAAGCATATATACCATAGTCGGAAACGAAATAAGTATTTTTATGTTCACTCGAATTCTTATATGTAAGAAAAATGTGATTTATATTCCAAATATTCATTTCATTAGCCTACAACGATTATATATTCAGAATATGCTTTAATTGTTATCCAGTATTCAATCAGATAAAATCATTTTGCTGTAATAAATTGAATTATTGATACTTTGTGTATTACTATTTTCAACATTATTTATTTCCATGACAGCATTGAACACTCTTGGCATGTCGATTGGAATTTCCTCAGCTGTCACAATTATTACAGCAGCCATCTTGGCCATTGCTTTATCCATAAGTCTACGACGATGGTAAGAATATATTCTAGCAGTAACATAAACAATCAAAGCTTTTACAGTCACTTAACTTCGATTCAAATTTCAAACATGTAAAGTTTGTAAGTAGATAATAATTTAGATATTTGCAATGATTATGCCATAGGTTCAGAAAGGTGAATGCTATGATGAAACATAATCAGGAACCAAGTAATGAGGCAAGTTACATGAACACAGAATTCCAGTCTGTCGAAATTGTTCAATCTGACGATGGCGCCAGTTTGTGTGGTAAGAACTATAAGTATTCATGTTGGTATTGCATTTTAGAGACTAATAAATGAAGTATTTGATTAAATAGAAATTGACTTATATTCATTGTCAGCATAATACTTCCACTCCTCTTCCAAACAGAACAGGAAGAAAGCCTGATTGTTACCCTTTTATATTCCCGACCAGATAACCACAAAGTCCGTTTCATAAAGATATGTAAGGCTAAGATAGCAGTTTATAAAACATAGACTCTTGTTATTGGTGTAGATTTCAGACAAACCAAATTTTAAGTATATGCATACAATTATCACATTCTTTTTTTCAGATTTTCAGGAATATGAAGAATTAAATGAAAATAATCAAGGAACGACATCCAACTATGATCAAATTTGACATCCAATTTAAGAAAATAGAAGTATGTAAATAGAGAAAATAGCGACTTTCAAATGCATAAATACATGTATAACATATTTTAAGAAACTTGTTAATTGTCATTTATATAATTATGAATTATCACTATATATTATTGATGTCGATTTAATGATTTATGCTATAATATTACCAGTATTCTTATTACTTATTCTTTTGTGGTTTTAAGTAAACCGTTGTTACAGTTTATTTTTGTTTCCTTTAACAAATCATACTCCTTGTTTCAAACTGGAATGCTTTAAATTTAACCATTGCGTAGTATAACTTGTACATATCATGTTTTGTTATTGTTTACAATCTTAGTTTACATATTAGTATGCATTCGGTTGCTTACTAGATGAAAAAACATGTTACTTGCGTACGGCCTATATTGTATTCAATTGTTATTGTTTTAAAAGAAACAATAGCCCAGATTTAAATCAGAATCCTCAAGTTTAGCAAAGGTGTATTGTTCTTTTACAATTACACCAACCGGTAATTATATTTTGTATTTGCGTTGCAAATATTCAGCTACTTTGCAAGGTACATTATACTGGTATACCTTGACACTACAGCCACGCGTTGAACACTGAATTAATGTTGACATATTTTTGTGATTATATAATTATTATCTAGTATTAAACTCTAAATTGAAAGAATAAGATAAATATATTAGATAATTGGGTGATATTATACCTGTATATTTAAAATACAGTTTAATTCAGTTACATATATAATTTTATGATTTTAGACTGAGATCATTGATTCAATAATACGTATAATTATCACATTCCAGAATTGCACCTGAAGACATAAGTATTTCATGGTTTGTACGAAGTAAATATTTTATCAATAGTTATCTCTAGTATGTACATTATCGTGTTTGATTCATTAGACTTAACCATATTACATTTAGATCAATATGTTGCATGTATCATAAAATCAATTATCCAGTTTTAACCAGTATTACGTTATTTTTGGTGTAATTATTCAAACGAACTGCACTGTTACCATTTTATTGTAAATGACAAGTTCGTTCTTTTTAATGAGTCTCTCATTTTGAGTGTAAGTGGATATATGTTTAGATTATTTAAGCGCACATAAAATATATTTCTTATGTTTTGCTATCATTGTATCTATTATTTTGTGTTACTAAATAACAAAAGGCTCATGAGTCTTACATATCTTCAGCAATGTTCAGCCACTTTATATTCATTAAAATACTGTATTAAGTGTTTAAATTCCCGTTGTATATTGTGTTTTTGTATTTGCTTTGATTTCCCATGTTTATAACTTTGCGAGAATTTGTTAAGAAATTTGTAACCTGCAAATAAAATCGAAATAATAAGGGTCGTTTTTATTAAGTTTCTTTCATTAAGGTTAGAATAAATACATATAGATAACAGTTATGTAGAAATGATTATAGGAAAAACATATAGAAAATTATTCTGAATTATTGTAATATCAACACGTGGAGACGGGTTTAAATGTATTGCTGGCATCCCATGCTGTATGAAAAGATAAATTGTTGTTTATTCACAAAACGCTTTTCTTGCGTTATAAGTACAGAGCAACATCTCCAGAACAACCCTCTCTTGAGCAACAACTATTAATTTAACCTCTTTAGATAAACAACCTATCAACAACAACAACATTTTGCCACTCCAAAAGGGTGTTTATTTGGAGAGGACGCGATGTATTTGTAACTGCGATAGAACCGGGTTGCTAAACATATGGCTGTTTAGTTGACAATAAATGTAAACGACCGATCGCTGGTTGTATCTACGGTGACGACTATTGCATGCTTGGTTTAACTACTGGCATTAATGGAAATATACATTTATAATCAGTGTCCTAAACAATGTCTGGACTGTGAACGAAGTGAAGGGAAATAGGTAATCATATGCGGACAGGAAGTACATACTGGTCTTTTCATTTATTTTTGTTAGGCTCAATTCTCGTGTTTTTTACTAAAATGGTTATTTCGTGGGGACATAAGTACGTGGATGTTGATTTTTTGATAAAAGGCCTTATCTCTGCCTTCAAATACGTGGGTATTTGATTTCGTGGATGAGCCGACCAACGAAATCCACGAAATTAAAACCCCGAGGAAAATTTAATGATTCTACAGTTACTTCCGGTAGTTGTTTCAGGCAATATTTGAAAATCTAATGTTCAATATTTTTTAACTCTGATGCCGATTCTAATAGTCAACAAATAGCATTCTTGGGGAAGACAAAATGTAGCCTTAATTGACAGGTGGCATTTAGCTGGATGTCATATTGTTCTGCATTATCATTTATGGTTTTTAAAGAATGTCATTTATTCACAGGTCAGTCTCTTGTTTGACTGTATCAATACCGAATAATATACTATCTTCCCTAAATATAAACTAATTGATCACAGGTAGCATACACAAATAACTTGCGATGAGTTGACATGCTGTCACAATTATCATATGACACGTGTTTGAAGCCAGTTGCTTTTGTAATATTATATTTATTTTGATAGTGTGTCATATAGTATAGTGTGTAATAAGTTTCATAGATGGAGCAAATATTTAAAAAACACAATCGTTATGAAGAATGGACTATTGTAATTCAAATGGTTTTACATGTTACTTATATATATTTCACAAGATCGCGGAAGTTTTAAAGTCATTCATTTGAGCATTGTCTACTGGATAAAGACCATTAAAGACCTCAGATGGGATAGTGTGTCGAATGCATGATTGTCAGTTACTCTATTACCTTAAATATATCAATTTATATGGTCAAACGTCGACTTCTACTGAAATAACTTATTTTCCAATTCTGGGATCAAAGGGATTGAATGATCGATCGAAGTGTATTTACCTATATACACTCTAGACAAAATGAAACCGCTGTGCTCAGGAGTAATTATTGCATTGTTATTACAAAAGCATATACACTGTGAGTATTACAAACTTTTTGAGTCATACAACTCTATAATAAAACATATAAGAACCGATGAACAGAATGTATACTGCAGAAAAATAGTTTACTTAAGCAATCAACTTTCAGTGTAAGCAGTAAAAATGCAATACAATCGGTTATATTAGGTTCATATTTAACTTTTTTGCCAGTAGAAATAACAACAATTTGACTGCAAATTAGCGAAACACAGCTTAACAAATATCTCATTGTTAAGACAATACTATTGCAATGGCCGCTTATTTAATGTTCTGGCTATATTTAAATACGTTGAGGTTGATGTTCTAGTTATACAAATGTATATAGATGCGAAATGATTACAATATGACTGCAAATAGATATGAAATATAGCTTTATAAATATCTTAATGTTAACACCATCCCATTGCAATGACTGTTTATTTGCGGAGCGATTTTCAATACTCCTTCTGTATTCTAATGCGTTGATGTTCTAGTTATATATGTGTATCGTGACCCAATTATTATAAATTACTTGTGTTACACATGTTTAAATGAGGAAATATGTTTATTTATCAGTAATTAGTTCTGAACGACATCCGGGATGTGAAAATTGTGAATGCTGTGTTGGCAAAGGATGTACGAGAACATACGTCGAAGCAGAGAAAATTTATGTGGACGGGTATTGCACAAATGGTTGTGTTCCTGGTATTTATGGTAACAAATGCTACAACAAATGTCTCAAACAGTGTTTGACTTGTGATCGACTTTATGGGAAAGAATGCACATCATGTACTGAAGAAATGTACCTCAGTTCCGGTGACTGTATACATTGTAACGAGAGATGTAAATCATGTACATCAGCAACACAATGTCAGGAATGTAATCCTACTTACTACAATGATGGTGACGTCACAGATTGTTCATTATCATGTCCAGGAAATTGTCTATGTGAAGATGAAGGCATTTGTTCATCTTGCCAGGGAGGTTATTACAACATTCAGAATATGTGTATTGACAAATGTCCGGCTAAATGTAAAACATGTTCAGATAAAAAAACTTGTCAGTATTGCAAGGACGGCTATTATAAAGGGCTTGAAAATAACAACCATGAAGTTACTGATTGTTCACTGTCCTGTAGAAAAAATTGTTCCAGATGTAATTCATACAATGAATGTACACACTGCATGTACGGTATGTATGGAACATATTGTCAAAATACATGTTCCGTGGGATGTAGTAATGGTATTTGCGCGATTGGAGACGGATCATGTGAGTGTAAAGGCGGATTTACTGGACCTACTTGTTCTGCTTGTGTAACGGGCCTGTATGGAGAAACGTGTAACAAGTCTTGTCCTACAACATGTAAAGACAAAAGGTGTGCCAGACATACTGGACATTGTTACGGTTGTATGTATGTAAATATGACTGGTGATACATGCGACCAATGTATATCTGGGAATTGGGATACGAAATGCTCATCAAACTGTCCACTGCGCTGTTACGAAGGAGAGTGCATTAGAGAATCGGGTTTCTGTAAATTGTGTAAAATAAAGTTTGTTGGCAATATATGTGAGAACTGCAGCAGTGGATATTATGGAATTGAATGTGATGATAAATGCCCGATGAACTGCAACGAATCACAATGCAAACGAGACACTGGCATTTGTCAGAGTTGCAAAAATAGGTATGCTGGACCAACGTGCGATGATTGCGAAGATGGTTTATACGGGCCCTCATGTGAACGTGGATGTTCATTAGGGTGTGCTAATGTCTCTTGTGACCGTAAAACTGGTACCTGTGCCGGCTGTCTGGATGATTTATCTGGAGACATGTGTTGTATAGAAGGAGGACACTGTGAAACATGTTCATCCAATACGTACTGTGAAAAATGCAAAGAAGGGTTTCATGGATCAAACTGCGACAAAACGTGCCCAACATCGTGTGCAGAGAATCGTGGGCGATGTGAGCGTACAAGTGGCAACTGCTTGACAGGTACTAATCGTTTTATGCTGTTTCATAATTACACCAAAAATGAGGTAATTCGTGCTTAATTTTGATAAATTTATCTTGATGATAAATAAAGGTAAAAGACATCAGGCTCCGGTGCTGTTTTTATAACTGTTACGAAACTGGCTGGATGAAGAGAAATCTGACAGAGATCACATGTTCATATATTTTTTTTATTTGCCCTTCTTTACTTACTCTGGAATTGTCGTTGTAGATTTAATTTCGTGGGTCGGCTAATCCACGAAATCAAATCCCCACGAATATAAAAGCCGAAATTTCAGTCAACTGTCCGAAAAATATCCGAAATTAGGCTACTTTCAATGCAACTTTATACTGGAACTGACTCAACAATGTATAATTGTTTGAGTAAACATATCATCTACCATATTCAATAAAAAACATTCGGGTCTCAGACTTAGAGCTGGGACGAGTAATCGAGTACCCAGGTATCGGGTCGAGTAATGCTACTACCCGGGTACAAAATTATTACGCGGGTACCCTTGATATAGAACACTCCATATTAAACTCGTTTTGATTTTTTATCAAACAAATCATACATTGATCAGACGTATTTATGATTTTTTGTCTACCTTACTGGGCACTATTTCACTCTCAGTTCAAGTTTAATGATAATTGATTCTTAAGGATTATTTACACATCGATACATGTACTTTGAACGTATAAGCATTAGGATCTGAAAGTCTGGGAGAAGACGGCTTTACTGGTATTTAACCATTAGCGACATATTATTTATAGCTTGTTATTGACAATGTGAAGTTCATAAAGGGTAATTATGTGATTTTCTCGTAACTTACATACTAGTGGGACAGAAATATGAAGGTCGACGTCATGCTGAAATAATGTTGACACAATGAACTCGATGTCAACAGAAAGGTGTGAACACGAATGGTCCCTTAAAAGTTTGCGAGTCCGTCAGTTTGCAAAATGTCAAGTGTCAAATCGACCCGTATATTCAAGTTAAACATATGGCGGTTATAGTATAACGTCTGACACGTGAGAGTAAATTACCTGTATTTTCCTATAATATTTAACGTTATTTTATTGAGAACAATTTTTGGATTTGGAATGTTTTCCAAAATTGAAAATCCACGAATTTACGTTCCGCACGAAATAGCCGTTTAAGTAAAAAACACCAATATTGAGCCCAATTTAATTTACACTTCTGCAATTTCCCTCGTTTTTTTTTGTATGATCCTATTTGTTTGGTTGGTTATAGGCTGGGAGAGATGGAATTTGTTTAAAATGACGCGTTGTATATATTGCGGTAAAATATTTGTTTTATATTTCAGCAGAGAAACAAGGTGGTACTGATTTAGCTCCAGTAGCAGGTGGACTGGCTGCAGCTATTCTTGTCGCCGCCATTGTTGTTGTAGTGGTAGTTGTGTTCCGTAAACGGTAATTCGCCTTTGAGACGGAATGGTTGATCATAATACTTAACAATATGTTCTGACTGAAATATAACATTGTTTATATTTGTTATGCCCATACACTTCTAATTGTTTCTGCAGATTGTGTATCACTGTAAACATTAACTACAAACAAGAGAATGCCTATTGGACGCAAAGTTATGTTTCATGCACAATGTATTTCTACTCTTTTCATAAAAAAGATTTCTACAGAAGATATTATTGTATTTTTTTACATTACTTCTTATTGCTTTTAGACGGTCACCAAATAAACAGCATGACGATTTAAAAGAAGATAATGATCACAGAATTGCCCAACTTCCTGGTATAGCTATTTATCTCGACTATTATTTTTTGTTTCTTTTGTGTAGTTTGATTTGCAATGTTTACTTCCTGTAAACAAACTTGTTTGCATAGAGCCAATGGTTAAGATACTTAAATGAATTGAAACAAAATAATTCAAGGGCATCATAAAACTGTGCATAGTCATTTAACAATTCGTTAACTTTTACGGTTAATTATGTCTGGCTATAACAGTTACATTTATATTCGGGTTTAACACAGATTTTCAATATCAATGATATTTTGCATACATGTAAAATGAGAATAAATTGTAGTGTTTAATTTAACTGCTTACTCCTCTCAAATATATGATAAACATTACTTAGAAGGTATTAGAATTTATTAATAAATTTGAACTAAAATGCAACGTACGGACACTTAATAAAAATAATTATCTGTCGTAGAAAGCATCAATCATTCTTCATTTTATCGCTTGATGTATTTAATATAGGCACTTCATCAGGGCGTGACAGTAAAACATATTATTCAACTGTTAAATTGAAACCAGTGGAGCTTGAGGATGATACAGATGGATTGGAAGACGGTGATGCAATGCCTCGACCAGCACAACGCCAAGATACGGTGTATGAGAACGTGGCTAGCATTTATGTATCTGGTTTGGTAGCTTATGTAAAGAAAAAGTCAAAGGAGGATTATAAACAAGAATTTGAGGTATTTGACATCCCTGGAATCAAGGGGAAAATGAGTGTAAACACAATACGTACCATTATGATGGAATTAGTTTTAATTTATTAGTTATTCAAATTTTCTTTTCAGTTACTTTACCTTGATAATGAATAATTCTGTGCTATAAATGTTATACACAATATCCACCTCATTGCAATAAAAAGTCAGCAGATTATATTCTGGCATTCGTTACATTTATGACTGATATACTTATTTCCATCTAAGTATGATGAAGTATCAGATTAGTTTTATGAAGAACAACATTTTAAAGGTTTATATAATTATCTTCATTAAAGAATGAAAAAATAAACAACGAATGTTCGTAAAGTATGATTTGTCTGAAATTAATCATGTCAATTTTCGATATAGCAATTACCAAATGGCGTTACCCGAAGTTGTAAAGATGCAAGAAAAGAAGAAAACGTGGTGAAAAATCGATATAAAGGAGTGTATCCATGTACGTATGAAAAGTTATAAATTGTTCATTGTAATATGAAAGCGATCAAAATACAGTTTAGTATAACGGCAAACACATAGCTCTCAATGCTTTAAAAAGAAAATTAAAAACTAAATTTATTTGTCAAGTTCACCGGGACTGAATTTACTTGTTTTTGGAAAAAAGACAACGTGAGTAGAACTTATTGGTAAATAATGGCTGGAAATCTTACATGCTAGAAAGCCAACATAACATCCATACCGAAACTGAATTGTTTATATACATTAACTGCTATAATTTCTTTCTTTTGAAATAATTATTTTTGTTTGGAAAACATGTCCCAAGACTTTTCAACTAGCAGATTTTCTGATGTTTCGGTCCAAATTTCTTAATTTCAGATGATCATTCAAGAGTTAAGATAAAAGGAGATCCGAAATTTTTCCTCAATGCCTGTTACATCGACGTAAGTCTTAAAGTGTTAAACAGTTTTCTTATTGTCTTAGCATGTTGTATTTTGTGAGATAATCTTATACTGTATCTTGTATTTTTGTGTTAAGATTTTTATCGTGACAAAATAACAATAACGTGATAATAGAAAGTTGCGTAAAGGTAATACAACGGATTTATAGATAAAATATCACTTGATTTTCGGAGCACTGTTGTAAACAAAAACATTTTGTATTGTAGTGTACGTGTATACAATTTCCTTTTATTTACAGGGTTTTCAAATACCGAATGGTTACATAGCTTCTTCAGGTAATTTATTTGGATATTCAATGTCAAGAAATAGAACCTAATAATTATGTATTTTATTGAAAATATGTGTTGATCATAAACCAAATAGCAAGCACATTTCAAGTTCTTTAATATATTTAAGATTTTGTATTGTTAGCTAAAAATATGTTCTTACATTATTCTTAAAGTGAACAATTCGATATCAAAATAACCACAAAATAACGCTCACACATGTTTGACCCGGTTTTCAGTATTTCTGTATGTTAATGAAACTATCCAAATATTAATATTTTGTGATTTAAACACCGGGGAGTAACTGTAAAAGATTAAATCATCAGACAATGCATCATTTTAGGACCTACAAAGAAAGCCACTGAGATGTTCTACTCATTCTGGAAAATGGTTTGGCACGTGAACAGTGAAATTATCGTAATGTTGACCAACCTACGAGAGCCCAGTGTAAGTTGCATGTTGCATGGAATCATACATAGTGCACAACCATAATCGTTGTCTCGAATGTGTTGACCATTTATATGACCTTATATTTAAACAAGTACAAATACATTTATTGTAACATTTCAGGGTAATAAATGTGATCAGTATTGGCCGAATATAAATTGCACAAACACGCATAAAGATATTACAGTATCCTGTCGTTGTATTGAAGTATTTGCTGAGTACACTGTGCGGACGTTCACGATAGAAAAGGTGTGTAAAAATAAAACAATAATAACTTATCATGTTACCATGGATTTCATCTTTTGCAAGGTTGTGCATCATAAATATGTTTTGTCCCAGCTCTAATTCAAGATTGTTTCATAGGGAAGTTTTCGATGGAATGCGATTGCATGGTGAACATTTACTAGCATACAAATACTAGACTGTTTAATTGCCTCGCAAAATAAATAAAGTTGTCCACTGCACAATGCTGATATAAACATTTCAAATTTTGCTCAAAAGCGTCGCGTATATTTGGACTCGATGTAAAGGAAAATAAATATGCAATGATCTTTTGTTATCTCCCATCAACAAACAAGGCATTCATCTATTTGTGTATTTGCTTTATTGTAAAGTGATAATTACAAACCACTGAAGGAAGTTTTTCGGGGCATTCGATCTTTTCTACAATGCAATCTTTAGAAAGCGTGGCGTACAATAAGAATTTGGTTTACGTTTTAAAGGAGTGTACAATGCTTGAGCAGTGTATCCAATACAGCTGAAAAGCATTGACTAGTATTAAATAGTGTATGCCTCAAATCACATGTTTATATTGTGAATTGGGATTTCGAATATCGAAATAATGTAGAGAAATGTTGGTATTGCTTGATAGACATTAATAACTGTCATCTTTGTACAGCAAAAACATGTTTTTTCATAAAAGAAATCACGGAAGCGATCAGTGTTCCAGTTCCACTACACTGCATGGCCTGATAAAAGCATCCCTGATGAAGTGACCAGCCTGATAGAATTACGTCAAAGAGTTCGAAGTGCTCCACGTGTTCTACAAGGACCCATAATCGTGCACTGCAGGTATTAGATAATTGTATAATGATGCCAACTTTGAACAGTAAGTAGAAAAGTGTTAAAAAAGGTTTAACATGTTTTGTAGAATTGTTAAGAGTCGGCCAGGCAACTTCATACATGATTTCTTTAAAGAATAATCCGAATACATAATATTGTTTACGGTTTTATTTATCATTTTTAATTTGCAATGAAACCTCATCAAATTTCTACCTTATGAAAATTGCAGCGCAGGCATTGGGCGAACTGGAACGTACATTGCCTTAGACAGGTTGACAGAAACAGGTGAAGCCGGACAACGGATCAACGTGTATGAATGTGTGTACCAGATGAGGCAACAAAGAGTTAACATGGTGCAAACTTTGGTAAGAAATATATGGGATACAAAAAAGACTAAAATGCAATCGATAATCAACACTAGTCTTAAGTAATTAATGAATACTGAAATAAACATAATTATAATACGAGGGATGTTCGATATGTAATGTGTATTGTACTATAACACGATAACAATATGCACGATTTCACCAATATCTGTATAGCTCTATTCAATAACTTTACAATGGTCTATACATACATGGATATTAAGTTCAACACAAAATTATCAAACAATCCTAAATTCAAGAAAACCATTCGTTGATCACTGCTAAAAAATTGGTTGGAAAGCGTGTTAAATTAGAGCTTACATAAAACTTCTTAGAACATTTGGTCACACATTTTTACTGTCGTGGGGGAGTTTATTGGTACCTTACCTGATCTTCTGTGACAGTTCGTAGTTGGAAAAGGAGTTTTTTAACTGGCACGGAGCCAGTTAAAGATTCTTCAAAATCAGACGACAAGTGACTGCAACAGACTTTATTAGTGTCTTCAAAGACTGGGAAATAATTGAAAGAGATGGTGAATATACGATTTGCGTTGTTGCCAAAACAGTTGACATTTCACTATCGAGATCAAATTTCATTCTGAAGCGTACCTTTGAAATACGAAATTTTACTGCCATATGGATACCCCTACTGGCAGGTGATAAATATGGCTACGCGTATAAAAGGGAAAACAATTGCTCTAAAAGTTTCAAAATTTCAACTATAGACAGTTTGCAAACTTTAATACTGGTGATGAGACATGGTTTCATTATATCGAGACAGTTAGGAAAATTGAAATAAAATATGACATATCAAACATAATAAACAGCCTGTAGTTGTCAACGGGGCAATGAGCAAAGAAGGTCCCCCATGTCATTGTTTCTCATGTGACGGTATAGCCAAACCAGTTTCTGCATGCCTAAGAGAAAAAGTGCCACAGGTCGGTATTACCGTGATGTTGACTTAAAAAGCCTATGATATATCACCAAAAATTGACAAGTAGTGACTGGTTTTTAATATGCTTGCCTACTCCATGATGATGCTCATCTGGCATTGTAAACCAATTTGTGAAGTCGGAGATAGAAACCGTCAGTTGCACACACCATACTCACAAGATCTAATTCCCTGCGACTTTTTTCTTTATCCAAAACTGAAAAGTTCTTTTCTGGTCATTGTCATCAGTACAGATAAGTCCTTAGCTCTTATGTTTGTCAGTGTCTCTGATGTATACCCAAATCAGCGATCCGTGACGCATTCCAGAAATTTATTCAAATACTGAAGTTATGTATTTCTAACCACGGGAAATACTTGTAGGGGATAGATGGGTTTTTTATCATTAAGATTGGTTCTTTCTAAAATATTACACAATACACATTACTTATCGAACATCCCTCGTCCAATTAACCCCTAGATTTGTTCGAATTCGAAGGGTCATTGCAAGTGGGTACCTACATCCTCCGTAGTCTTATTTGGCAATCCTTCAACTTTTGCACTCACCCCTTCTGTTGTGTGTTTTATGAAACGAAAATTGAAGAAATCTTGTTTAAATCGTTAAACGTTTAACTCATGTTGGTTCTTGATGACTATTTTATGAACGGCAAAAGACCTGATGAAACAAACAAAATTGTTTTAGGAGCAGTATGAATTCCTGCACAAAGCTCTTGTTCACACGCTGACGTTTAACTGTGAAACAATGCGAGCAGAAGACTTTGAATCATTCTTAAGAGACATTAGTGAAAGAAGTCTTCATCAGAACTTTCAAGTAAGATGCTGTTTATATAGAAAAGAAACGGATTCCCAGAAACAAGAACATAGCTTTACAAAAACGTACCATCTTCCCTATACTGTCAGACTTAAAACCAAATACCCAAAAGATAGAAGCATAAATAATTTGAGAGAAAAAACATTCTTATCATCTAATTGAAACACTTGTTTTAATGATTTGCTTTGAAGGTCTCCGAAGTATTTAATGCGATTTCTTTGTCAAAACACCTTCTTCAGCTTAATTTATAATATATCTATCACTATATAGTCGGAACGCATTAATGTAGAGTTTATGTAAAATGCGACCCGAGTATAATGTACTGTCTCACCTATGATGAACGGATGATGTGTCACAATGATCCATACCAATTCGAAGTAAAGCATTATTACGCGATGTAATGATCATAAGTGTTTTGCAGTTATTAAAAACCGTGATGGACGAAGAATCGTCGGAGGAAATACAAGCAAGGAGAACAAATGGTAGCCATGGAGACAAGAACAGAAAGAAAAGTGATATACCAGGTATCACTTGATATTACTTTGTTGTGACGTCTATTTTTCCATATAATGTTCTATGACAGTCATAGGTGCTAGGCAATTAGCTTGTCAGTTGTTTTGATTGTGATTTGAGAAATGTGAGACTTGTTTAAGGTAATTGGTTACATTGTTTCCTAGTTTGGTTTCCTGTTCTGACAAATTAATAGTTACGTAAAATATGTTGAATATTTTGGTCATGTGTTTTTCCTGGGCACAGCATTTGTGTGTTTCAGACATGAAGCATCCGGGTGCATTCTTTTCCTTCTTAATCACATTTGGTATATCAGATTTAGCTGAAACTAATTCCATATTGCTGTTCGTTTGCACAAGAACCTCTTAATACCTGTTATATGAAACATATTCGAATGCATGTCTAACATCGTCGTAAAAAACTTTACTTCCAAATATAGGTGACAGATATCGCCCAAGACTATACATTTGTCGAATACTCAATTCCTCTGACTATATCAACGCCGTATACGTAAACGTAAGTTGTAAAAAATCAGTCTCTTCTTAAAAGAATGCATGACACAATGGGTTTTTATTACGGACACGTAGTCTTGTGATGTTCCTGAATTTTATGACTTCCCAATAGTTATAACATTCAGTTATGAAAATGACTGATTGTGACACATAAGTTATGGATGCTTTTCAGGGTTTCTAGAAAAATATCCAGTACATCATCCTTTTGTCCCAGAGAATAAGAGTAAGTCATGTTAAACATATGTCCTGTATCATAGCCGACAATCTGTCCGATACATTAACAATTCAGATAATATGTACTTAAACACTTAACCGGGAGCGGAAGCTGCTTTCGGATAAGAGGTATATTAGACCAGAGGATTTCGCATAAGAAGGTCATAGTGTATACATGCAGATACTTTATAGCGTAAGTCTTTAATAAAAAAATGAATATATTTCAGGGTTTCAAGAAAAAGAACCAGTACATCATCGCCCAGTCCCCTCTACCAGAGACAGTGCTTGACTTCATATGTTTGATTTACCAAGAAAACTGTCACTGTGTAGTATCTCTGGAAGACCCTGATCTTATAGGAACGGTACCTATAGATGACTCCGAATTTATTCAGATTTATGAAAAAAATCACGGGTCACTTACTTAATTTCAACACGCATTATTAGTATACTTATTAGTTCCTTTAATATGAAGATTTAAATAAACATGTATTGTCATAAAATGTAATTGTGCTAATTCACATTATGTTTTTTCTACAAGACATTTCTGATACAGCACAAGTTCTATTCATTTATTCTAGTTTTGAGTCATTTTGGATTTGCAACAAAGAAAGTTTGAATAAGTATTGTATTTCAAACTGATGTTTTTTATGTTTGTTGACCGATATGCATTTTGTTATTATGTTATAATTTTGTTATTCAAGATATTCTTGTACTAATTATTAAAGCTATCAGCAAGTATTTTTTATTCAGGAGATAGGAGACTATCTAGGGACTGATAATCAGGCTTTGACTTGTGGAAGTTTTACTGTGAAATCTTCAAGATGTGATTCGACGCGACACTTCGTTTTGAGGAAACTGATCATCAAGAACGCTGACAGGGTGAATGGAACTTTTGTATTTTATTGTGTTCCCGTTGTTCGTTTTGTTTTGAAAAGACCAAACAAGTATGAACAACCTATCCGGTTGTTATTCATCCGTCTGTTGCATTCATGCTAAACTAACTTAATTAGATGACAAAGTTAACAATGTTACCTGATAAACTTGCAATAAACTAATAGTTGCTACGACATAGTGTCAGACCAACCGTTCTTCAATGATACTCTTGAGTAAACACAATTGTTGTCGATTGAATGTCAACTCTTCAGATCAATACATTCAAACACGATGCACCTTAATCATGCATGTGTAAGTGACATCAAAAGTCCATAAAATTTTGAGGAAAATTGGAATTGATTCGTTTACGTATAATTATTTTCATATTTGACATTTCAGCATTCATCTGGAGAAAGGGTCGTGTTTCATTATCAACTGAATAATTGGGAAAGTACTGAAAAAGTACCCACTGATGCACGACAGTTTGCACAATGTGTACAAGATGTCAGCACTAAAGCCAGTGATATGATGAACGAACAAGCTCCTATTCTTGTTCATTGCTTGTTTGTATTACACTTATGCAATTAAGTCAAATTAAACTGTGACTTACAATTCCTTTGCAGCTATACGATTGGCAAACTGATGTCAAGTGATAGTCAAATTCATAACGACTCTAAATGTTTTTATTAAGTCTGGAAGTATAAATGTTTTTTATGTCTCCATCTATTTGCAGTGTAGCTTTAATGGTAAATATTTGATAAATATAATTGAATCACGTGCCGTGTAAATTTTACCTTACGATTCATGTCTCAGAGTAAACAGTTTATTGTATTTTATCGAATTGCTTTGTTTGGACCGACCAAACCAATCCCACTTGTATAATACCTTTTAGGAATGGCGCAAAACGTAGCGGTCTCTTTTGTGCTGTTGGTATTATTTTGGAGAAGATAGAGGCTGAAGGACAAGCCAGCATACCTAACATAGTGCGACAACTTCGTACTAGAAGAAAGAAGGCTATTCCTAACAAGGTTGATAAATCTCTCGCTTTTTTTACTATAGATGGGTTATCTCCCTTAGCGAAATGATAACATATTCGAAAATAATTCAGTTAATTTCAGTTTATTTGAAATATATTCAGCATAATACGTATGTGTAATGTACAATATCTACGTAGTTATTTAATGTTCACTCGGGGAATTCTGATTTGTCGATTTTGGCCGGTTTTCAAATGTTCATGTCGATTTTAGCACAATATATGATATTGAATAGAATAGTGCGGTAAAACTGATCTCTTGCAAATATTGTGTAAATTGCATTATGAAATGTATTATGTTTGTTTCTATTTCAGGATCAATTCCAGTTCTGTTTTTGCAGCGTTAAAGCCCACTTGGACTTAAACAACACGTACTCAAACTTTCTCCAGTAGCCTTTTTACAGAGGATGTTGTACGCCATTAATCGTGCTATTTAAGGACAAAATGTGTATATAAACAAAACAAATGTGGACACTGTATTACCGAATATGGATTTTTTTTCATAATCACTAACACATAAAATATTCATATATGAATTAAGTGTATAATTATTAACATATCATTTATTATATTATATCAACAGCAAAATAAACAAATATCATGAGACGAATTTAGAAATATAAGATTTCATAAATGCTACAAAGGGACACAATAATATGTACAAAATATATATTAACAAACATACGCTTATTCTTCGGTTTCGATTGTGCGTTTAGTGTAAATGTATACAGAACATTACAAACAAGCAGTGGAAACCTATTGCTGAGTTTATCTTATACGCACATTAAATAATTATTTTAACACCATACGTATATGTCTCACAAAACAAATATGTGTTAATGAAAATTTGAAATATAATGTACAATAATACACTATGTCAATAACTTATGCATAATAACTTTATTATAAATATCTAGATTGGATGTTAATCAACTACCATTGATTCTTGTTTATATTTTATATTCATTTGCTTTGTATATGCCTATATATAGCTATCTCGGATAATTGTAACCAACCAATTAATCATTATTATAATAAATTATAATATTATTTTGTTTCTGTAGTTTTGCGCCAGGTGTCACAGCGTTAACTCAGTGTAGCTGTTCTTGTTGAAATATGTACATGTATGTTGTTATGTAGTTTTGAACATCTGTTATACACCATTTGAAAAATACTTCAACATTAATATAATTTCAAATGTTTACTGTCCGAATGACCAGGTATTGAGCAAAATAGCATGTACAACAAGATAACATGACTACATGAAAATATACAACAAGAACATGGCGATATAACGCACATGCACAATAAAGTCATGGAAACTTTTGATGTTAATACATATCTGTCTTATTTGTTTTCATTAAAATTGCATTACATATATGTTTAGTTGTTTACATATATTTATATTTCTACTACTTTTTATTTTATCTATTTGTTAACCTATTTGCAATGTTAACAATATTGGTTACTTTCGTGTACAATTCGAACCTTTGACATATTCATTGTATTGTTTAACCTCTCACTAAAAGCGTCCATATAGTATAAAAAGTTTGTTGTTTGCATTCCAGATAATAAAAACTGATTAATGTTTTATGACGTATAACACAAAAACTCTAACGGACATACTTTTTTTAGAAACTTTGCATATATAAAGATTAATCCTTTACTAACACAAATTCAGAACGACAAATATAGGTATCCATGCTCGTTTGAGAATTATGTCCCATTGTTTGACCTCCATATAAAACCTTTCTGTGCGGATTGTCAAAACTTATGTATTTTTGAAAATGGCTGGTACAGCCATATGTCTTATTGTATCCGACACCGAACAGTAAATATTTATTTACATGTGTTGCACATCTCTTGCTATTGCTATGAGGTGTTTATTTACATATGTATGTAGTGTTTTATTCAAAGTGTACTAAAGGGAATAATATTATGTGCCTATTGTATATACTAATAAACTTATGAAAACACACAAATCTTTCTTCTTCAACAGCAAATTTGTATTTGAGTAGAGTACATACTATATTGTTTAAAAGACAAAATCTGTTTGGAAAATATCTTATTACCAAAATTTCTCTAAAACGGGATACGATCCAACATTTGATTGTAGAGAAAGACAACCACATTTTTTCATAAATTGTACGTAAAATAGCACTGAATACATTCTCGCGTATTCTAGGGCCGGCGAATAAACATTACCCGGTAAAAATATCTAGTTGGTATTTATACAAGCGCATTAATGATGCGTAATAAATGTTGTGATATACGCCTTTAAAACATTTGAAAGTATATTCCGGAAACTACTTTCATTGACAAAATTTGGTTTGAAAATTGTTTTGAAGAGAAAAACAAGGTAAACGTCTTCAAGGGACATTTCAGGTACAATAATTCACACCTATATACAACCCATCCATCAAGGCAAACTACAATACAATACTAATCCTCGCAAATATTCACACAAATCACAAACAGCATCACAGTCATACGTTGCTGTTGTCATTCACATGTCAAAAGGATAGAACAATTATCTTTTAAAGTGAGATATATGATATACATCAGACAAGGCAAAGTTGAAGGACGTAAAATGATATGAGCCATCGTGTATCTGGCATATTATACACCATTATATATTATTTTGCATTGAAACTACAATACTATTCACTAGCTATCATTGGACTTGTTGTTATATGTACGAATATATATTTTCCTTTCGTCTTGGTTGTTCAAATATTATTTTTGATCGTGATCGATATTAAGTACATGTATCAAAAATTTATACGGAACTCGTTTACTAAGTAATCAGACTTGATTAATGTTTGGATCAGTTCCAATGTATTTTCAATAGGTAACTGTTTTGTTTATTATAGTGTCACCCCTATTGAAAGGGCCAGCCAAGGTGGCTTATGAGACACCTATCTTATGGTCGCACAGTACCTCCCGAATCCCTTCTCCTTCAATATTCAAAGTCCACATTCAATTGTAGCGTAAGTGGAAAAGTAACTATATCAGTGATTGCCAATAAATAATTAATATGTATCTTCCACTTTTAAGTGTATAGTGTACAATGTAGTAATAAATGTATTTGTTTGTTTCCACTTCAGGAACAGTTTGAGTTTCGCTTTCGCAGCGTTAAAGCCAACTCGGACTTTTACAATACTTACTCGAACTTTGTCCAGTAAAACTAAACAGGAGATATATGTCATTAGTTAGGTGTAAATAAACAGTATCAAGAGATATAAAGACGATAACATTGTAACGTATGTGTGATGTGGAAATAGATATGAATATGCACAAAATCCAGCTAAATTCTTGAGTAAATAATTCGTAAATAGATCAATACATACACATTGTAGTAAAATTAAACATTTAATAAGTTTCCCGTACAAATGTGCTTAAAACTCTTACGATAAAGATCAATCAGTGTCAATGAACATATTCAACTTAAAATTTGATAAGCATCACAGGTGATGTTATTTGTAGTTATTTCATCATAACTTTGATACTGTGGATTGGAATATATCAAAAGTTGGACATATACCAGTGCAAATAATGAAACAAATGACGTCCATTGAAGCTTATCTGTATATTATGTATATGTGTGTAAGTGATCCTTGTCAAATTTTGATTAGTACATGTTTATTATCAACTAATACAGGTAAATAAGAATTTGACATACCATATTCAACAGTAAATGAACAATATAACTACTATAATATATCAACTAACTCGATGACAGATCTTATATTATTGTTTGTATTATTTTATTTTCCTTTATACATGTATTTATGATTTATTGTTTAGTTGTTCATAGATAGTAAAGGTCAATTTCAATAATCAATACAAAATTATAACATCAAAATGCATCTTTGCTTTCATTTTCACCGTAAGCGCTAACAAATTAACATGTTTCGTTGTTATATTTACAATTATTAGAAAATTAATCATGTAAAGAAACGTGTTAGAATTTCAAGCAAATTGTTTGTTATTTCTGGTCTTATTTTATGAATTTCCTTGTAATGTCAAGCGCAGAAAAATCAACTTTAAACGTACAGTAAATAAACACGAACCGATTATCGAAGCTTACAAAATGCATAATAAAATACAGAACGTTTCTACCAAATCCATGAAAACGAAAACGAATGGCATTCAACTGCGATGTCCACCAGCATTATTGATATCAATTGCTTGTGGTTGTACTTTTCCCGTTTTATTATCCTGCAACATTTACACGTAACTAATGAATAAACAATGTAATTATGTGGTCATTCACACAAAATCACAAAAAAAATGTGTGTTGTAATATTTCTTTCAATAACAACAAGCGGAATTAACCAGAAATTAACACATACAATATAAAATAATCACATCCGGACTGTTTGCTTTTACTTAGGAACATCAGCCTCTGTTATTCCCTTTACACGTAGTTGCTCTTTTACTTTTGTGCTGTACCCTCTCCATCTGTGAACGTAAAACTAGCAGTAAATATCGTTCACCAGACTTCAGTACTTAGATAGATCACGGTCAATAGTGTTTAAATTGATAAGAGTAATACAATACAAACTTGTTTGCACGTCTACCTAAAGATGGTGTAAACTATACAATGATACCACCATAATAAATTTACCTACGCAATGCTGCCATCTAGTAAACATACATGCATAATAGGTGTGAGATGAGATGTCGAATATAAATATGTTTTACATCGAGTAGACGTATGGGGACATCCAGATCAATAAATGCATAAGCGTTGATTAAAAATGTTATGTTATTTGAAAAATAATAATAATGTACAAAACAAACTTTTACATGTGTCTTTTATAATCTAAAGATGATGTAATTTTTTCCGTTGATTAATTGACAATAATTTGGCTTTGTCATGTTCATGAAAATAATACATTTCTGTATATTGACATTCATTGCGTCATAATCATAGATTAACAAATATAGTTGCATAAGAGTTATAGAAGCTAAACTGGATTAAAATATTTACCTTAATATGCTGCAAAGAATGAAAGAAGTACTGAGCAGTTGTTAACAAAATCAACGGTAAGCTCTTATCAATAAATGAATACAAAATGTAGTACAATATGGAAAGTATCAAGTACTGAATAGTATCTTATGCCACGATATAAACAGTAAAACTTAATAATTGACGTATCCATACGAATCCTTATAATTGCACGGCCTCTATGAAAAATACGGCTAAACATAGATTCGGTGATTCTGATAGGCTGTCGAGGTCGGCCATTATGAAACAGCTGCTATGTTGTATAATTTAATCAAATACTTTTGCTATATTAGACTGTACTGAACTTAAGACACAGAAACAAGCCTCACTGAAAGTTCAGTCACAGACAATCAAATTGTAAGTAAATGTTTTCACAACAGCTTTGTTGTTGACTTCAGACAAATAACAAGGCCATTATGAAAACATTTATACTTATTAATGATATCTAAAAGACGTATCAAATAACAATTTTGATTATACAAATCGGTTAGAAATTCTAGAAATGCTTACACAATTGTTTGATAGATCCATAGACTTAATGAACATCGTATGAAAGAAATTAGAAACATTTGTTCGTATCATGTAAAGGAGAATAGAAAGTCATGAGACATGTACCTACCACCAAAGATGATACCGCATGTAGGACATTTGATTGTTCTTTTTTGGCTTGGAGCTACGGCTCCAAGCCTATGTATTGTTTTCGGTTACGTTTGTTCCCTAGATGCTGGTAGATGCAATGCGAAAGCTGGGTACAAGTGCACAAAAATGTTAAGAGTCCGGCGATTGGTTCAGAGCTATATGTTAACAGTCCGGTGATTGGTTTACGCTTACTGTGTGAATCGGTATCACATGACTTGAGTGTACCAACAATACTGTGCTAGTCTATTATGAAATCAGGGTGTTTCACTAAAGATCGGTTTGTTCTATTAACATTAATTACACGTTAAGGTACACATTTTAAAACTGTCTATTTTTTCTGTTACTATGTACAATATATTTAAATCAATTATTTTAATCATTACTGAAAGACATATTAGCGGAGGATTGTTCAAGAGAATTTAAGGAAGCCCCTTCTATAATGAAACCTGCGAAACGCTATTGCCGCCAATAATTTTGTCACGTGATCTTGATGTACACATTTGCGATTTCATTGTAAAATCGGGGTGTTTCACTATAAATCGGCATGTTCCATCAACCGTTAAGGCACGAAAAGATAAGATATATTAACGCAGTCTCAATTATTTTTACTTTACTAGCTCTTTGTTTAATTATCAACATAATTGCTGAAGGTAATAAGCGGAGGATTAATTAATTGATGAAATACACCCCTAAAATAATTTAACTTGCGAAACGCTTTCTCTGATGCAATTTAAAACTTGTGTACAGTACGATGAATTATAGGAAAATCTATAAATAGAAAAATATACCGATGTTTCAGACTACCTGTTGACTTTGAAAGAGGACAATTCCATAACTAAAATGGTCAACAAGACGAAATAAAATGAACCAATTTAGTTACGGTATCAGAACTAACTTTTATCAGCAACAATCAGCCAAGCCTTTCCTTTTTAAAAGGAAACTTTATTTACTCATCTGATTAACATCACATACGTGCCCGCATCCAAATATGAACTGAATTATAAAGATATGCCTTTTGAGACTTAATCATAAACATCCAAATACATTGTCTGACAGATTTCTATGAACAAACAACGGACGGGTTTGCACAAAAATATGTACAGCATGACACCAATAAAGTACTTAACAACAACAAAAATTGGTCTCACTCTATGTGTTTTTACGTTTGTAAATTGTCTGTTTATGACATTATGAACATAATCAAAACATCATTGTAAAAAAACGCGTTCTACATGAAGCTTTTAAACCAAGACACTTCGTTGTAATGCACTGCATATATCGAATAACACGTTTCAAAATACATATAAAAAGATCTTACACCGTTTTTCGTCATCAGTTCGTCAATATTAGCCTGGAGTTTTTGTATTTGGAATGTATGCCTCTGTAATTGTAACAGAATCAATGGTAAGTGATAATTGACCTCACAGAAATTGAATATCTGGCCTTAGTGATATTTAAAACTCGCAAAGAAATTGTATTTTCTAATATTAGAGAATGAATAACATGCTGACTAAATAAGAAAATGTAGAATATGTTTTCCCTGTCCTTGAATATAAAGTTGTTACATAAGCTTGTTTATTTAGTACACTGTTTTTTTTCTATATTCGTAGATGTGCATATTTATAACATACTGTGTACGAAATGTTACATTTACTGTACACCCCCCCCCCCTCCCCACAAAACAAAAACAAAAAAAACAGAACCATTCATGAGTAGACAATAGTCCTTTTTCTTGAGTTGACAGTTGTCGTTTTAGTTCTTTTATTTCCATGCCCTCTCTTTCGTTTGAACTTTCATAATCTTCCTCGTCATCTGGAAAAACACATCTGATACTTCACGCAAAAATTCTTATATCCGATATCTCAATAACACAAACAAATATTCAATATCATTAATTTCCGTTGGGGAATTAATTACTTAGATTACGTGGTTCGGCTCATCCACTTTTTCAATACCCACCAATCGGAAAATGATGGAAAAACAATTAGGTCAAAGTTCTTTTTTCCAAAATATCAAATTTCACGAATTAACATCCCTACGAAAAAGCCAATTTGGAAAAAAAAAACACGAACATTGAGCCTTATGAAAATAAATGAAACCACAGTAATTACATATTTGTTAAATTAAATGTCAATTTGTATATTTCTTAATATAAGATATTCTAAAAATATTCAATTACTTATTTATAATGTTTAATATGTATATTATTATATTAAAACACAGCATACATAGAACCTACCTTGCTCGAATTGGGTGTTGTCAGAAAGGTTGCAAAGAGGACGTTTCTCTTTGAACAGAATTTGGATCAGTCTGCTAGGATGGAATGTGTATCTGTCAATGACCTCTTGACAATGGATAGATTCTAATTTGTCTCGAATCTGGGATAATTTTGGCTTTACATCAACGGCCTGTATGAAAAGCCTATGGATCTTGTCTTCTCTTCTGACATTTGAACTTATAGTAGTAAAGTCAGACCCAATCATTCGGAGATCATCAGATAACTTCTCTATTTTATCATCATTTAAGAATTATTCTATATTGTTGTGTTAATTGAAATTCATATGTTTATCTACCTTCTTCGTTTTGTCATGATTCATTTACTTTTTTAGTGCTGCTTTGTATTGTAACAAATAAAAATGAATGGAAACTGGCAGAGCTTGTTAAAATCAATTTCGAATAATGGTCATGCTTATTTAAAAAATGTGTAATCAAAGCACTGAGAGTAGCGTCAGAAGGAAATGTAAAAAATGTGTCAGATAATACTAGGGAGGTGTGCATTAAATTCTACCAAAAAACCAACCAACTCACAGCACAATGTTATAAAAATACAAAAATATGTTTGGACTAATTATGCTGTTTCACCAAAAGGAAGTCAGGTAGCGGTCCACTTGTTATGTAGCTAATTCTGTTAAAGTCAATAGTGAACTCGTAAAAGCACATTTTACCCTCATTTCGTGATATAGAGTCACTTCGTACTTCTCGTTTATCTGTCCAGTAGGCGGGATTGCGGTTTATGGTGTAACCTCACTCTACTGGTGGCTCGCTCTTCTGGTTTGGAAGACTTTGTCTTCCCATACATATTAGCGATGATAAGATCATTTAAGGTTTTTACCAAATCACTTACTACCACGGTTACAGGGCGTCAGTACGTACTTCCGCGTTCAAATAGCGACCGAAAAATAGTTCCATCATTTTATGAACATAAAATTATACAGCGCTATTCGCCGGCTTTCATAGATTAAAACCCGTTGTAATATGTGATTTAACGTTTTGTTTATGATTTAGGGAATAAATATGGTTATTGTGCTTTTATTGTTTAAAATAAGCGAAAAATAAAACAACTACGCACCGACTAACGCAATCTGCGGACGAACTGGCCTGAATAACAAATTTCCGAAAATCAACGCAATGCAATAGTCTAATTGCTGCCACGGTTGTTTTTATAAACAAAACAAAAAGTCGGTCACGATGATTTAATGAGGACACCGAATTAACGCTGATAAATTAATGCAGGTACTTTTGTTTCGAAATTTCGAATAATTTTATAAGTCTTCATCACATCACTTATAATAACACGCTGATGTAAATTAACGTATCTGTATTTGTATCGCTCCACCCACTATATTAACTCCTCCCATGACTGGTAAAATGTCTAGTTTGTACGATTGATACTGATCATTGTATAACTTGCATCGGATTTTAAATGGGCCCTACTTCAGTCAGTTGTTTAATGTTTATTCGAAAGTATATGCATTGATTTATGCATGTACATAATTTATAGCACCGCAGCTTTACGTACTTTTATACATGCACATTATAATTTTTTATATGAGGTTGTCATTATAATGCTGGAACGATAGACAGTCCTAAAGTATGGACACAATGAACACTCTGTTGCATATTGGTCTTATGGACTGTCGATTATATGTTGACGTGATGAACTATTCTTATGTCTGGTAGTGATGAACTCTCATCACATGTCGGCATGATGCACAGTCCTAAAATATTAACATTATGCACGGTACTAAAATATTAATATTATGTGGAGTCCTAACAAATTGGCATGATGAACAGTCCTTAAATATTAACATGATAATTAATATATATAAATATGTCCTGAAACTATTTTGTCAACATGTCTGTACAGTGTCTTCCCATCAGTACCTTCAGTGCGTTCATTTATCTTAATGATTACCATGCGTAGTAGCGTTGCACTATATTTATAATATCGTCATTATGAATGAAACTTTTGTGAGGATGAATTATTGAACTAATTATTTTACAGTTTGAATTGCCATGCTTTAAAATCAACAGCATCATGCAATACATCCTGTATCAAAACCGCAATTTATATACTTATACAAACAGTGGTACTATTTTCAACGTAAATGTATGGATAAGAGGCGTCAGGCGACTGTAAGTAAAATCTTGGTGTATCTCTATAGAAGATGTTGCTTCTAAAAATATTACGCATTATCTTAAAATGGAGACATCTTAGACCTAGCAACAGCATAAATTATCTTAGAATCAACTCATGAACTATAAAGTATTATACAAAAGAAGAACGGAAGAGAACTTGATATGAAATACAATACGTTTGTAAACAATTTTGGATAAGGAAATGAAATTGCCTTAAACACATGTATATTCATTACAAATTTCCAGATCCTTTTAATGTTTTGTCCCATTTTTGTAATGTCTGGTGTTTTGGATGGGTTATGGTTTGTGTGGTAAGCTAAGCATACGTATTGTCTCAAATGTCTTAGGGAAATAAAACAACATTTCGAATTGAACCGAAGATAATATAGAATGACCACATTCGGCGAAGAATACGACCATACATATATCATGCGCGCTAATAGCAGTTATCAGTTCACATGACCTCGCTCGATATAAGTATTGGCATGTCTGTACGGACAGTAAATAAGTCTTTTTTGTCTAATATCAGAGCTTACACAAAAGCAATCATTACTATAAGTTATTATGATTCAACAATAATTCATACAATAAGTGTAATGATTTCCACAGGTAACTGTATCATGAATAGATAATAAATAAATGAATAATAAATAAATATTGATTTTAAAAAACAATTCGTTTTTAATAATATGTATACAAGGTATATTTTACCGAAAATTCTCTGCCAAGCATTTTTTTATGCTTTAAAAATCTTTGACTTTTCGTTGAAATATACCTTGTATACATACTAGTAAAAAAAAACTTTTTTTTTTCAAAAGTCAATATTTATCTATTATTCATTTATTTATTATCTATTCATGATATATTTACCTGTGATGATAACACCCATCATGAAACTTACGTGAACTATACATAGTATATTGATAATAATGATTAATTATGATGATGATGATGTCAATTGATAAAAAAATGCTTTTAATAGAAGTAATTAAACGATAAAGCAGATCTAGACGGTATTGTATGACGCCAAATACATTCCTTACGTACGGTATCAACATTGTTTAAACTCCAAGTACGGAACTGCGGGATTTTAACACATCTTACATACGGGAGATAATTTCTACACAACGCTATTACTGTCAAAACGTTTACATCGGACAACTTACAGTGATTATACTCAACTTTTTAAGTGGAAAGCGGTATGTTTATAAATTCAAATTGTTAGTTTTAAATGTATATATTACAATTGAAATTATTCAGTTTCATAAGAATTTATCAACTAGTGATGTTCTATTTCTAGGACATTTTAATCAATGGCTTCCAACACATAAATACCGTCCCATTGAATTGAAAACGAAAGTACATTCTTTGACTTAAAAATGGTTTCCTAGCTTAGGTCTTCGTCCAAAAATATATTTGATGCATAATTTAGTCATAAGTGATGATAATAAAAGGAATGGCTAAATAGTTTTGAAAGCGAAAGTACTATATCAAGTATGATCATGTTACACTGTGCTATCAAATATACTTTGCAATACATGGTATGATTGTCTGCGTGATCGTTTATTGTTTTATCCTACTTGGAAAATCACGTTTCAGTCCACATTTGTACGTAATTTTACATAAATTTTAAAATCTTACAAATTGATTTTCATAAAAAAGCTTGATTTAACCCCGTTAAATATAATGCTTTTAAACCGTATAGGCCGTGTTATCAGTTGTGTTGTGACCTATCTATACTGTTCATCATATAAACAAAATGAAAGCGGACAGGTATTGTTTATTGGTAGATAATCAAAAGAGTAATCTTATACGGTAGTAAGAACTGAATGAGGATGATATATTATTTGCTCTGTCCACTTTATACTTCCTATACACTTCTGATCAAAATAGTCGTTAATTACAGGTGATATGGTAACCGAATTACTGCTTATATGAGTGTCATATGGTGAATTTTTGCGACATCGTTAGAAATCATCATCGTCATAACTCTGTGTATCTTAGAGAAATTGCCCTAGTAGAACATTACAGGCACTCTTAATGTTGAAAACCATTTGAAAAAATATGTATATGGTTTCAATGTATAAAACATGCCTATAAATTCTTGAAATTAGTACTAATCGCTTCTCTTTTATTGGCTATAATGACCATATATTGCATTATTTTGTAGAATCATGGCAGAGTCGGTAGTCCCAAACCTCGAAGTAGATGGTGCACATTTTATTGAGCATGGAGACATATGTGAAATGTGTGAAAATACGGCATCAGTAGGATACTGTTCAGAATGTGAATGTTACATATGTCATTTATGTTTTGATAACCACATTAAAATAAGGAAAAATCAACACCATGAGCTGCAAATAGCTCCTGAAGGAAAGGAAGACGACCGTACAATCCATTTTAAAACGTGTACAGAACACACGCAACAAGAAGTACGTCTTTACTGTACTGATCACAAATGTTTTGGATGTGGAGAATGCATGTTGTTCAATCATAAATCCTGTAAATGCAAGTACATAACAGAAGCATCTAAGGAATTCCAAGATAGTGGAGAGCTCGCTCGATTTCTCGAAGATATTCAAGACATAGAGAATATTCATGAAAATTGTGTTGAATCGATTGCCTCTGAGTCAAAACAGTCCAGTAACGTTGATAAAACAGCCATAAATGACGTGCAAAAATTCGTGAAAGATTTAATGTCATATGTAACTGATGAAGAAAAACGCATTATCAAGAATGCAGATTCAAAGAAATCCGAAAATGATGATAAAATAGAGAAGTTATCAAATGACCTCCAAGGGATTGGATCCGACATCACGTCCTTAAGTACGAAAATCAGAAGTGAAGACGAGATTCATATTCTTTTCATCCTAGCCATGGAAATGAAGCCAAAATTATGCCAGATTCGCGACACATTAGCATCCATTGATTGCCAAGACGCTATTGACAGATATACATTCTATCCTAATAGACTGATCCAGCGTCAGTTTTCAGAGAAACGTCCTCTTGGCAAGCTTTCTGACACCCAATCTGAAGGAGGTAATTTCTGTTTATCTCGTTTCAATATATAGACATATTCACAATTATAAATAGGCAATAAAAAATGTTACAAAATTTTCTTAAAGGCGATACAACATTTCAGATATACAGTAATTAACAGTAACACAATACGTTGTTTATTGATTTAATGTTCAGTTTGTGTTACTGTTATCTTGTACAATTATTATATATGGGTATTTCATCCAGATGACGAAGAAGATTATGAACGTAAATACAAAGCAGAATGCTCGAATACTCAATGGTTTAAAGAACAGCTGTCTATTCAAGAAAAGAAGACTAATCGTCTTGAACAACAACTATCAACTCAACAAGACGAGAACCAAAGGTTTAAACAACAACAGACTCATCAACAAGACGAGATCCAACGGTTTAAACAACAACTGTCTACTCAGCAACAGGAAAATCAACGGTTTAAACAACAACTGGCTAATAAAGAACAGGACAATAAGCAGCTTAATCAACAACTGTCTACTCAGCAACAGGACAATAAAGGTCTACAACAACAACTGTCCACACAAGAACAACAATTTCGGCTACAATTGTCCACTCAAACACAGGAGAATCAACGTCTTCATCAGCAATTGACAACTCAACAACACGACATTAATCGACTTCAGCAACAACTGTTTACTCAAGAACAAACGCTTGAACAACTGCAAAACCAGGTTATATGCATTTTCGTCACGTTTTGGTTTAATTCACAATTGTTTTCGTTCACAAAACATTAATAGGATACACATTTATAGTCATATTTGTTTCCAATATTGATTAAAAAGATTCAAATTCATATAATATCTCATGTGGAAGCTGTATGAAAAGCATAATGCAATTTTTTTTTCGAATCATGTGTATTATTCCAAAGACATTATATTGATATTAGACAGACCATATATTTTTGATAAGCATTTAATTTATAAAAAGTATTAATAATATACTGTATATAGAGTTTGTGCAAAACACACCCATGTTTGTATATAGAAACCGGTTAGAAAATGTATATTATCATGAGTTTGTAATTTGGCAGAATTATGTTTCATACAATTATTGTTTTTAATTTAGCACACATTTACCTGCGGACATACATGCGATATTGATCAGATGAATGAAAACAGAACAATTAAATGCCCAACCTGTGGTGTCATCTATGGTGGTACGTACACATTCCACGAACAAGTTTAATGTAGTTTTATGTTCAACCATTTTATTTCATGATGAACATTAAGACAATATATATATCAAAATCGTGTGTAAATTTTGCAACTTCTTTTGTATAATACCCCCATCACACTAGGGCCACGTTTGCACTACGTCCACCACGTCCTGACAGGACGTGGCAAGAACCTGATTAACGTGATGAGGACGCAGTAGGAACCGGTTCAAGCGTGGTATGGTGTTCGTGGACGTGATGGGACTTTTGACATGTCAAAAAATGACTTAGCGGAGACGTGGTCAAATTAGAACGCAGTGCTTACGCAGTAAGAACGTAACAGGGACGTGACTAAAACCTAGTTGGGACTTCATTGACGCAGAAGAAGCGTGGTGCGGACTAGAAAAGACAACACGCGATTGTCACCGCGTTGTCACTGGGTTGTTACTACGCTTTTGTTACGTCAGTGAAGTTCTCACTACGTCTCAACCAGGTGTATGCTAAGACCATAGTACGTCCACATCACGTTACAGAAGACTGCACTAGGTTGTAATTTTGCTCCGTCGTGTCTTTAGTATGTTTGCAACAGGTGACTAGAACGATCCTGACAGGTTCTGAGCAATTGGTATTAATACTGGATTCATACCCCATTCTTTCATTTCCAGTCAAATATATGTTAACAAACTGAATGCAATTTGTTATTGTACCAGGACAACAAGCCATTTTGGACGCTTAAATTGCCAATATATAAATACGAAATAGAAGAAAAAGGAACATGAAGCAACCTAGATTATGTTGTGTTAGTACATGGCTATCAGTCGAAAGAAGACTTCTGTTTGGCCATCATGACCAGTTAAAATAAATGGACACATGGTACAGTATACATACGGAGCTAGTAAATGCAATGAGGACGTTATTGGGACATAGGAAGAGCGCAGTTCAGTCTGCATGGACGTAGTGAGCACGTAATTGGGACGTAGTATAAACGCAATAGACCTGGTAACAACGGGAAGCTGCACGTGTAATGAACTTACTGGGAACGTGATAGACGCAGTGAGAACCTGGGTGCATCATTTTTTTCAAGTTTGACTCCATCCACGTCCATCAAAATTTTCAGGACGTGATGGGAACTTTGCGAGTGTGGTGCGGACGTTCTCTGGTGTGATGGGGGCATAATCATTGAATTGTTTGACGATATTCAATGATTATAATTATTCATAACTCATTTTGTAAATATCAAACACACGAAAAAATATCAGAATTCTGTAAACAAATTTACTCATAAAGCAGTATGACAAAGAAAACCATACATCCATTAATACGCATACATACGTATATAGAATCACAGGTGGAAATGTCTTCCGATTTTATACGAGATTATACATTTCTATTTATATTACGTACACATGCTGGTCCTATTACATCTATTCCACTTCTGTAGTACTTTTTTATTACGTACGCATGTTTGAACTATGATATGATATTGTAATAACAGATCAGCCTGGTGGTACATTCAGAGCAGAGTCAAAAATATACTACACGGAGTTGAAATTTAAATTTGTCAAAGGAACGCAATCGGTAAAATATTAATTCATTTGTTTGAAACACGAACTTTAGAAACAACTTTAAACTATTCACTGTTCACGAAGCATCTGTTCTTAACTGCAGTTTTGCTTCTTTAGTCTTGTAAGTTGTGGTATAGTATTCTTATTACACGGTTATAGTCTATTTGTATGAAAAGATAAAAGTAATCCTAAAAAGAAATTTCTAAATACTTCAACATTTTATTAAGAATTAATTTATCGTTGAGAAATATTTGTATCTTCTTCCAAATTAGCTGCAACATGATTGACAACATTATTTACAAACAATTCTATATTTAACATAAACTATGCGGAAATGTGTAAGGAAGAACCTGTTTATTAGTTTCAATTTAAATCCCGTATTCAGAAGTTGAATTTGAACCCTGGGAAAACCTATGAAGAAAATGAAGTAACGGGATATGTATTTAATCTTGGAGATGGACCAATTTTAATAAATATGCTTAAACTGGCATTTGATCGACAACTTTTATTTACAATTGATACAAATGGACAAATTGTTACGAACGGGATAGATATATTCACGTAAGTATTGAATATTTTTTAAAGCGGAATGTGTTGTTTATTGAATGATTATTATATGAAATAGCGCTTGCAATGATATACGTGTTCGTTCATATTAAACATTTAATTTCGCATATTCATAAATAATGTACTCTGAAAATTATCTTTCAGAGACTGAATGAATCACTGTTCTTATTATATATTAATACATATCCTACCATTAATACATATTCTACCCATTCTTGACTAGAGCTTAAGTTCGACATATAGACATGTATGTGATTGTATATAGACACTAAACATTTTTGGATATCATTTTCTACACATTGCTACATCACGCTAAAGACATCGCAACTATCTTACATAATTAAACAGTTTTATATATCGTGTAGATCAGTGTTTGGATTACTGATAGATAATGCCAATAATAGGATTCCGAACGCGCTACATATATTTTAACAGATGTGCTTTAGCGACTGTTCCAATAAATGCATCGTGTACAGGTAACAGGAATGTATGCCAATAAATGTAGTGGGTCGAGTATATATGTTCATGGTCTAACTACTTTTAATGGTGCCGCTTTAAACATGGGTTTTATCACGTTCATTTTACCATCCTCCGATACATTTTATGCATATTATGCAAATATGTATACTTCGGTAAAAGAATCAATGATATGAGCATACATCATAATTATGGCAAGTTATTGTTCATTGAAACATTCAAATTGAACAAAATATCATCAAATCATAAACATTTATTCAAATGTGTACTTCTGAATCATAGATATCACAAACACGTGAACTTTTTTTTGAAGGTGTATATTAATTTGCGTATTCACGTGATATGAATTGGTATATTTAAAAATAAGCAATTTATATGCATCTTTCTTCTTATACTTTCAGCGAAAGACCACCGTAAGTTATTCCTTAATTCTATATTTGATATCTATGTGTTTTTCAATTGTGTAATAACGATAATTGAAAATGTAAATGCATGCTACTGGAAATGACTAATTGACGGAATTAAATTTTTATTTATCCATTTATTTTAAGAGTATTGATTGCTAGGGGTTGTGAGTGTGTTTAGATACGTGTTAAATTTATGTAATGCTTGTTTCATCTTAGATCCATGTAAATATATCATTTTCGTAAAAGTAAGGCTGGAGAATGATCTCGTTTCGTATTTTAATATTACCCATGATAAAAATAAAAACGCACAATGTCGATTTAAACAGTGACCTGTGTTCAAGTAACTACAAAACTTATATGAAGTCACTCTGTATACGCATATCCTGTATTTTTTGTGGAAGACCACCTGAATGAGTGACATCTTAAACTTTATATTTATATTTCTCTCCGAATAATCAGCGTGTTGTTCAGTCGTATTCATTATCACATTAAATACAAAAGGAATACACAATGGCGAAATATTAGGATAGGTTGAGCGTTGTTATAGACACATGTTTAACGCATGCCATGTGTATTTCATTATTTAGTTAACATAATATTATTGTCATATATTATTTTGATATCAGTTGATCAGTCACTGGTTAAGTCTTAATGTCACGATATCTGTTTTAGAAAAAGCTTGCACCCTGGATAAAATAAAAACAATACGAGATTCTGTATAATAACAAGTTATAACAAATTTGATTGGGTGGTGTAGTTGCTGGTGGTTATTTTACTGTAAACGTCATGACCATAAAGTAAGAGAATGTCACTATACATGCAGTGTTAAATATGACTCTACATTCTATATTAGGAGCATTAGAACGATAAGTACTTATAAAACATGTTTAATCTATATGGATTCGTACCGGAGATGACGCTTGTGTGGTTATTAAGGATTATATAGGTGTGTCATTCATCAGTTTGTCATGATATGGATGAACTTTAACCTAGGTTATCCACACGTAACTATCATGAATACTTCAAGTAATCATATTAAGTCTGTACATTGGACTATGATTTATATAGTATAATACTGTAATAACTCAAGTATAATCATACTAAACATATCGTATTTCCTACCATGTATGCATGTTGTATACATGTGAACGTTTCATATTCAGACAAATTGGTACATATGATTCATAAATATTCAAATTGATATCACTTTCTGATATATGGCACTACAAAATCAATGCCTTTTAAAATTGATTTGTTAAGAAAATAAGTGAGAGATTATCATAAAAAATGATTATCCATCTATAAGTATATGACATGACTATAAACAATTGCATAAGACATACTACAAAACTGGACAGACTAAACGATTTTGTAGATAAGTTTAATTAAAGCGTAAAACAATTTCACCCCAAAAGTAAATGATGTTCACTATCCTGATCGATTTAATGTGCATGTATGTATCATATATTATAATATAACTATGCTGCTAAGCGCTAATGCAAGATAAATTACAGGTAAGTTGATTATAGCGATATCATAATTAAACTACTGTATTTAAGCAAACAAGTAATCATACAACCTAACGATATTTTACACCATTCGTGAATAATGTATTGAAGATATAAATATATAAAAATATATTACTTGACATGATTCCTGTATGCCAAAAATTCGACAAATATTTCGCAGTAAAAATGTATGAGAATTAAAGGGTCTGATTTTCAAAATCGAGATACACTGTTCAACCATCTAACACACGGCTAGTGTTTGCATATAATCTTTTTTTTGCAGTGTGTTTTTCCTATCATATTATATCAAAAGTCTTGCAAATTAAGTGATTGCGTTTATGTTACTTTTATATGTTGATGCTACTTTATACAATATATTTGCTTAACGGCTGCATCAATGTTATAGAATATACATAGTAAAACAATGATTTAACTTCAGATTACTTTTTGTGCTTCTATGAGTTGCATTCATTTAATATAATGATATGATATACATTGTAACATGCTTTTTTCTATTATTTATGACTAATCAACATTTCTTCAATTTAATTACACCTTAAAATTAGTATAGTGAAAGGAATATAATGAAGCCTAAAAACACGCGATGTAAAAGTTTCATGCAATGCCATATAATTTTCATTATATCTTACACTATATATAGCTTAGCGCTCAGGTTATGGGTGAATTGATTATAGCGGTATCATGATTAGCTCTATGAATGTGCGTAAGTGAACAATTTATACGAATAAATAATTGGGTAATATTATCATTTATTATATATGGGTCTTGGCATTTGTTTATAGAATATACTATACATTGCAACTTAATATTGATATGATTTATAACTGATCAATGTTTCTTTCATTTAATTACATAGTACTTGTGTAAGTATTTTCATTTATCCTACAGAACTGATCGATGAATAACACGTTAAATATCTAAATACATGTATACATCGTGTTTGTTGTTAGACGGACTATGATGCAGTCTAACAAACACTCAATGGTGCGTGTGATTTATTTGTCAATGAATTCAAACTTTGTGCAACAACGGTCATACATTATTCCATTAGGATGTCCCATTCATTTTAATAATGTAAAATATCTTTGTTCGCACGAATTTTGTGGATGTCAATAAGGCATCTTACACAATATGTAACGTAGCACTTACATAATCGACCGTAGAGCTTGTAGATAAGTAAATCATAAGTTTTTATGTATTTATTCGTGTGTTCGTTTATTTGTGCACATTGTTTTATAGATGAGGTATTTATACAATCATTATATTTAAATACTGTCTAGATCAGCAATAAAATGTTTACTCGACCATAGGACAGTCATCATTCGACATAATTCAAACTTCGAAATACTATCTGAATGTTATAAACATTACATGTGGACGTTTTATTCCGACATTGTACTGAGCTAGAATAAACTACATTATAATGATATATTTGAACATTAAAGTTACAAACACAATATGAAAGCCATAAAGCGGCACATGGAGGTATTGTATTGCAACATTATACAAAGCTCGAATATAATATTATATTTAATTGTTACAATAGCGATATCTTTAATATCAATACAACTGTAACATACCTTCAAATACAACATTTAGTTCATGCGTCAGTATTGGCCGCGGGTTTTTCATGATCAAAACACAACAAATAAATGTATAAGTCTTCAGAACGGCAGCGGGCGGATTCCCCATAGACGTATAAAAATCGCAAATGCATATAACTTGCACTTGTGTTTATAAATATTCGTAAATGGATATTATTGCTTCAACATTTACAATATGTAGTACATGATATATAGTTACATACTACGGAACATTATAATGACATGTTATTAATTTATCGTATACTTCATGAATGAGAACATTCCACATTTGGTGCATTTTTATGTTAGGTTCTCATAACGCAAATTTAATTTATTATGTGCTTCCTTACATGGTTTATGCATGAGACATGTATGGTTACTAGGGTTTATATGGGTGTATCATTTATCAAGTGCTCTATATAGAATGGATGAGCTTTTAACCTAGTTTTACTACGTATACGCATTTACATTAAATGGCATATGAAATAATCATAAATATCTCAAATAATCATTGATAATCGGTATCTTCGCCCCTATAGTTCTACAGTTGTATTATCAAAATGTGTTGAACTGTTCATTTAGCAACAATCTGAGTTAATATGAATTGCTTACCTATCTTTTTGGTTTTCCATTTAGTATTGGTCTTAGCTTTTATTTGTATAATATACACGATATATTAATATTTTACTGATGTATTAAAAGTTTCTTTCATTCAATTTCAGGATGATGTCGTAAGTATTTTCATCTGACTTACTAGCTGAAAGTTTATTGTATCTTCATTAAACGATGATTTAGATACGGTCAATGAGAATTTAACCTTTTATTCTCATCCATTACAAAATTGTAAAATCAGTGTGATAAATGGAATATTATGTGGTCAAACACACATACAATGACAATCATTTATGCATATAATCTCGTTTGCATTAAATTCTTGCTTTGTAAACAACGCTTATACATTAATCAATTCATCTTCATAATGTGAAATATCGATATTTTCAATATATTATCTCTTATCAAGTATAGTGTATCATATCTTACACCATATGAAACATAGCGCATGTGTAGCTCTAGATCACATAATTTTATATGTAAGTAAATCACAATTGTATCATGGTTTACATTGTTAGGGCACGAGCAGTGTAGAGCTCGTATAATGACCAAATGTATCGTTTTATTCATTTACTAAATCCATCAAGCTATTTCAATAGTCAAATTGAAGAATGCATGTCCATGTAATGTGGATGTAAGGAACATTTTAAAGTAAATTACCAGACAAATGATTTTTATATTGTTTACCTCACACTTACTAGTTATGTATGTATCATAAAATTATACTGTTACAAGTATTTATTCGGGCGTTCCTTTAGCACTGTGAGGTCATTATATAAAAATCATAGCTATATACTAGTACATGTACTATCTAGATGAGCAATACAATGTTTACCCAACCATAGGACAGTTAACATTAAACACTATTAAAAGTTCCAAACACAATATGAAAGCCATATAACATAGTATGTAGGTATTTTATTCAAACATTATATTAAGCTCGAATATAAGATGTAAGTATAATATAAAACTTTGACATAGCTTCAAGTACAACATTAAGTTCATGTGTCAGCATTGGTCACGTGCGTTTCATGATCAAAACAAAACAAATACATGTATGAGTCTTCACAACAAGCACTTGTAGAAGTTATTACTATGTCGTGTATAAAGCATGATTTCAAATAGTTTATATTTCGTATATCATTTAAAATATATCAAATGACTGTAGTAATGCATATATGATGTAGTGAAACATTTGAGGCTTTAACACAGTGGAGTAATGTTCTCGGACAACTTTGCATTGAAACATTTTGAGGTCTAATATTGAATTGCATGCAATATAAGGCGTTCAATCAGCTGACGTTTTAATATCGGATCTGTAACAATACATATATGTTCATAAGCCACGTGTTATCTGTATGCATGATCCCTTAATTATATTACTACACGTATCACATCAGACATATAACAATCAAAACTACATGTGTCATTACAATTGATCAATACCAGATAATTATCATATACATAATCATAACAACAAAAACGATGCTGAGTTTGTGTGCTATATGGATTACATAAAATGACTGAAACTTACAACAAGTCTCTATTTGTCGCTAATCACGACACTTCTGCTCACTTAGTGTAAACATATAACATATGACTAATTAGCAAAGGCAAATGGACAGTACTGGGAGATTTCTGTTCAGCGTTTAACTCATGACATTTATAATATACGACACTATATATATGATACTTTAGTAAATTAACAACAAGTAATTATTGCGATCCCCACCATTTTTGTCAACACTGTAAAAAAGATCTTGAATTCATAAATATTAATAATAAATGACGACACAAACAAATCAAGAAAGTTATCATATACTAGCATAGAAAATGTATGCAAAATTGTAATTTGGTATCAATCATCATGTTGTGTACAAGTATTCGTCCTGAATATATGTTCATGGTTTATATCAAGTTGTTTGGCAAATTATTCCAATCCATCATAGATTCATTAATACAGTAAAACCCCGAAACCCATAAAACCTGGTCTTATCCGAAATGAAATTTCGGTCCCAAATTTCCCTCTATATATTTCAATGTAAATAAACCTCGATTATCCGAATCGTCTAATCCGAATACCATGGCTAATCCGAAGTAATAAACAGGTCCCCACAATCATCCGAACGCGTATTTTCACACCTGTTATCCGAAGTCGACAATTAACTCTGATCGACCAGAGTTCATTGTAACATTTCTTTAACGTGTCAAAAGGTGTGAACAACAAATTATCAAACCACTGTGAACAAAGAATTGTTCGTTTGGATCATTGTTTGTAGTAATGGGAACAAAACTAGCATATTACGATACGGACCTAGTTAGATCATTCACCTTATATTTTTCGCTTGATTTGTAAATTGCAGCATACTTCCACTTTAATACGCAACTAACAATAAAAATGTTCCTTTTATTTTTCGAAGTTTGTTAGTTGAATACACATGACCCATATGAATTATACCGGCACTCGATTTCAAAATCATTCCATTTTCGGAAAATGAATACAAACATGATAATTAAGCTATGTTGCAACCAAACTTGTAATAAAAACCAAACTTGTAATAATTATTACAAGTCTGGTTTTTATTACAAGTTTGGTTGCAAGGTCCAACCAAACTTGTAATAACCAAACTTGTAATAAAATTTTCAAGTTGAAGTAAGATTTTACTTTTGCACTCATGAACTTACTGATGTGTTCCGCCGCATTAATTAGCACGTGCTAACCTAATTAAGGTCACTAGCGCTTGAAATGACCTTCATGTTTTCATACTCTATACACCATCTATCCTTACAGTCAAACCTGTAATAATTATTACAAGTTTGCTTTTTATTACAAGTTTGGTTGCAAGGTCCGACCAAACTTGTAATAACCATTCTTGTAATAAAACTTTCAAGTTGAAGTAAGATTTTACTTTTGGATTCACATGCTAATTAATACGGTGGAACATATCAGTAGGTTACCACTGATGTGTTCCACCGTATTAATTAGCATGTGCCGACCTAACCAATGTCTTTGGAAATCTCTCTACACTGAGATTGTGGCACTACTTTTGTGAATTAAACTATTTCCAGTATGCAGTAAATCTTATTACCTGGACAGATTATGAATGAACTTCGGTGTGGATGAATACTTGAATAATGTACTCGTTAGTTTTACGCCAAAATATTTCACATGCTTTCAAAATAGACAGAATTCTGCAATATATCTTAAACGTTTGTCAAAACTGTAAAGTCTGCAATGTATACTTATACAACAAATGGTACTATTTTTAAAGGCTGATGAGAGGCGTTTTGTTAAAACAAAATGAGGTGTATACTTTGTTCCTAAAAATGGTACCTTTTTAGACGTCAACGTACAATAAAAAATCAAAGTACTGAAAGTACTATCGGAATTTGATTTTTCCATATGAGACAAGTCACTTGTGTTGCTCGCGACACAACAACGACTGTTACGACTAAATTAGGAACTGTGCAGTTGATGGATATTCATGCTTAGGAATTAACATACACTTTCTCAATATTGCCACCTATTTATGAACATATTCTGATATTCATGTGCTAATTAAATTTCACCAACCATGCATGTCGGTTATCTAAGTTATCATATGTTTCGATTTTTTACATGTAGCCAATTATCCAGCCAATAATTTTCCGAATCCATCGGTACCAAAATAAGCATTGTTACTGCCACAGTTACAGATATAATATATACCGAGCACTTCTAATTTATTACTTATTTTAAACTCGATAAGAAGCTTACAAGTCGCCGTAAAACAAGATGGGTGTGGCGTTTATCAGAAACACTTATCGATGTATTCTTGATATCTTTCTTTTGTTCTTACGCATGACACACCGTCACATCGTAGACATTTCTGCCAAGAATGTCCGATATCTATCCACGTATGTCAAAATTACTGAGCGGACATAAAATAGAATTACCGAGTTTTTACCTGACATTCGAGCTGCAACAATTGGGGTTGCACGTGACACATCGTCTAAAGATGGTTAACATTTGTAGCAAGTTCTTGCAATGAATGACGAAGTAACAGAGTGGACACTCCGAAAAGACCGAAATTATGACCTTAAAATTCTATGTGACCTTCAGCGCTTTGATCTTATAGTGTATACTGAACTTCTGACCTTGTCTCCCATGTGCGTATGTTCGTTAGTCCTGGACTTCTTTACAGACTGAACATGTTTTTGGTGTGCTGTTGGGTTACAAATCTTTAGGACAGAGTTCGTAATTATTTGATTTACTACCTCTGAAAATCATTAGAGCCGAAAAAATCAATTTAATCGCATATTATTACCATCCAAATGTTTACACAACGAACAAGTTTACAAGATATAATTCATATACGGTAAATATGACGAATATATTATACATAATCTAACTTACCGAAAATAGTACTTGTACTTTTAGCATTAAACTCAAGATTTTTCTGTTTAAGGCCTTAACTGTTAGTATGCTGGAGAGGGTCAAATATAGTTCATGTAAGCCTATAGTTTTAGACAATTTAGATTTCAGCCCATTTGTATACATGTGTTTTTCTAAGAACTTATTGTTGCTGTATATACACAGGTTAATATATTATTGCTAATTAATGGGCAAAACACATCAGTAAGTTCATGAGTGCAGAAGTAAAATCTTACTTCAACTTGAAAATTTTATTACAAGTTTGGTTATTACAAGTTTGGTTGGACCTTGCAACCAAACTTGTAATAAAAACCAGACTTGTTATAATTATTACATGTTTGACTGGTGGTATAGATGGTATATTTAATACGAAAAAGTGAAGGTCATTTCAAGCTTTAGTGACCTTAATTGGGTCAGCACGTGCCAATTAATGGGGCGGAACATATCAGTATGTTAATGAGTGCAAAAGTAAAATGTTACTTCTACTTGAAAATTTTATTACAAGTTTGGTTGGATCTTGCAACCAAACTTGTAATAAAAACCAAACTTGTAATAATTATTATATGTTTGACTGGTGGTATAGATGGTATATTGAACATGAAAAAATGAAGGTCATTTCCATCTTTAGTGACCTTAATTAGGTCAGCACGTGCCAATTAATGGGGCGGAACACATCAGTATGTTAATGAGTGCAAAAGTAAAATCTTACTTCTACTTGAAAATTTTATTACAAGTTTGGTTATTACAAGTTTGGTTGGACATTGCAACCAAACTTGTAATAAAAACCAGACTTGTAATAATTATTACATGTATGACTGGTGGTCTAGATGGTATATTTTAATTCGAAAACGTGAAGGTCATTTCAAGCTTTTGTGACCTTAATTAAGTCAGCACGTGCTAATTAATGGGGCGGAACACATCAGTATGTTAATGAGTGCAAAAGTAAAATCTTACTTCTACTTGAAAATTTTATTACAAGTTTGGTTATTACAAGTTTGGTTGGATCTTGTAACCAAACTTGTAATAAAAACCAAACTTGTAATAATGATTACATGTTTGACTGTATGGATAGATGGTATTTTGAATATGAAAAAAGATGGTCATTTCAAGCGCTAGTGACCTAAATTATGTCAGCACGTGCTAATTAATGGGGCGGAACACATCAGTAAGTTCATGAGTGCAAAAGTAAAATCTTACTTCAACTTGAAAATTTTATTACAAGTTTGGTTATTACAAGTTTGGTTGGACCTTGCAACCAAACTTGTAATAAAAACCAGACTTGTAATAATTATTACATGTTTGACTGGTGGTCTAGATGGTATATTTAATACGAAAAAGTGAAGGTCATTTCCAGCTTTAGTGACCTTAATTAGGTCAGCACGTGCTAATTAACGGGGCGGAACACATCAGTATGTTAATGAGTGCAAAAGTAAAATCTTACTTCAACTTGAAAATTTATTACAGTTTGGTTATTACAAGTTTGGTTGGATCTTGCAACCAAACTTGTAATAAAAACCAAACTTGTAATAATTATTACATGTTTGACAGGTGGTATAGATGGTATATTTAATTCGAAAAAGTGAAGGTCATTTCAAGCTTTTGTGACCTTAATTAAGTCAGCACGTGCTAATTAATGGGGCGGAACACATCAGTATGTTGATAAGTGCAAAAGTAAAATCTTACTTCTACTTGAAAATTTTATTACAAGTTTGGTTATTACAAGTTTGGTTGGATCTTGCAACCAAACTTGTAATAAAAACCAAACATGTAATAATTATTACATGTTTGACAGGTGGTATAGATGGTATATTTAATTCGAAAAAGTGAAGGTCATTTCAAGCTTTTGTGACCTTAATTAAGTCAGCACGTGCTAATTAATGGGGCGGAACACATCAGTATGTTAATGAGTGCAAAAGTAAAATCTTACTTTTACTTGAACATTTTATTACAAGTTTGGTTATTACAAGTTTGGTTGGACCTTGCAACCAAACTTGTAATAAAAACCAAACTTGTAATAATTATTATATGTTTGACTGGTGGTCTAGATGGTATATTTAATACGAAAAAGTGAAGGTCATTTCCAGCTTTAGTGACCTTAATTAGGTCAGCACGTGCTAATTAACGGGGCGGAACATATCAGTATGTTAATGAGTGCAAAAGTAAAATCTTACTTCAACTTGAAAATTTTATTACAAGTTTGGTTATTACAAGTTTGGTTGGATCTTGCAACCAAACTTGTAATAAAAACCAAACATGTAATAATTATTACATGTTTGACTGGTAGTATAGATGGTATATTTAATACGAAAAAGTGAAGGTCATTTCAAGCTTTAGTGACCTTAATTAGGTCAGCACGTGCTAATTCATGGGGCGGAACACATCAGTATGTTAATGAGTGCAAAAGTAAAATCTTACTTTTACTTGAAAATTTTATTACAAGTTTGGTTATTACAAGTTTGGTTGGATCTTGCAACCAAACTTGTAATAAAAACCAGACTTGTAATAATTATTACATGTTTGACTGTATGGATAGATGGTATTTTGAATATTATAAAAAGATGGTCATTTCAAGCGCTAGTGACCTTAATTATGTCAGCACGTGCTAATTAATGGGGCGGAACACATCAGTAAGTTCATGAGTGCAAAAGTACATTCTTACTTCAACTTGAAAAAAATTTATTACAAGTTTGGTTATTACAAGTTTGGTTGGACCTTGCAACCAAACTTGTAATAAAAACCAGACTTGTAATAATTATTACATGTTTGACTGGTGGTATAGATGGTATATTTCATACGAAAAAGTGAAGGTCATTTCAAGCTTTAGTGACCTTAATTAGGTCAGCACGTGCTAATTAATGGGGCGGAACACATCAGTATGTTAATGAGTGCAAAAGTAAAATCTTACTTTTACTTGAAAATTTTATTACAAGTTTGGTTATTACAAGTTTGGTTGGATCTTGCAACCAAACTTGTAATAAAAACCAAACTTGTAATAATTATTACAGGTTTGACTGGTGGTATAGATGGTATATTTAATACGAAAAAGTGAAGGTCGTTCCAAGCTTTAGTGACCTTAATTAGGTCAGCACGTGCTAATTAACGGGGCGCAACACATCAGTAAGTTCATGAGTGCAAAAGTAAAATCTTACTTCAACTTGAAAATTTTATTACAAGTTTGGTTATTACAAGTTTGGTTGGACCTTGCAACCAAACTTGTAATAAAAACCAGACTTGTAATAATTATTACAAGTTTGGTTTTTATTACAAGTTTGGTTGCAACAAAGCTATCTTAGGACGACAACGATTTGTGTGACGCTTCGTTAGTGTTTGTGACTGTAGCAATATTTTAAAAATGAAACTTCGCGTTGGATTTTTATTTTATTTCTGTTTGTAATTCATTTAGACAGTGTGCTTATTCTATATCCCGTGTATATTTCATTTCATGATTTCATTTTATCGATGGATTAATGTGCTTTGTAACATGACATGTGCTACCGTTTGGGTATTCATTTGTATGCGTAGTTTCACTTTGTGATTCTCATGACTGTGATAAACTAATAATGGTACAACCTACTCATACATATGTTTTTTTCGTTAAACATACACATATTTATCGTAAATGTATTTGTTCGTAAATAAAATATGAATTATAACACATTAATTTTGTTGTTATTATATCTATACGTGTGCGTCATATATATAGGAGTTATCTCCCTTTATTTTCATAAAATCGTCCAGATTTCCCTTACACTGGATTATCCGAAACCCCGGAATATCGGAAGTAATTTTTCGGTCCCAACGACTTCGGATAATCGGGGTTTTACTGTACATGTGTTTCATTATGACTATGTTTGTTTATCGTCTAATTGATCATGACTGTTAAAGTGAATTTTTTTGCTATGTGTAATATTAATAATGTGATCATAATTTATTCGGGCGTTACTTAAATATTGTACATAGTTTTATAGATGAGGTATTTACATAAAAATCATAGCTGTTTACTAGTACATGTACTATCCAGATATGCAATACAGTGTTTATGTAACAATACGGCAGCTAACATTAAACATCATTAAAAATTCCAAACACGATATGAAAACCATAAAGAGGAATGTGTAGGTATTTTATTCCAACATTATACCAGGCTAGAATGTACTACTTGATAATTATTATAATAGCAATACATTTTGTATCAATAAAACTGTAACATATCTTCAAGTATAACATTTAGTTCATGCGTCAGCATTTGCCGCGTGTGTTTCATGAACACAACAAATACTTCTATAAGTCCTCAGAAAAGCGGGCGGATTTCCGTGTGTGTATAAATATTCGTAAATGGATATAACTTGCACTTGTAGATGTTGTATGTCGTGCAAATAGGATTTCATATAGTTTATATCCCGCATATCATTTAATATGAACCAAATGGCTGTAGTAATGCTGATCATGATACGTTGTAGCATTTTTGAACACCGAGGGGTAAAGTTCTCGGACAACGCAGCCAGACAAGAGTGAATTGAGGTTTATTAAGTAAAATTGCGTGCTAAAAGGACTTTCAATCAACTGATGTTTTAATATCGTATCTGTAATAATACATAAATGTTCTTAAGCCACATGTTACATGCATACATGATCCCTTAATTATATTACTAGACGTATCCCATCAGGCATGTAGCAGTCCAAACTGAATGTGTCATTACAATTGATCACAACCAGTTAATATTAATGTACATAATAATAAAAACAAGAAAGATTCTGAGATTTTTTGTTTAGTGGTTTACCTATAAATAACTAAATCTTTAAGTTTATGAGACAAATCCACTTCTACGTCCTTTCTGTTGTGCTTAATAAAACAGTACTGTAAACTTCATAACATATGTCTTATTATCAAGGAATATTGGAGAGTACTACGAGATTTCAGTTCAAGATTAAACTTATGACACTTGACATGTACGACACTAAATATATGACACTTTACTGAATTAACAACCAGTAAATGTTGCAATCAAAACCCACTTTGTAAATAATCTATCCCGGTACAACCATTTTCCGAACACAACCAAAATTCGAACACTTCCTTTATTCCACGAGCGCTGATGTCATGTTACACTAATTTGCATAAAGTCGCGTGCTATTTTGACTTCAACTCCCGCTGAAACGTCAAATTTGACACATTGACAGATATGATCAGAAAACCGGTAAGAAACCTCTCTCAGTGCAAAAAGTCCAAATTCCAAATACAAAATATATGTCGCATAAAAATAGTAAAAACAATGTTTCTTACAAGTAAATAAAACTTTTAAAGTATCGGCTGCTCAACGTTAGCTTTTACCTCAGTCTCAGATATATGGAATATAATACGTCAGGTAAAACACCTCTAAATGTTTATCAGATTTGACATAGGAGTCCTTATGAACTGAAAATGATTGTTTGTCAAACATTTTTTATGATGTGCATTTTTGCAGGTTCATTCCACATCTAGGGGTCCATACAGATCATACCATGTCTCTCTTAGTTTGATAGAGTGGGCTGAGTTGAACAATATCATTCTCTTTGTTTTACCACCCCGCCGTAGTCACGTTTTACAGCCCCTTGGTGCAGGATGCTTTGGTCAGAAAATGTTCAGGACTTCAAAGTTAGAAATACGCTTAGTAAGGTAGTTGGGGGGTAAGGCTATCACTGACACTATAACAGAGAAAATAAAAGAACATATAAATAAACAAACTACTAAAAAAAGTAACCAATCCGGTCTCTAAAAGTAAAAACCATGTCCCACAACAAAGCACTTCTGGTACATCGAATTCAAAGAAGACTACAAAACATGTTTCACCAGAATCATCTGAATCTGAGAATTTAGATGTAGAAGAATCTGAAAAATGCATTATTTGCAAGAAATATCAAGCTAAAGATCTTGATAAATACCCGTATCTGGTGATTGCAACATGGGGAAGATGCGATGGTTGTGGTGGTTGGGTGCATTTATCATTTTGCACCCCAGTAAGGGTTCTTAGAAGAGGAGACCCTTTCTACTGCCCTATGTCCTTTATTCAATGTGTTATGAGGTCTGAGGGAGTTTACAATTCGATAAACGACCAAACATTAAAGTTTAATCCTATAATGATTACATTATTTAAAGTTTGATCAAGTTTTGTTTTGATATAACCTTACGACGTGAAATGTTTAACATGAGCAACAATATGAAAGAATGATTTTCGAGCATCTTTTCCCCTGAAATGTATTATTAGCCAAAACAAGCTTAAGTGTTCGAAAAAAGGTTGTACCGGGATATTGCATTTTCATGTTTCAAGAAAAAGACGAATAATACATAGCGACATTAACCAATCAAAGAACGTAACTAAAAAAAGAATATACAAATACGGAAGTTATCTTGTACCAGCATAGAAAATGTATGTATAATTGTAATTTGATATCAATAATCATGTTGTGTACAAGTATTCGTCCTGAATATATGTTCATGGTTTACGGGATTAATACGGTAAGAAGTGACAACAAATCTAATACTCATATAAAATGACGTTTACTGTGGTGCCACTTTGGTCTGTCTTTAGTTGTATCAAGTTGTTTGGCAAATTATTTCACACCAATACATCATATATTCATGTACATTGATAGAAGTGTTTCATTATCACTATGTTTGTTTTCCGTCTAATTGTCTGGTAAAGTACATTTTGCTTGCTATGTGTAATATTAATAATGTTATCATAATGTAGTGACGTGCACGTGTTGAAACTACCTGTTAGATTGATTTTTGATGGCCATTGTCTATTGTTATTGTTTTTTATAAAACAAGTAATGAATATGCTTTTTCTTGTGATGTTTTCTCAGTGAGTGATGTCTTAAACTGTCTGTTTGATTTATATCTGAATTGACAACTGATAGTTTAATTATTAGCATGGCTGTATAATAACATTAAATTTGTTTACGCTTGTACATCGGAAATATAATGATTGACGAAATGGGTTTATATGGGTAAATCGTTTATCAAGTGTACCATTGTATGGATTTGCTTTCAGTTAGTTTTACCACGCATAAGCATTTACAACAAAGAACATACAACATTATCATGAATATCTCAAATATTAATTCATAGTTGGTATCTTGGTGCCAATAGTTTCTATCATTTTATTATCAAAACGTGTGTTGAACTGTTCATTAAGAAACCTACTGAGTTAATATGAGTTACATACCTATCGTTTTGGTTTACTATATAGTACACTTAGGTCGTAACATGTATTTGTATATTACACACTATATATTAACATTCTATTGATATGTTAAAAGTTTCTTTTATTCACTTTCAGCTTTTTGTCGTAAGTATACATTTATCTTACCTCTTGAAAGTTTCGTGTATCTTACTTGACTGATGAATTAGACCCGTTTAATGAGGATGTTTATGTTCTATTCTCATGCATTTGACAGTAGCAAAATAAGTGGGATAAACGGAATATTATGTAGTCGTACAAACACGCAAAAATAAAGGTAATGCATACTAGTATATTTTTTTGTATTATGTGCATGCTTTGTTATACAACGCTTTTACATTAATATTTAGGATGCCCCCCCCCCCCCCTATTTCCTCATAATGTAAAAATTGATATTTTCAACGTTCTATCTCACAAGTATAATGTATCATATCTTACACTATATATAACTTAGCGCATGTGCAGCTCTAGATCGCAGATTTGTATAGGTATGTACATCATAATTTTATCATGATTTTCATTGTTAGGGCAAGTAAGCGATTATTTACTCACGCTCATGATTCAGCTACTTACCATCGATTTTATAATTGTCATATTTGATTATATTCGAGCAATGCAGTGCTTGTAAAATGACCAAATGTATCGTTTGATTCATTTACTAACTCCATCAATCAATTTCAATAGACAAACTGAACAATGCATGTCCATGTATGTGGATATAAAGAACAATTTAAAGTAAATTTCCTCCTGACAAGTCATTTCTATATTGCTTACCTCACACTTAATAGTTATAAATGTATCATAATATTATACTGTTACAAGCATTTATTCGGGCGTTCCTTTGATATTGTACATAGTTTTATAGATGAAGTATTTATATAAAAACACATAGCTGTTTACTACTACATGTACTGTCTCGATAAGCAATACAATGTTTACTAAACCATAAGTTAAATTAAACATTATTCAAAATTACAAAAACAATATGAAAGCCATAAAGCAGAACATGTAGGTATTTTATTCCAACATGATACTAAGCTCGAATATACTACTTGATATTATAATAGCAATACATTTAATGCCAATAAAACTGTAACATATCTTCAAGTACAACATTAAGTTCATGCGTCAGCATTTGCCGCGTGTGTTTCATGATAAAAAAATGACAAATAAATGTATAAGTCTTCAGAACAGCGGGCGGATTCCCGCGTGTGTATAAATATTCGTAAATGGAAATAACTTGCCCTTGTAGAAGTTATATGTCGTGTAAATAGGATTTCAAATAGTTTATATTCTGCATATCATTTAAAATGTATCAAAATGACTGTAGTAATGCTTATTATGATATAGTGAAACATTTGGGGTTTTAACACAGATGAGTAATGTTCTCGGACAACTCAGTCAGACAAGTTTGCATTGAAAGGGGTAGGTTCACTTAGGGCCTAAAATGGCCCTGTGCTAGATTTCCTTGATATTTTGACAGTATAATATATTGGATGTTTCTTCATCAAAAACATGTTTTTAAATTGTTCTGAAATGAGTATTGTTGCCATAATTGCTCAAAATTTCTGTTCCATGGCCTCAATGTTCATTTTATTAAGTGTATATGATTGTTCATGTTGACTAAAGTGACAAGATATTTTTATTCCATGGTTGCTATGGAAACGTGGAAGTCACGTGACTGGGCATAATATAGCGGTGTTTCGTGTTTATATCGATGATATACGAATTATTTTGACAATTTATACAGTAGAAAAAATAACATACATATATCAAGAATGTGTGAAGAAATCATTTACGTGACGCTAAAGGTTTTCGTAATATGACGTAATTAGTGTGCCCTCCTACATAGTTACATCACAGATAATTTCATCAAATATCGAAAGGAAAAACATAATCGTAAAAAGGTCTCTACCGTTCAAAATTAACTGGCAATTACATTTTCAACATCTATTGTCGCAATTACGCTAAAAAATAAGGCTAGAAAACACCTTGGTATAACAATAATCGAATATGAAACTACCATACCACACACTACGATCCGTCATCCTCGCCCAGTACCGTTCGAATAACTGGAAATTTAAATATGAAGTCCCACACCCGACACATTTATATTTTGCATATGTGTTGTTTACATTCTGACTGATAATTGTTCTAAGTTTCGTGGTGTCGGTTGGAGGACTTCATATTAAAATATCGAAAAAATGTACGAGGGTGTCATATCAGTTCCCAGCAAAGTTGGTCGAAATTATTATATTGTTTTGGATGAATACTGAACGATAGATGACATGCAATTCAGAATGAATAATAAAACTAGCCTTTACTACATTAGTAAAGTTCTGTTAAATAAGAAAATCTCCGACAAATCTCCGTCGAAGCCAAATAAACCGTTTATCCGATTAATGTATCAATATCCGAATCGCTATTATTGTTAACAAAGGGAGACAAGTCGGTTGTTTACAGACGCAGCGTTCTTTGTACAGCGTCTCGTAATACGGACGGTTATTGAAGTAATAACTGAAGATAAATCGACGAATCAAGTAAGTATTTGATCTCCCTTATGTGATATGTTCATGCGTCCATGATACGAGGCTATAGGTCTATATATGTAAGGTTAAATAGCCCCACTTTGTGTGCATACTGTAGTTCATGATGCCGCGCGCTCAAGACATTCCATTTTGATGACGTAACAATACTTTGTGTCATGCTGTGCAGGGCCGTAGGAAGCGGGGAAGGAATGGGGCAATATATTCGATTGTAATGATAATTAAAAGTTCAAAGTGACTGTTTAAAGTCAAAATTACCCCCCCCCCCTTGAAATTTCTTCTTACATGCCTGTTGTGACCCAATGCTAGATTCTAATGTTTTAATGCTTTAGCAAATCTAGCTAATATTATTTTTTTATTATCTATTGCATTTTAGTTTTTATCATACATGTTTGTGAATTGTGTGAAATATAAATAATGAGTCACTCAGTGATAAAATCCATGGTCTTCAATGGGGTTTGAACCCTTGATCCTCAGCACTGTATAGGCACTCAACCATGTCACAAAATAGATAACCCAATAGCAAGGCTGTTGAAATTGGCCAGTATTCCTACAAGTTCTAATATTGTATGAAATTATTATGGACTACTGATGCAAGTGAGGATACAAAGTAATGTCTACCATTTGTCAGATGTACTGCACTGTAGTGAAATTAGTGTTCATGTTGTTGTCACAGAGGGCCATGATGTTTTAACATCATTGTTAAACATGTATAATTTTATAATGCCAGTACTGTATGGATTACAAATATTCATAAACTCTACTATAATAGTATCTCAGCATAATTGAATTGGATATATTTGTCTTCTTTCAGAATCATATTATGTTAGTTCAGATGTATATGAAGTGTAAGCAGTTCTGGGCCTTCTGATAGTTAACTAGTAAGTATGTGTATTGTCATAATACCCCCACAAATGAAGTTTGACAGGGGGTATGTTGGAGTCACTCTGTCGGTGAGGCAGTTGGTTGGTGTGTCCTCATTCAATATCACAAGTTTGTGGAGCGAACTACTTCCACATTCCAGAAGCAATTGCAGTGAAAGTTCAAATTTGTCATCACCGTGGAGTGTAGATGTACAAGACATAATTTTCATGCCCGGTGATTCACTCGTTCCAGAGTTATTTGCCCTTGAACTTAGCCATGTAGTAATCCGTATACTATTGCATTCTTAGACTATAGTGTCAAAGCGATGGTGGGGGTAAATGTCACTTCTGTTACAAAGGCTTTGAGCAGAGCGCTAGGTCAAAAGATGTTTAGTTTCTCAAGAACTTCTTCAAAAGACAAAAACAGAAACATTTTTATGTTCCTTAAACCATATTTTCCCATTTGTACTTGATTTTTATCTAAAATGAGAATTTTTCTGAAATGTATATGAGGATGAGTGTTTAACTGATACTTATTTTGTACATCTCATGATATGACTGTGTGCATAACATAAAAAATGAAATTATAGTGTTAATCAAATGCTATTTTTCAAAATCTCATTGAATCTGGTAGATTGATGATTTATTTAATTTGTCTTTATATTATATTTTCAATATTTTACCTGTCAATTATTTCTCTTTCAGATTTTTTGAGTCATAACAAGTATTCACCACTGATCAGAGGAATTTCAATATACTGCTATGATGAAGCCATTAACATGCAATATACTGGTTATTACATGTGGTGACTGTGATGTTTTCATGAATGTTCACTATGAACAGTATTTTCAATAATGTACAAAATTGAAACAATTCAGATTAATAACATTAAAATTGTGTGCATTGTTGAAATATATATATATATATATATATGAACTTTACACTGAAGATATTTAATTAATGCATATTAACTTTTGTACTGTGTATGTTCATTGGTAAAATCCTTTTGACATATTGCTTGTATTGTTTGCATGTGAAATAAATGTAGATTGCTAAAGTACACATCAGAGATTCTTATTTACTTACACAATGATTATACAATGAGTTTTACACTCAAATTCAATTTATACATAAAACTGGTACAAGAAAATATCAATACAATGTACTACATGTACATTAACATCAAATATACTGCAAGATTAACCAAGTAGAATATTTCTAATGTCAAGCAAAAATATTCTGCATTTTTGGAGGAAAATCAATGCATTCCATTGCAAAAAATATCTGAATGCAATACAAAGTAATGCTGTACTATTTATTGCTGAACTATCAATGAAAGAATTTGGCACAGACATTTTGTCATTAAAAGCCTGTCCCTTAGTTGCAATGGTAACTGAATTGTAATTATTAATTTTAATAATGTTGGAAATGATATCACAGTTTCTACAAATAAATTGTTTGATGTCCAAATGAAGGGAACATAAGGTGAAATACATTATATTAGACAAAATATTACTTTCTTTAAACTGCTCATATAAAATAATTCAGTTGCCATGGAAACAAAATATCTAAGAACATTGCTATACAATGTAATTTCATTAAGTCGCATGGATTTATGAAAATTCGTGTGACTAAATTGCATTGTTGAAGAAAACTCAAAAATGAGATTTTTAAAAAAATAATTTCACAGGTTACCATGGCAACTAAAATAATACATATATAAATATTGACCGTATCCCTGTCTCTGTCAATTATCACATTTCGTCTAATCATTATATGTAAAATGGTGTTTTTTTTAATTTCTAGCAAAAAAGTATTTCTGTTACCATGGCAACGCTTTTTATAGTGGAGCTTTAAAAATCTTGTTTTCTTCAAATATGATGAATAGTCAACATATAATGAGATTTTGGACAGAATTTGACACAGGGCCATTTTTGGCCCTAAGTGAACCTACCCCTTTATTATTCAGAAGTAAAATTGCGAGTAATATAAGGCGTTCAATGTTCAATCAACTGACTGACGGATCTGTAACAATACATGGAGGTTCTTAAGCCATATGTTATCTGAATACTTGATCCCTTCTTTATACGAATACACCTATTACATCAGTCATATAACAATCCAAACTGAATGTGTCATAACAATTGATCGCAACCAGTTAATACTCATATACATAATCATGACAAAAAAATGATACTAAGTTTGTGTGCTGAGTGGTTAAATTATATATGACTAGAACTTAATAATTTTCTCATTCCATGTATTAACAACAATATATATTTCTGATGAACTCATTTATCTTATTTTCAGGCCGGCTTGGTACGTATCTTATAATTATGTCATCCTTCTGCTTTTTATAGAAATCACGCGCGGACATACAATAGGTCCATATTCAGCCAGTCGATAATTTTAAGAATATTTGTGTTTTGCTGTGTGTCCTTTTAAACATTACTCAGCAAGGTTCCTTACGATATTTGTCGGTGACTTGACACGAGACTCTCAGGATGCACTCGATGTTATGTGTTTCCTTAGTCGGTGCATTTATACGGGTAATGACAACCGTTTAACGCTATGTATTCATTACTTAGTATATAGGTTTTAAAATTGTGAATGTATACATTTTGTATCAAATACAAGTAACATTTAGATAGTCATCATTGAATGTATTTTTATTGTTTCTATTACATCATTAGTAGTTTTTATCGACTAATAAAGTTTGAATCCTAAAAGACGCAAACGGTTAAACGGATCTGATTGTGGTTCTGTTTTCTTTGTATGAGTGGTACAGCGCGTATTTGGGGAGATTTATATATTTCAGTTTACATATTTTTTTGCGATTAAGGGCACGTTTACAGTGCGATATTATTAAAGATGCATAATTTCACTGTCAATGCTTTTGTTTATTTTTGGCTTCGGCAAGACACGGTTCCTTTTGTAGTCTATAAAGTAATGTCCGTTATACCGGACGTTGTATGTATAATCAAGTATTTAACGATGCGCTACGTAATACTAATATAAACATGCGGACGGGACATTCCCTAACGGTAAAATAAATATAGAAGGAGGAAGTAAGTAAGTATATCCGTACAAACAAATTGGGTTTGGGTGACTCTAGGGTTAGGGTTAGGACTCTTTGTTCAACCGGAGCCACTTAAAAAATGTCCATAAGTGGATTTATGTGGCTAGAATTGAGTTTATTTAGCTAAATTTTAACAAATTTTAACATGGGAAAGCCACTTAAGTATCCTATCGTTAGTACGTCCGGATGTCCGTCCGTCACACTTTTTGAAACTTGCAATAACTTTAATACTTTTGAAGGTTTCTGTTTGCAATTAAAAATTGAGTGAAAGTGTACTGTCTTAGTCTGATCAAGAATCATATTTCTTTATGCATTTTGGCGGAATTATTCCCCTTTCCGAATTAGAAATTGTCACATACTGTTACATACAATTTCTTTAAAATTAGAATGTGACGTGTTGAATACTCCTATATAATCATGATTAGACAACACATATTGTTATTTTTGTCAATGTAATCATTGACCATCTTCATCCTTGTACTCCCACTATCATCATCAAGAGGGGTTCTGTCTTCTATAAAAAACGCTTGTGTCATTTATAAATGTGTAGCTCTGCTTACTGGAGGTTTCATTCTTGAGTCTACAATATTTTTTATATCTGTCAATCATTAGATAAAGTTGGTGAAATGACTACTATATGTTCTGCGTTATCAACGACGTCAGACCTTTTTTATTGCACAATTCAAACCTACCCGACTGTTTGTAATTACACAATAATGTTAAAATTCAGTATTACATAATTTAAATTATTACGTCACAGCCGAAGTCATACATGATGTTCACATTAATTGGCGAAATTTCGAGGTTTGTATCGACAACTGAAAGCATGATAGATTTTAACTCCATGACCGTAAAGTAGGGATTCCAAGGAAGCATATAAATTTATATTACGCATACAGTGTTGATAATTCGGAAACTGTTATATGACATATTCAAGACATTTATTGGCAATTTCTTGGTGTATTGTGTGTATTAATACGAAAATTTATTTCTGATAAACTCATTTAAATTTCTTTTCAGGAGTAGTTGGTACGTATCTTTAATTATATTTCATCCTACAGCTTTTAATAAAAACCACGCTCTGACATACACTAGTTGCATATCGTGCAAATCTATAAGTTTAAGAATATTCATGATATGATGTGTTCCGTGTTGAATTAAAGACATCACTCAGCAAAGTATGTTACGATGTTTGTCGATGACTAGTCCCGAGATACTCTCAGGACCCCCTCGACCTGTATGGGTTTCCTTGTCAGTATACATTCGTCGTATACAGGTACTGACAACCATTCACCACTTTGTATTTATTATTATAGGTTTCAAATTGTGAGTGTATGCATTTTGTATTAAATGGAAGTAATATTTAGACACTAATCGTGGCATATAATTAATTTCTATCATATCATTAGTTGTTTTGTTGGATTTCTTTGACAAATGAGGTTTGAATCTTACAAGACGCAAACTGTTAAACAGATCTGATTTCGGTTATGTTATCTTTGTAAGAGTCGTATAGCGCGTATTAAGGAAGATTTATATATTTCAGTTTACATATTGTTTACGATAAAGGACATGTTTACCAAAGTATACAATACACATAATGGGATACATGAATCAAGTTAATTCACGCTATTACAGATATGCTCATATACTTATAAGCTGTTAGATCAGTCAGCTTATTAAAGTAATAAACGAAGACAAACTGCTGTCATATAAAGTGTTCCAGAATTAATTAGTGTAATATGATTATATCAGTCCACGTTTGGGAGTACAATTTCAGTTGTATTTCTGTTTTGATTTGACGTACACGAGTTTAATAACACAAAGTACTGTTTTGATTTATTTCAGGCATACCAGGTAATACATTATTGGTATTGTATACTAGATCTTTATTTTACTAATTTCGAATCTATAAGTGCAGTTATTTTGATTGACAGAGAAATTTATTTCAGCCAGACTGAGTACATTTCAGAGTCTACTGGGGATTCAAAAAAAAAATCTCCACTTTGACTGTTGCAATACTCCGTTTTTTTTCATTCTATCAAACCTATGATTAATGAATTATTAAAAATTCTTTGTATCCAATCATCGATACAGGATTTATCAGCTTAACTATATTACACTATATATAATTATATTATAATAAGTATTACAGTAAGTATGCAATTAATACATTGTATTACATCTAAATACAATTATAGATCATTTAAAATTAATGAAAAATTCTTGCACATTTGTGATATCTTGTTACATGTGAAACTCTAACCACGCTCATAGGTAATAAACTTGAGATCGGTCTCCGAGCTTTTCTGTTTATATGTCTAAGAAAATAAATATGATCAGAAAATAATGATATTATCAACACAATAATCTGACAGCAATAATGATCCAAACATGTATTCAAATATTAAGTTGCTCTATCTTTTCAACCATAATACTTCGAGAATAGAATTGAGTTTTGAGTTCATAGACTGTTCTCAAGTTTTATAACTTCGAGGGCAGGTGTCATTTTATGACTTTATATTTAACCTTCATTGGAGATTTACTGCACACTTATCTGTATGGTCAATGTATGTTTTAATTATTGTATAATAGCTTTCACGGGTTCATGTTTGTTTAATTCGAATTTGGTGCGAAATAGGTCACATGACTTCTTAGTTCAAGTGAGTTCAATCATAGCTTTCATTGAGTACAGATGATGGCTGTTTAATTGCATCAGTTTACAATTGGTTTGGTTGTTTAGTGATGTTCATATTTATAGTAGCTATTTAGGTATAAGCGTGAATGCGTCACGCGTAAATGATGATTTGAGGGTAAATTTATACCCTTTTTCCATAAACTGCTGTAAATGATGTAGTTGATGGTTTGAAACCGTTGATGATATATATTTGTAAAAAAAATGAAATCAGTCTGTAAAATGTGAATCGAAGCTAGTATACATTGATGGATACATATATAGGATGAAACCACATTGAGTTATCGTCGATATTACCCCGATTCAATCCCTATCGATATTAAACGATATTGATTAATGTATTCACACAAAATCACACCAGTGAACAAGTTTTCACCGTCTTTGACAGATAATAATTATATTAACAGGTCTGCATTGTGTCATTGTTTAATCAATTCAAACAAAGTTCACCATCATGTACAATAAACATCAGATGCTCTAATGTATAGACAATTACTGTTTATCATGATTATATTGAAGCCTTACTTAACAACATTTACTGTTATATTTTATATTTCCAGACGGGACGATTACGTCAGGAAAGTAAAAGAGCAACTACGAGCAAAGGGAATAACTGAGGCGGATTTTTCTTAACTAAAAGCAAACAGTCTTGGTGTGATTATTTTATATTTTATGCCTTAATTCCTCGGTATCACGTGATTCATTTTCAGATTGTTGTTATTGGATGAAATATTACAACAGTCGTAATTATGTGTAAATAACCAAATATATTGCATGTTCTGCAAGATTACATTTGGAAGGTGACATGGCTTTTACACTAGCTGATCACATTTTAATGAACGATTGAGATGAACGTAATGAACGTTCTGGTGCGATAAGATTTTATGACTGGATGCTGTACAACTTAAAAGCTAGATTATATTTTTAATGCATATATATACATGTATGATAAAAATGAAGTAAAACAGTCATGTTTTTTATGTAGATTTATCGGAAAATTAATGTTTTATTCATTAAATGGTATTGAATACTCAATGGTATACGTCTTCAGTTGAGATTTACAAGGATTTACAACTGTATGCTATGATGTTGTAAAGAAAGTTCATAGTTAGAATCTTTGATAATAGCCTGTAAACGGGATAATGTTGTTTGCATTTTGTGGCTAATGTCCGGGTGGGACCATTCAGAAAAATACTTTATCCTGTTTTTAAACGTAGATGAGACATTAACATCATGACCTCTACGAGCGAAGGGAATAACTGAGGCTAATGTTTCTTAAGTAAAAGCAAACAGTCTTGATGTGATCATCATACATTGTGTGCTTAATGCATCGATACTACGTGATTGATATTCAGATTGTTGTTATTGGATGAAATATTACAACAATCGTAAGTATGTGTAAGTTAACAAAACTATTGCATATACTGCATCTTTACATTTGGAAGGTGACATGGTTTTTACGCTAGCTGATCATATTGTAATGAACTATTGATACTATAAGTATTCTGATGTGTTGAGACTGGATGCTGAACTTAAAAGCTTGATTATTTTTAAATACATTTATATGAAAAAAAAACTGAAGTTAAACAGTTAATGTATTTTATATAGAATTATTGGAAAATTGATGCTGTATTCATTAAATAATTTTGAATACTCAAAGGTAGTACACAACGTCATCAGTTTATCCCCGCGAACCTTCTTTCTGTAAATATCATCTCTCGACTCACAGGTAAATTGTTTTATTTTCATATAGAATCGTTCAAGTAATTTAAACGAGGTGATTTAAATGTCGCGCACCAAGCATTTACAACTGTATGCTACGATGTTGTGAAGAAAGTTAAAATCTTTGATAGCAGCCTGAAAACGGGAAACTATTGTTTGCATTTTTGTGGCAAATGTCCGGATGGGGACTTTAAGAAAAATACCTAATTCCGTTTTCAAACGTAGATGAGACATTAACATCCTTAGCTGGTTTTACAATTATTTTAGTTACAACAGCGATTATTACGTGGTGCGCGATATTATTTTCATTTTACTTTTACGGGTTCTTATTAATAAAAAGACATTTCATCTCAGAAACGACAGGTGTGCACTGCTTCAACGAAATGTACATATATTTCTTTAATTTTCCTCGTCTCTCTCATGCCTGTATACGTATAATATGTTTACTTGACTTTTAAATATAATATGAATTAGCATTGTCAAATGTATTTATTTGTTTTATTATGATTCACATGGATTTGTTTGATTATTCGTTTGTCCTATTCTAGCGTATATTATCTATCCTGGCTCCATCTATGAACAAAGTCATGAAATGTATGTGTTAGACATTTGACGATATATCTCTGAGTGACAATGTTCATGATTAAGAATAAGTAATTACTAAGATTCCGTATATTTACTAAGAATGAGAAATTAACCTGTTTTCACAGAATAATTCTACATTTATAAAATAATAATCAGATTACATGTGTTTTCGTTATTTTTGCAATGTTGTATATAGTAATCAGATACATATATACGTATAAAAACGTGAAGAGGACCAGATACAAGTACGTATATAACATCAGATACAGTAAAACGAGGTTATAGTGAACTCTAATTTAGTGAAGAATTAGATACAGTAAAACATGGTTATAGTGAACTCTGATATAGTGAAGAATTAGATACAGTAAAACATGGTTATAGTGAACTCTGATATAGTGAAGAATCAGATACAGTAAAACATGGTTATAGTGAACTCTGATTTAGTGAAGAATGAGTGCACATGTTACTTAACGAATAAATAAATAATGGACTAATGACCAACTGCGCTTATAGGCCATAAACTGCCCCTTTGCTGGCCTAAGTAGACAAAACAATGCGACTTTGTACATTCATATGAATCTATTAGAAAAAGGTTAAATGAAACAATCTTCTTGAAAATACCCTTAAACTCTTAGCCTGCTCAACAACAAGAAAAACACGAAAGTTGAAAACATACAAGGCGCTGTTTTTAGCAATTATGGGGAACTTATTCAGTCATTTTAAGTTCGGTATAAGATTAGTTTAATTGTAATTTCATTTCACAAGTACGTGTATAGTGCGATTTTATTAACCTGTCAAAGCTGAATAATTACACAGTTGTTGAATGCAATTATTTCTAGTTTCGTACCACAGTCGATAGTTTTCGTTTATTTTACCGTTATGAAATGTTCCAGTAATTGTGTTGAAATAACGGTAAAACGACAATTATCGTATAATTTACGAAAGTAATCGAAACAATAGCCTAATTGACGTTAAGTTGTCCAAGTATAGTTATTATGTATGTTACTATGTTGCCTGTTACTGCACATTGTAAAGCGGCATTGGTGCCAGTACCACTAATGCAAGAAGGGCTGTAGTTGAAACTTCTAGAGCAGTCACCAATATTGCTTGTTGTTTTTGTTTGTTTTTTTCAGAAAAGAGAATCGATTAACAAAAGGAAAATCGCGATAATTATTATTCCTGGACATTATCGAACCTGCTCCTTAAAAGGATTTTTTTCTTGAATAATTAATTTAAAGTTCAAGAATAATGCATACATATTTGACCGGGCAATCATAGATTACTCATATTCAGGTCAAAGAATGAATGAAATCATAAAATAATCGTTTGCGATCCTTTGCTAGGTGCTCGGTGTCGATGCATGGTAATGCTATTACCACAATTACCACAATTAGCTTTACATGCAGTCCAAGTCGACCATTGTGTCCATTGACCATCACCTGATATATTTGAAGTATTGATAGTCAAAAATGTATATTGGTGGTGTTCTACGTTGCTTTGTGTAAGTTATTACCGGTTGGAATATAGTCCAGGAAAATGGTTAAGTGGACCGGTCGCCGTATATGACTGTAAAATTGTTGCAAACGGTGCTTTACTCACTAATAAAAATTATACTGAAAAAATCAGAATGCAGAATGTTTTGGATCGGATAATGTTTCAATGACTTGCCCGCGTAAATGCAAATCTTCTTTTTAAGAATGACCTAAGATAAATAATTCACAATCTTACCCGGGCAATCCCTCAATTGGCATCCATGATTAATCACTGACGACCCGACACTGCTAAGTCCGTCAATAGACCGTGCTGGACCGTCACACTTCCGGATACGGGTTCATATACCCACGGCCACACTGTGAGTAGATAGACCAAGCACTCCAACGCCGTATGTTGAAACGCACACAGTTTTGTTACAGGTCGGATCTGAACAAGAAGGGGGGTGGCGTCCTTGCACTTATTTTCACACAGACTTAAACTGCAATTTTTAGGGGCTGTCTAGGTCACTTCCTAGTAGTTTTCTAAGACCTTCCTAAGACCTTCCCCAAAACTCTACCTCCCCCTAGCCCAAAATCCACCCATACAGACTTTTGTAAGAGTGACCGTCTTAAAAGGTTTGTAGCCATGTCACAGGTGCTTTAACCTAGATTTACTTCACACTTACTGGGTAATAATCTGGAGATACTTGCCCCTGCTACTACGTTATCTGGACAGACAGAGCGCAATAATGGCAGCTCTAACTGTGCGCGTTGAAGTGTAGGAACTTTCTTATATCAGTTTGTCATATTCTATTACCGTATGAATTGTATATCTTGTTATGTACATGTATACTCATCATAGAACTTTTCTTTTTTCATGGTCGATTTTGTTTTAGATCAGTCAAATGATGATACCCCCCCCAAAAAAAAAAAATTCGCTGACGTTTGTATGCCCACAGGACGCCGCCATTATTATGTTTTACCTGACCTACTTTCTGGCGTTGTGCCGGGAACCAAACTAGGCAGGTAACAAAACCAACTGGGGAGGAGTTTCAATAATCTGATTAGGCTGTTTCTGTTAATTTTCGTTATTCCTGCGAATGAATACAAATTGATGTTAAAGCACCACCTACCTGAATGTATGTCCTTACAGAAGTGTGTGTTACATTTGTCACCAAGGCAACATCTCTAACATAGTTTAACACCACGTTTACCAATAAGGTTCCCTGCATTCACAACATTATATTCACATTTTTGAATAAATAATGACAAAAAGCAATAACAATGGTAATTCATGGTCAGTACCTTTTCCCAAAATGTGGAAAGAAATCTCTGATTAATCTCATACGCTAGTTTCAGTTAATGCAGTAAATAAACTAATTTAATACTTGAAATTACTACTGGAGGAGTTTAGGATTTAAGCATATCAAGTGGTAACCTTCCATATTAGTCTGTACTGATAAGTATTGTAGATAAATGCAGTGCTAGGTTGAATAAAATCATACACGTACCGTTTCATAGGCACAGCCAAATTTGTGGTATATCTGGTGTATGTTGCTCATAAATGAAGCCGAATAACATACTGAAACAAAACAATCATACTTATAACTAATGTATGGTATTGTACTGTATACTTGATGTGGGGTATCCGTGGACGAGTGATTATGAATCTATGAATACTGTATGGTAATTACTAGCCCTCGCCGCAATTAGTTTGAGTCCCAATCGAATTGAATTTCTCATGTGAGGTTGTTAGCTGTCAGAAAGTCAGCGGTTCTAACCTTGGTATGCCTCGGGTATTCCTTTACTGTTAAAGCGGGAAGGTCGCCAAATCACTTAGCCTGTTCATGTGACGTTAACTCCGGTGAACATACAGTACATCAAGAAATGTTTGGCATTCATGCAAACCCTTTTATAATTGTTTCATCCTTTCTGTAACAACGTCTACTTACGGGAACATTTTTGAGAGACCGAACATTTATTCCGCTCAGTAAATTTAACCCTAGCGGTACAATACATTGATAAACTCACAGCGGGGATTTCATTACACATGCATTTGTACGAGTTATGTGTCCTTACATGGAGCTAGTGATAACAAGAAACTATTCAGAACTAGATCATTGTACTGATAGTTCATTTCAGAGAGTTGTGATCAAAATTTACTACCTAGAGTGCGACTTCATTATTCATTTAACAAAGGGGGGGGGGGGGAGAGAATTCATTTTTGGAGAGTTTGAGATCACAATGTACCACCAAGAGAGTGCATATATAAGGTGGTGGGGTATTCATTTCGGAAAGTTTGTAATCACAATTTACAACAAAGACAGTAAATAGCATTCCCCAAAAACTGGAACAATTCATTTCGGAGATTACTACCAAGAGAGTGAATATCCTGATATAATTGTACAAGGGGGGGGGGGGGTCTATTCATTTCGGAGAGGTTGTGAGTACGGTTTATTACCACTATAATTAATTCAGTATACAATTGTATTATGGGGCATAATTCATTTCGGAAAGTTTGTGATTATTTCTAACTACCTTGAGAAATAATTCACTGCAGGAATTTGTGATTTGAAAATAAATTGAATTAAGTGTTACCTGACCATTAAACATATCGCTGTGTTATTACAAGTATACACTGAATCAGACGAGTATGGTACATCACCACAACTGTAGCATACTCTGCCAGAAAAATTGAACTGCACGAAAAAAAAATTATCCTAAACTCTCGCTCGTCACACTCGGCGCCTGTCTTTATGTTAACTAACTTTGCTGACCGTACTGAAAAAGCAAACGTCTATCCCATTTGTTAATTTGTTTGGACGTTATTATGTATACATTAATGTTGATTAGACCATAAGCTATCAAAGAATTGAAGGAATGTGCTTAATACAGTTAATTGTCCTTGTAAACCCCACTGTAAATCTCTATGAATGCCTGATTCGTCCAAAGACTCTGAATCTAAGGGAGATAAAGCAGTGCAATGGCAAAATGGGAATGGGAACCTGTATCGAAATATCTATACTGTGAGATAACTGGTTCCCGTGCGCGTTCCGTGTTGCAATGAACCAAGGACTTTGTATAGACAAAGTCAAAGGGAACCAGTTTATACTATGAGAATTACGATTGATTGATTTTATTCATTCATTTATCACATCTCGAACTTCATGTATGTGAAAGTAAACTGAAAAAAATATAAGCAATATTAATAGTTGATTTGTAAAGGGAGACAACTATGTAATTGATAGAAAAAAAGCTTAGATATTATCACCCTAGGCAGATAGCTAAGATTATGTTTTGTCAGTACATTTCAGGATATTAAGCTGTGGATTAGTATTTTGTCTGGGGAGATCACCGACAGAAGACTCTGTTGCACAGAAACATGGAACGGGAACGATATTACTGTTAACTAAATAAAGACTGAAATTAATATATAATAGAAATAAATTAAACAATTAGTTTCTGTTTATTCCTTTGCTGAATTTCGCACGCATATTGATATCCGTATTTTATTTTATCTAAAAAAGCAAAAAAAATAACCCTAGCGGTACACTACATTGATAAACTCACAGCGGGCACAGTGATTTCAATATATTTGTAAGGGTGTTGATTCCATGTCAGTAGTTAGTGATAGCAAGATTATCTAGACACATTGCTGGACTCGGTGGTTTAAATGGCTCGGCACACAACAAAGCGACCCTGAAATAATGGAAGGAGGAGACAAAATTTGAACACCCAACCTTTCGATTAGTAGTTCAAGTATAATACATTTCTATCTAAATTTTACAAGAATTACTTTACAGTCACACCTCCATATTATGACTTTTGGGGAACACAAAACGGTCTTTTATTTTATGATTTTTTTGTTTTCATAGATCATGCGAATTTGTGATATCAGCAAGTCTTTATTTCTTTTCTTTCTTGTACGATGAGACACCAGAGAGAAATATTGTAAAGTAACAGTTGAAGAAGAAGAGGTCCAATTAAGCAATAGACAGAGACGTATAAGATGAAATAAGATTATTATGGAGTGCTCAATTGAAGTTCGCCAGTACATTTACTTACTGTTTAAGTTTCGAATGATTTTGTGTCATTTTAAAAGTGAAGCATCATGAAAATTTTGAAGTGGAAGCACGGATGTGTACCTTTTGTGATCAATCATGCTGCATATTTGATAGAGCGTCTTGCCGTGCGAAAGGCGACGAGTCAAGTTGAATTATTTGCGCCGATGGTAGGCGTGAAGTTTGATTTTGACCGTTTCATAGAATCCACTTTCATATAAAGTCATTTACAATGCATGCCTGCTTGCATCTTTCTTTTTTTTACAGGACACGGCTGGAGAAAAGGTTATTGCTCATTGTTTGTATGTATTTACATTCAATACAATCAATCCAGCCAATTTAGGTTAACATTAGAACACCGTTACAGTGAATTCCTTGGTACAAGAATGAACACTCTGTCGTACACATTTCCTTCGCTGAATAACTTAGCACCAACATTATTTGGCTGTTTTAACGATGGAGGAATGCCTATGCGTATACATGAGTATAATCAGATAGCAGCAGATAGTTTTCCTGAGCTATTTGAACATCTTCCCTCTTGTAAAATTTATCTGATCCCGGTTGGGATTCAAACTCACAGTAGTATTACTAGTCAGAGACCATAACCACTCGAACACCGAGGCCCCTCTTTGTACATATAATTTGCTTTATCCATAAAAATACACTCTTGGTTGGAGCGTTCTGGGAAATATTGAATGTTCACCAAATCCGTATTTTTCTATATGTTAATTTTTTATTAAGTGATAAAAGGCATTTTTTTAATGGTAATTACATTCCTATTACAATTCGTCAAAGGAATTTTATTGTTTGATAATGCCACAGAGTATGCTCCTTTTTGTATTTTTTTTTAAATATTTACGATTATATTCTATATAGGAAGGGAGCTAAATGGTCGTATGTTATTAAGAGAACGGGTGGAATCATGTTTCTTAATTTCAGAAATGGTCTGTTTTGTGTTGTTAGCATTGTATTAGAGAGAATAGCAGCAGAGGGTCAGGCAATCGTGTCGAACACCATAAGACGACTTCGTACTCATCGGACAAAAGCAATCCCGAACAAGGTAGGTAAATCCTGCTATAAGTATTGGCTGCGTTATAGTATATGTTGGAGTATGTTCTCAACATGAGACATATTGTAGAAAAAGCAAAAAAGCTTAAAAGAACTACGAAAACAACCTAAAATAAGTATAGTCGTAAAACTTCATCGATGCAAACATTTGTTTACCACGAAAACCCGATTAAAACAGATAAACATAAATGTAGCATTAATAACTACAGGTTTTTTTTCAATTCCTCTGTAAAAGGTAGCGCAGTTTACACCATAATTCGATAGCAGTAGCCATTTTCTTTTAGGTCAGTTTTTGTCACAAGGTCTATAAACATTGTAACCAACAGACTCATTTTATCTTTACGTTATATATATCATTCAGTAAAATGTATAAAGTATGTTAACAACTTTTGCGATTTGTAAATATAACTTTCTTCTACTTCAGGAATAGTTTGAATTCTGTTTTCGCTGCATTGAAAGCCACGTGGAATCCAACAACACGTATGCAAATTTTGCAGAATAATTGTCCCAGGGACAGTCTTTGGTGAAGTGTAACGCATCTGTCAGTTCATAAAAGAATCGTTATAGAAACGTGTTATTGAGACAGCCGATACTTTCATCATTTGATTTTAACTCTATTCATCGTGTTTTATGCCTAAGTCCCATCAAGCTCGTTTATTTCACGTTATACAGTCAAGTGTTAACGACTACCTCAGAATTAAGTATATCCTTTGAATAAAGCCCACATATTTGTGCGTTATGAACTTTGTAATGTTTAAAAAAGTTTCTCGCGTTAAACATGTTTAATATATCTTGTATCAAAACAGCAATTGGTATACGTATACAACCAGTGGTACTATTTTCAACGCAAATGTATGGATAAGAGGTGTCAGGTGATTGTTAGTAGACTAACTGATTGTATCACTATAGAAGTTGTTGCTGCTAAAAATGGTGCGCATTATCTTATAATGAGAACATATTAAACCTAGCAACAACATTATTAAATTATCTTAGAAACAACTCATCAGTTATGAACTATTATACAAGAGAGGAACGGCTGAGAAATTAATAAGAAATGCACTACATTTGTAAATATTTTTCATGGGCAATGACATTGCGTTATATATTCATTACACATATATTTTGTATTCGTCCGCGAATGAAAATACCATAGTTTCTGGGCAAGTGATCTTTATTGTTTTAACGTTGAAATATCATATTCGACGAGCAATAAAGATTAAGTAATAAACCTAGTTTAAGCCCATGCAATCTTGATCCAGATCATTCTAATGCATTGTCCCCATTTATTAATGTCAGGTATGTTGGTTGGGTTATGGTTTGTGGGGTAAGCTAAACATGGTATTGTCTTAAATATCCTTGGGGAAAATACAACATTTCAAAATGAACCGAAGTAAATATAGGCTAATCATAAATGACCACATTTGACTTAAAATACGTGCTTACATATATCAAGCACGCGTATAGCAGTTACTAGTTCGCATTAGTGCGCTCGATATAAGTATGGGTATGTCTGTATGGCCAGTACATAAATTTTTTTTATCAAATAAATATCAAAGCTTACAAAAAATCAATCATTACTATAAGTTATTATAATTCAACGATAATGCATACACAATACGTGAAATAATTTCACACATCATGAAACATACGTGCATTCGTCATAGTATATTAATAATATAACACTAACTTAATGATTAATTAGGATAGTGTCAATTGTTAGAAAAAATATTCTAATATAAGTAATTAAACGACAACGCAGATCTAGACAGTATAGTATGACGTTAAAAACATTCCTTGTGTACGCTATCAATACGGAACTGCGAGATTTTAACACATTTTACATACGGGAGATAATTTCTACCATACGCAAGTATTATCAAAATGTTTATATCGGACATTTTACAGTGATTAATTGTTATGTGGAAAGCGGTATGTTTATTAATTCATATTGTTAGTTTTTAATGTATATTTTACAATTGAAATGATTCAGTTTCATAAGGATTTATCAATTAGAGATGTTCTATATCTAAAACATTTTTATCAATTGCTTCCACCACATAAATACAGTCATATTGAATTAAAAACGAAAGTACATGCTTTGAGTTAAAAATGTTTTTCTAGTTTAGTTCTTTGTCCAAAAATGCATTTTATGCGTAATTTAGTCATAACTGATGAGAATATAAGGGTTGCTAAATAGTATTGAAACCGAAAGTACTATATCAAGTATGATCATGTTACACTGTGTTATCAAATATACTTTGCCATATATGGTATGATTGTCTGATTGTTTATACTACTTGTAAAATCACGTTTCAGTCCACATTTGTACGTATTTTTATGCATTTAAACCGTTTAGACCGTGTTATCAATTGTGTTGTGACCTATCTATACTCAATGATTGTGCACAAGTATGGGTACATCACAGAAAACACAAAACTTGTTAATCAAATTGTTCATTGGTAGATAATCAAAATAGTAAAAGTAAACAGTAGTAAGAAATGAATGAGTACGATATAAAATGCATTTTATTAGCTTTTTCAGCTTAAAATGGTTGTTATTTACATGTGATATGGTAACCGAGTTTACTGTCTATATGAGTGTCATATGGTGTACTTTTGCGATACGTTAGAAATCATCAATGTCGTAACTCCGAGTATTTTCTCAGACAAATCGACCTAGAAGAACATTACAGGCACTGTTAATGTTAAAAACCATTTCAAAAATATCGATATGGTTTCAAGGTAACACATTCGTGTAAATTCTTGAAATTAGTACTAATTGCTCCCCTTTTATTGGTTATACTGATATAATGTGTTATTTTGTAGAATCATGGCAGAGTCGGATATCCCAAACTTTGAAGTAGATAGTGCACATTTTATAGAGCACGGAGACATATGTGAACTGTGTGAACATACGGCATCTGTAGGATACTGTTCCGAATGTGAATGCTACATATGTCAATTATGTTTTGATAACCACATTAAAATAAAGAAATATCGTCACCATGTGCTGCAAAAAGCTCCTGAAAGCAAAGAATATGACAGTACAGTTCATTTTAAAACATGTACAGAACATATCCAACATGAAGTACGACTGTACTGTACTGATCATAAATGTTTTGGATGTGCAGAATGCATCGCATTCCATCATAAATCTTGTAAAACCAAATACATAACAGAAGCATCAAAGGAATTCCAAGATAGTGGAGAGCTAGCTCGTTTTCTTCAAGATATTCGAGACTTAGAGAATGTTCATCAAAACTGTGTTGAATCGAAAGCCTCTCTGTCAGAACTGTCTGATAACATTGATAAAACAACTACTCACATTGTGCAACAATTCGTGAACGAAGTAGTTTCGTATGTAACTGATGAGAAGAAATTAATAATCAAGAATGCAGGTTCAATGAAATCCGATAATAATGATAAGATGGAGAAGTTATCTGATGATCTCAACAGGATTGGGTCCGAAATATCGTCGATATGTGCTAATGTGAAAGGGAATTGCATGATTCATGAGATTTTCATCCTGGCCGTGCAAGCAAAGCCAAAATTATCCCAGATTCGAGACACATTAACAGCCATTGATTGCCAAGAGGTCATTGACAAGTACACATTCTATCCTAGCAAATTGCTCCAGCGTCGTCTATCGGAGAAACGTCCTATTGGCAAGCTATCATACAACGCCCTATCCGAACAAGGTATGGTCTGTTTAAACTTTGTTTTAATAATTATATGAACTTATTACATTATCATGACTTAAGAATACAGTAATTTTAAAATGTATGATAAGAAGATATTTGTGGTGCGAATGGTTACTGTTATAATGATATGTTCACGGAATTGTAGATAGACACAAATGCATAACATTGGGTAGTGGGTGAGTACTTCGAGAAATTGTGGGTATGACATCGTGACCTCGACGCTAGGTACTTTGACGTGCTTCGCAATTCCACATGTGCGAGTGATATATAAAGCGTATATTTATTTCTTTAAATAATTCGCTCTGATATGTTGCATGTATTCAGTAAATTTGGCTGACCAAGAACTTTTACGAATCAACATTGTAAGAGCTTTGTATTAATACAGACGGATTATAATCAATTTCTATTTGTGTTATTGAGATCTCGCACAATGATAAGCGCTTTTAAATCTGTCACATTTGTTATTTCAGATGACGTGGACGATTATGAATGTAAATACAAAGCAGTATGTGCGGCAATTCAACAACTTAAGCAACAATTGACATCTCAAGAAAAAATTATGTATGCTCAGAAACAGGACAACCAAAGACTTCAACAAAAACTGTCTACTCAAGAAAAGTTAAATAAAAGACTTCATCAACAGTTGTCATCACAGGAAATGGGCATTACAAGATGTCAACAACAACTGTCCACACAAGAACAGGACAATACGAAACTTCATCAACAACTGTCCACACAAGAACAGAACAATACAAAACTTCAACAACAACTGTCCAAACAAGAACAGGACAATACAAAACTTCAACAACAACTGTCCAAACAAGAACAGGACAATACAAAACTTCAACAACAACTTTCCACACAAGAACAGAATAATGTAAAATTGCAACAACAGCTGTCTACTAAAGAACAGGACAATACAAAACTTCAACAACAACTGTCCAAACAAGAACAGGACAATACAAAACTTCAACAACAACTGTCCAAACAAGAACAGGACAATACAAAACTTCAACAACAACTTTCCACACAAGAACAGAATAATGTAAAATTGCAACAACAGCTGATTACTAAAGAACAGGACAATACAAAACTTCAACAACAACTTTCCACACAAGAACAGAATAATGTAAAATTGCAACAACAGCTGTCTACTAAAGAACAGGACAATATGTTACTACAAGGACAACTGTCTGCAAAAAATGAGGAAAATACAAGATTTCAGAAAGAACTCTCTACACAAGAGCAGCACAACCAGGTTTATTGTAGTATATACACATCTGATCACGTTATGTTCATATTAGGTCAGAAATACGTTGCATATTTCATACAAGCGGCGATGTCAAAACGCGATTACAGGAAATGAGAAAACAAAGAAAACAGGAAAATAATGTTCTACATTTTCTTTTCAATCACAATGGGTTTTTTTTCATTTCTACTCCGACTTAAAAATGATCAACGTGTTTGGTTGTTAACTTTGTGGGATTTCTTTGCCAACTATTATACGATTACCGCACGGCCTATTATCATTTAATTCTGACTTTATTCATTTCAATTACAGAGGCAGACACAGCAACTATTAAACTTGGTGAAAAATGGCGTAAGATTTCTTTTCCATTATTTCAAAACAGTATCACAACGAATGGCTTACTTTACAAGGCATTATTTAGATATGTAAAAGTTCTTGAAATTTAGTTCTACTTCTGTTAATATCAATAGTGTTAGAAATGATTGATTCAATCTGATAAAGCTTAGCTATTCTTGAATACTAGAAACGATATATTGCATCATGTAGTGACTAATTTCATTTTTTATTATCTGTATTCTCGTATTATAATTGAACGATTTTTATATAAGACAATTCCTTTTTTCTTCGTTAATTGATGATGGGCTGTTATAGAAGTTCGTAGACTATTGTTATCACACATTTACTTTAAGATTTATTTCACTTTAGATATCAAAGTATTCTGTAATGACAACTTCTAGTTTCAAATATGATCCAATTTTAAAATTATCATGAATAATGCGTTAAAATCGTTCCGCACAAAATCATATACGTCTGTGATAACATCATGACATCATTTCAGTAAAATATAATCATAATACGTTAAGGAATGTTATCTGTGGAAAAAAAAGTAATTAGATCCGCGTTCTATTTTTTCAACGAGAAAATGGCGTCAACCGGCGACGTCGAAACCATAGCCGTGATAAAATTTCGTGAAGGTTTAAGGAAAACATCTAGAGAAACTTTAAAGATGATTAGACCAAGCAGTAAGAAACCAACGTGTATATGCACATTAGTATTCAAATGGCATGGGCGGTTTAGAAATGGACGTGATTGTATTGAGAATGGTGAAAGGTGTGGGTATACGCCATCCCTACGGCCATTATATCGTAAAGAGTACCCAGAGTATTGTGTAAACTTTTGGTGAGGATTGGTACTAGGCAATTTTATATGAAATGGGTACAGTGTCATCGGAAATGTCTAGAACTGAATGGGGGATGTCTAGAAAGGGAATAGGATATTGACGGCACGAAAGTAAATGTTAACGTTATTATGACGTCAAAATTCGCGTTCCCGTCCCCCGGGTCTGGTGAGGCACTTCTGCTTGAGTGTCTGTTAATTGTTTTATATACTCGCTGTAACGGAATGTAATGCGTACAGTTCGATAGGCAATTGAATATACAATGTAGTTTCCAATGATTTTTACTTGATTATTCTATTACGCGAGTCATCGTTTTATAGGAAAATTCTACGAACTTAAACAACATGTTGGATCATAGAAACCTGTCAGACAATGAACATTACTGCATGTTTGTAATTTAACATGATATAAGAACAACAGCACCTGTTTGTGTTGCAGTTCATACTTGCATGCGGACATGTATGTGATGTTGATCAGAAGAATAAAAACAGAACAATCCAATGTTCTACTTGTGATATCATCTTTGGTGGTACGTACATGACATACTCATCGTTTTCCTACAAATAATATCTATACTATTGTTTATTAATGTAAATAAATACGTCTGTGTCGACCAAACATTCTTTTTAATATCATATACATTCCGTCAATATAGATTACATTATGTGTTTAAGAATTTGTAACGGTTTAATTTTATTATTTTACAATCGAAATAACACCATAATTCTTGACAACATACTCATAATTAAGAAGAGAACTATATAGCTATCAATACGTATCCATATATAACTACATGTGTAAATGTCTTCCACTTTTATAATTTAACATTTCATTATATATTTTTGAACTCATGTCATGTACACAAGTTGGGCCAATAACATTTGGTATAATATCGTTGTAACAGATCAGCCTGATGGTATATTGAGAATAGAGGAAAAGGTATATCACAGCGAGTTGAAATTTAAATTTGACAAAGGAACGCAATCGGTAAAATATTATTTCATTTGTTTGAAACACGAAATTAATATATATATATATGCACCATACTAGTGTCTGTTCACGAAGCATCGGTTCTTAACTGGTGTCATTCCTCCTTCAGTTTCTTTATTTTTCGTATCGCTCATTTATTGAATGCGGTATATTTATCAGTACAGTAGTATTGATAGATAGAAAGTAATATTGATAAAAATGTCTAAAGACTGTAAAGTACTGTCTAACCAAACAAAGTATTAATAACAGATATTTATAGATCATCTCCTGTATAAACTGCTTCATGATCGACAATATCATTTACGAACAATTCCATTTCCGATATAAAAAATGAGTTATTCATATAATCAGTGCTGACAGTTTTCCAGTTTATACGAATATCATGTTTTTATGATGTTTCCATTTCAATCCCTGTAGATTAATCTTGAAAGCTCATGTTTAGGTAAAATATTACTTTATTTTTCTTGTATTCAGAAATTGAATATGAATCCTGGGAAACCTTATGAAGGAAATGAAGTAACGGGATATGTATATTTTGATAAAAAATTACAACAAATGCTTAAACTAGCATATGATCGAAAAGTCATGTTTACAATCAACGAAATGGGAATAACTGTTTCGAATGGGATCGATATATTCACGTAAGTGTTGTTTATTACTAGTAAATGATTATAATAATCATAATTATATTTAAAGCAAACTGTGTTATTTATTGAATGGATATTATATGATATATCAGTCGAAATATCGCTTACCAATTATGCATGTAATTGAAGAACAAAATACTTTCTCGGTGAATTATTTTAAAAAGATATTGCATGAACAAATATTCCAATATCCAATTCTTTCTTAGCTAGCGCTCATGTAAGACGCACAATAATGATATGATATATCAGTCGAAATATCGCATGCCAATTATGCATGTGTTTGTCCTTATTGAACATAAACATCTAAATTCACAAATTAAAAAACAAAATACTTTCTCGGTGAATTATTTTAAAAACATACTGACTGAACAAATATTCCAATATCCAACTCTTTCTTTGTGAATTTAAATGTTTATGTTCAATACGAACAAAACAAATCAGTGTCACTTTATCTTAAACTGTTCATTAAATCATTCTAGATACATACATTTCTTTCTACATGTGTATATGATTTTGAATTATAAATGCATGTTGAAATTTGAAAGAAAATCAATGTATAGTCATGTAATTCGAGCTGTCTTTCAAAAGTGTACATCTCGGTGTGTAATAATCATTCATATTGATCGACCATTGGTCTTATCATATAATAATACCTATCCTACCCATTCTTAACTAGACCTCAAATCAGACGTAGAAAAATGTAATAGACTGATTGTACATGTATATAGAAACTGAACATTTTTAGATATCACATTGCCACTTTCAAGCTAAATATATCGCAACAATTTTACATAAATGGACATTTCTATGAATAATTTAGATAAATGATTTGATTATTTATAGATATTGCCCATAATAAGACTCCGAACGCGCTACATGTACTTTAACGACTGTGCCAATAAACGTATCGTGTACATGTACCAGTATTGTATGATCGTGTTTTACGGTGTTCTTAGGGAAAATAATGAAGTCAACACTAACAATGATATAAACGGTGCCGCTGTGAACATGGGTTTTGTCACGTTTATTTTTTTTTTGCCATCCTCTGATACATTTTATGCGTCACCTACACGTCGATGAAGACAACTGTATATATATTTCGGTACAACAATCATTTATATAATTACACATCATATGACGGGTTATTATTCATATAATAATTATAGATGAACGCACTTATGTCTTCACATTATTTATAGTATGACTTTCAAATTGAACAAAATATTGTCAAAATATAAACAATACTTCAAATTACATGAATACTTTACACGAAGACACAGAATTGCCTCGGTTTTTAGGTGTATAAAATTCTGCGTATGTTTTATTTTGAAAATATTTTGAATTATAAATACATACATGAATTTGAAGAAAGTCTATGTTGTGTCATGTTTACAATAATATCGAGCTACACTTCAAATGTACGAGTATATGTCTCGGTGTTTAATAATCATTCGTAATAATAATAATAATATATAAGATGTTGTGGACAGTGTGTACTCCTTTGAATTGTCTGATAACTGTTACTTTTGGAACAGCATAATTTTTCAACTACCGTTGTCACGTAATATAAATTGTTTTTACAATATATATTTATATAATAAGTAATTAATAAGACTCTTCTTCTTATATTTTCAGTGACAAAGAACCACCGTGAGTAATCTCTTTATAATGTTATATTTGATTAAATTTACAATGTGTTGTTCAATTATGTACCTGCATATTAACGATAATTCAATATGATAATGCCATTAAAATGGTACCTCGCATCATCGGATTTGAACTAAAGGGTTATGATTTGTTTATATACATTTTATTGTATGTCATGAGTGTTTCATTTTCGATTCATGCACATATGTCAATTTGGTAAAAGTAAGACCTGTGTTGTACTGACTATGTCTATAATCGTAGTGTCCTGAACGTTTGTTCATGGTTTACGGAGTTAATACAGTGACAAGTAACTACAAAGAAATAATCACGTAAAATGGATTTTATTGGGGTGTCACTCTCGTCTTTAGTTGTATCCTGTTGTTTGGCTAATTATTCTACATCAATCAATCATAGATACATGTACACTAATACATGTGACTCTCTATGACAAATGTGGTCAATTAATGATATGTTGTTCTGTGTATTACTTGTAGTTTTCTGGCAAAGGAAATTATGTTTGCTATTTGAAGTATTGATAATGTATTGATAGTGCAGTGTCGTATCGGGTCTAACAGCCAGGTCGATTTTTAATAACTATTTTCAATTATTTAAAATGTATTCTTAGAAGTAGGTATGCATTTTACTTTCTGTGTTTTCTGTATAAGTCAACCAAAATGAGTGAAATCTTCAACATTATATTTTGATCTGAATAAACAACTTGTTAAAGAACTGCATGTATAATTAGATACAATAAACTCTTAACCCATCCAAGCATTTTCGTAAACGTCATGACAATTAAATACGAATTGTCTTTATACATGTAATGTTAAATATTATTATATTATATTAAACATGATTCATTTATATGGATTCATTACGGAGATAACGCTTGTGTGGTTATTAGGGCTTATATTGGTGTGTCATTCATCAAGTTCTTCATGATATGGATGAACTTTAACCTAGGTGCCCCCGGACGCAAGTATCATGAATAATTTAAGTGATCATATCAAGTCGACATATTGGAGTATGATTCATATAGTATAATACTACACTGTATTATAATTTAACTATAATCATACTAAACGTATCTTATTTCCAACCGTGTATGCATATTGTATATCTGTGAACGTTTCATAATCAGATAATTTAGTACATGTTTTTCATAGATATTCATATTGATATAAATTTCTGATATTTGTCATTACAAAATTATTGTTTTTTTTATAAATAGGTTTGTTACATAAATAAGAAATTATCATAAAAAGAAAACTAAAATATACATTTAGGAGTAGGTGACTATAAACAATTGCAAAAAAAAACAGACCAAAAAAACTTACTAAACACACATAAGACATTTGTATTCTATTCCAAATTGATTTTATGTTTAACAGACTAAACGATTTTATAGATAAGTTAAGTCACAGCCTGTAATAATTAACACCAAAAAAGTAAGATTTAAATGAGTTTCACTATGCAGACGTATTTATTATGTAAGATAAGATAAGATAAATTGATTAACGTCTCACTCGTGTACATTCTTGCTACAAATATACATATAAAATGATAAAATTGTAAAAACATGCACAAAACCACTCAATTTGAGTTATGAGAGACAATATGAACAGCTTAGAATTACAAGTACACTTACATAAAAACAGTAAAGAATTTTAAATATATCCTTGAAATACAAAATCATTAATTATACAAACACAGTGAAATCATAATATAAAGCATCATAATTATATACATGTAAAATATTAACTGTGCAGTACGTTTCTCCTAGTGACTAGAATTTCATGACAAGCTTTGGCATTGTATTTTACGATTTCATCATTTGATAGGATGTATTAAAACTTTTCAAGATCATTTAATTATTAAAATCCGGGAAAACATTTTGAATACATTCATATAAGTTACGTCTGATGTTTTCGTACAGGTTACATGACATAATAGCATGGTATTCATTTTCGACAACATTCATACAATTAAAACAATATCGTTCATCGATTGGTATCCCTTGATATCGTCCAATCTCAATTTTTAGGGGTGCACCACCACAACGAAATTTTGACAGTGCACTTCTATGAGTTCTGGGTATAATATTGTTCTTCACATAGGTTTCAGTTTCATACGAATGTTTGAAAAGTCTATATGTTCTTAGCTTATTGCTTCCATTTCCTCTAACCGTCTGATCATTGTAAATAGTTTGCAACCAATCACGTTTATACTTATCAAAAAGTTCTTCTGTGCAGTTATTGATAATAGTTTTACGCATGGAGTTGCTGTAATGGGTGTCTATCGATACGTTCACTTTCGTACATACTCTGTAACACCAGTTTCTTGTAGCCAGTCTACGTAAAAAAGACCAGTTACAAACCTTATAATTCAGTCTATCTCTAGCCATTGAGTTCAATCGAAACCACTGCGATAGTGTTGATTTCCATTGTTTAGCGAAAGGGGGTAACAAGCCCATGTAACCGTTCACACCTGCATTGGGTGTGTATCTACCATCTCCTAAGTAAAACCTGATAGCTCTATGCTGTACTGCATTAATGCAGGTATATTATTTCGTACCCCAGATAGCTGCTCCATAGCTGATTGTTTGCCATACTATGCAGTCATATAATTTTGAATATACTTCATACGGCATACCTTCTGTCGTTTTAAATTTAGATATCAGTAACCCTAGGGCACGTGTAGCTGATTTTGCTACATATTTGGCCATGGTATTATAGTCTAATGTATCGGACAAAGTGAGACCGAAATATCGGTATTCACTAACACACCGAAGATCATTTCCGTTACAGTTAAATCTATAATCAGTTTTTTGGTTGATTTAGATCTAAAATGCATTATTTTGCTTTTATTTTGGTTAATCGTCATTCTATTTTTCTCACACCATGTAGTTAAAATACTCAGCAGTTCTTGAAGTTCACTTTCAGTTTCAGCGATGAGTACTAAATCGTCCGCGTACAATAAGTGACAAATGTTAATTTCATTTATTCGTACTCCTAATCCTGTTTGGTTAAGGTGAAGACTTAGATCGTTTAGGAAGAAGTTGAACATAGTTGTTGAAATTAAACAGCCTTCCTTTAATCCAATGTTTTGGCTAAACCAGTCTGTTCTGATATTGTTTACTTTTACAGCACATTTAACACTAGTATAGAGTGATTTGAAAGCGTGTAGAATTTTTCCTTGGACACCGATATTTGCTAGTTTTTTCCATAATTTGTCTCTGTCTATTCGATCATACGCTTTTGAAAAGTCAATGTATGCTACGAATGTTGCACGCTTGCTCTTTTTTCGATCTTCAATTATCGTTGTCAAAGTTGATAGCTGGTCAATCGTACTTCTGTTACGTCGGAACCCGTTTTGTTCCTCGGCAATAATTGTATTGTCTTCAGCCCATTGTGTTAACCTATTGTTAAGTAACGCACAATATGCCTTGTAAATCGCCCCAATTACCGCTATACCGCGATAATTAGATGGATCTATTTCATCTGAGGAGGAGTCTTTCAATACTGGGGTTATAATGCCGTAGTTCCATGCATTCGGAATTGTGCCAGTTTCAAAACATATACAAAATAGTCTATGGAGAAAGTAAATGCTTGGTTTTGTACGTATCACTTCAGCGGGAATCTCATCGTGTCCTGGTGATTTATTTTTATTTAGGGATTTCACAGCTTTCTATACATCAATAATGTTTATACCACTGTTCAAAGAGTCGGCATCATATCGTATATCTGGTATGCTTATCGGATCCTGGTCATTTTGGTCATGATTAATAACATCGCAGTTTAAGAGATTCTGGAATGTTTTTTTTTCTATTTTAACATTATTTTATCGACCGAATTTGTTAACGTACCATCTTCTTGTGATACCTCCATTGGTATTTGTTTGTTTCGTTCAGAACCAACTCCAATTTTACCGATTGTCTTCCAAAATTCGCCAGATTTATTATCACTACAAGATTTAAATAGATTATCCTGCATTTTACGCCAATATTCCCTTTTGCGACGCTGTACATTGCGATCGAAAAATTTGCGTTTCTCAACATAATTAGATTTCAGAATTATTTTGTGACTTAAGTCTTTACATTTCTCACTCTTACATAGTTCATTCCACATGATACTTAATTCGTCTGTCCACCAGGGTTTACGATCACGTCGTTTCTTATTGTTTCGACCATTATTTGTATTAAACTTTGGTTTTAATCGTTTGTTCATTTCGTTTTTCAATGTGTCTGTAAACTCTGTGTATACTTCATCAATACACTCTTGTTTATTCTGGTTTGCTTCCAGGTCATTGATTTTTTCATTTAGGATATTGATTATATCTGTTTCGCACATAAATATATCTGGTATATTGTGTTTTGCGTATGTTGTTACGGGTACCGGTGAATACTTTGATTGGCACTGATGTGACGTTTTCTCGGATTCCGATGTTTTTTATTGTAAGTTCCATGTCAGCATTGAGTGATCTGGTATTGAGAAGGCGTCCATAGATTCAATGTTTACAGCATTATGTACAAGATCTGTAGCCCTGATTATATTGAAAGAACTATATCTACTTAACTGTTCATAAGGTACTAGACAATACTCCACTACAGAGGCTCCTCTAAGTGACACACTTGTATAGTCATTTACTTCAAAATTTCTACCATTCAATATGCACAGATTTGTACTTAGAAGAAATTCAATCAGAGCATCACAATGTTGACTTGATTTAAAGTCTACCACGTTTCTATTATTAATCTCGTCGACACCTCGTATATAGTCATCATGGTCACCAACTCGTATGTTAAAGTCGCTCATAACAGTAACGAGACCTTCCGTTTGGTATTGATATACGTTTGACATTAAAGTATCAAGGAAGTCGTTCACGTTAACACGCCGTGATGAGTTTGATGGCGGTAAGTAGCAAACACAGGCATACAGTGATTCCTTTGATTGTCGTTCAAGTAGTTTAATCCACAAAGATACCGTCTGTCTCGCAATCTAGTTTTTCTATATCAAATTGTTCATATAGTTCATTACGTATAAAGAAGCCTACACCACCGCTTCCTTTTGGCGCGTTCACATGAACCGTAACGTTCAACTGTAAGACATCTGTAATGAGTGAATTCACTTTATCTGTCACGGTTTCATTCACACTTTCCGGTAAATTTCTGATCACTATATTATTAACAGAGTTTCTGGTCTCTGACGTATCCATCATTTGGCGATCACCTTCTGAATTAGATTGCTGCGAATTGCTCACTTTTAATTCATCTCTCACTTTCTGTATTTCAACATTGAATTCTTTCTTAATTTTCTCTAAGGCCGGATTCATTGTATTTTGAATTCGTTTCTTTATTTTGGCGTCCATACTTGTTTCCAAGCGTTCCATGCGTTTAGACAGCCCTCCAATTCGGTCCGTTAGCTTATTAATGGCTGTACCTATACACATACTTTCAGTAGTTGATTGATTCGAATCAGTTTCAGGTGCTATGTCGTCTTCTTGTAGAGGGCGTTTTCTTCCTTTACCGCTTCCCTTTGTTGGTTTCGATGGCGTGGATGTCGCCGGTGAGGTAGCCTTGGCTTGACGGCCCTTGCCCTTGCTGATACACCTTTTCTTTACACTTGGAGCTTCTGACGGTGAGGGTCCATATATGAGCGATTGAGACTCTGTGCTTTCACTTTCATTTCTTACAGTAATAATAGTGGTGTTTACAGTGCTTTGAATTTGATCACGGCTGTGATTCGTATCTACCGGGGATTGTGTCTCACTTCCGTCGGATAATTGTGTATCATTGTCCGGATACAACAAAGAGTATATATTAATGTCTTCAATCTCACTACTTGTGGTTGTAGCCATCCTGGTACCGTTATATCCTGGGGCAATATCCAGTCTTGTTGAGCGTGACCCTTGTACTGGTTCACTATATTACAGTTAATCTTCCAATAGGACTAAGATCGATGGTTAGCCGGGAGCTATGTTATATGTTGATGGCAGTTTGAGCGATAATCACAAATGTTTATTACGTGAACAATAGAATTACGGAAAAAGACAAATAACTCACAGATCATAACGTATATTCCAAAACCAAATCACTTATCAAATTCCACAGTTTATAATGTCCAATTCCATATAAATTTTATTCCAAAACTCAATTTGTAACTCATAAACTTTAGCATTTATAGCGGAGGTTCAATTTTCACGACCTGAACCGGAAGCTATCACTAATATATATGTATGTATGTATCATACCTTACACTATAACTATTATACTAAGAGCTAATATAAATTGTAGGTTAGTTGATTATAGCGGTATCATAATTAAAATACTATGTAAGCAATATTTTCTCAAACAAGTAATCATACAATCGTACGATAATTTACACCATTCGAGAATAATGTATTGAAGATATGAATATATAAAAATATATTACTTGACACGACCCCAACATGCACACAATTCGACAATTACTTCGCAGGAAAATGTATCAGAAAGAAAAAGTCAGAGTGTATATATTTCCCAAGCTTTTCAAAATCGGGATACACTGATAAATTAAATTTATGTTGTAAACATTCACTATTTAACACATGACTAGCAAGTGTTTGTATATAAACTTTATTTGTGTAATTTGTTTTCCTACCATATCATTTCAATAGTCTTGTAAACTTAATGATTGTGTTTATGTTACTTTTATATGTTATTGTTACTCAATACAATGGTATTGCCTAACGGCTGCATCATTGATCTACAGAGCACTTTGTCTAAGAACCACAGATGGTCTTATTAGCGGGGTTCTACTGTATAGTTAAAGAATATATATAATTGAATACAATAATCTTCTGTATATTGACCAGCTGCCTTCTGTCACGTCTGTTGTAATGTATGTCAATATAAGTTGTATTCTGTTTCCCATAGGCCTCAGGCGTAATGAATTTTAAATTTAAAAAAATCTCAGAAAATAGTAGTGAATAATTTGTCGATAAAGCAATTGTGCATTATCAACTTCAGATTACTTTTTGTGTTTCTATATGTGAATCTTGCATTCATTTAATGTAATAATATGATATACATATGCTTTTTCTATTATTTATGACTGATCAACATTTCTTGAATTTAATTTAATTTCATCTGTACGTTTTCTGTGTCTTAAATAATAATTATGGTTTGCAAACGTGAAATATTTAAATTTATATTTTGTTTTCATGCAATCAAAATTAGTATGGTGAAGGAATATAATGAAGTATAAAATACGCGATGTAAAGGTTTCATGCAATGCCATATAATTGTCATTAATCCTAATGACGTTGGTGACTTGCGAAGCTTGTATGTTACATGAAAATGACACAAAAGTGAATTGAAAAAGGACTTTATTTTGTAAAGCCAGAGATCTTATACACAGTATAAGGTTCTAACAAATCATATATAACAAAATGAAGCTTTACTGAATAAATCCTATTGACAATATCTAAATAATAAGTTTACATGAAAACATATATGGGCTAAACAAAGAGCCTTACATATAATTTCTATATATAATGAAATGTAGTAAGTTAACTAGCCGCCGAATCTTTAGAAGAAGGAGGATGGGAGGTGGTGGTAAATATTGAAAATAAAACGATATCAGAATATAATCGTAATCTGCGTATTGAAAATAAAGCTGCAAGTGCGTCTTCCGGAAATGTGAGTGCGCATGCGCGTTCCAAACCACGGCGTGCTTGCGTGATTAATAATCACGGTGGCTAGTCAATGAATGAAATGAGAAAAACACGGCGGCTAGTCAACAATACCGTAAATTGATCTAGAAACTACATCTAAAATAACAACATCATTTTCTGTCAAAAAACATTAAATACAAGTATAAAAATCATATACATGTATATATAATTAAGGTTTTCGAAGTCTAATACGAAGTGTTAAGGATCGTATTTTAAATATTGTCATCCTTTTGTATATCCATTAAGACACTTACAGGTGAATTTTTGAAAACTTTTACCGTCAGTCAAGAGACTTACAACCATTTTTATTCCTCTACCCCTAACGTAAAATAGTACCTCAAAATCAAATGAAGTCACCTTTATGAAAATTGGCCTATCTCTCTAACAGATGATACAAAAAATACAATAATGTGTATAAGTCTAAGGGTAACCAATGTTTAGTCAATTCAAATTGTTTATACGATGTTTGGAATTACTATGTTGCAGAAAAAAGTAAAAAATGTAACCCAGCCCCTTTAAGATTTAGTCAAGATTTTAGCCTTTTACCAAAAAGTAACAAATTTATAAATATCATTAAAATAAAAACTAACACTGGGAAACAGCTGAAATTTTCTCAAAATTAACTACTATGTGTGTATAATGTCTACACCAAATTTAAAAAAGTTTCGCCGTCCGGTTTTGAAAAAAAATGTGTCAGAAATCCATAGTTACTTGATTTTCGTTAATTAACCATGTATAAATTGCAATTAACAAGACAAACAATTTCTTGAATAAATATTTTCTTGCATATTACTGTATAAATTCATGTTCTTAATACGAAACATTACCTAAAAACTAAAAATAAAAGAAAAAAAGTATGGTCCCATTGGGGTTTGAACCCACCACCCTCAGGAATATGTCAAGATGACAGTAAAATTCATGAAATTAAGTACTCTTCAAAATGGAGGTTTCGAATTAGAGATTGAAATCCTTAAGCGCTCAGGTTATAGAACGCAGAGTTTTGTAGGTGAATTGATTATAGCGGTATCATGATTAGCTCTATAAAAGTGTGTTAGCTAACAATTTCTAAAAGGAAATAATTACGTAATATTATCATTTACTATATATGGGTCTTGGCATTTGTTTATATAATATACTATACATTGCAACTTATTATTGATATGATTTTAAACTGATCAATGTTTCTTTCATTTAATTACATGGTACTTGTCTAAGCATTTTCATTTATCCTACAGAACTGATTGATGATTAACACGTTAAGTATCTAGATATGTATTATAATAATTATAATAATGTGTATGTTTATATTTGTGAAGCAACGGTCATACATTATTCCGTTATGATCTTCCATTCATTTTAATAATGTAAAATATCGATACTGTCAACATCTTTTCTCACACGTATTTTGTGAATGTAAAAAGGGCATGTATTGTATCATATATTACACAATATGTACCTTAGCACTTACATAATCGACCGTAGAACTTGTAGATAAGTAAATCATACCGGTATCACAATTTACATTGTTAAGTCATGTAAACAGATATTTATACAGACTATTTAATAAGTCATTTACTTTGGATTATATGTTTGTCCTATTTGATGATATTCGAGAATTATATTCCGTGTATAATGACCCACTATATCCATCAAGCTATATTATTAGTCACCCTGATTAAACCATGTCGGTGTATGTTGTTGTTCAGAAATTTTTGAAAGAATATGACAAATAAACTTTTATTTCGTTTACCTGACACTTACCAGTAATAAATGTATTATATACTGTACTGTGTATTTATTCGGGTGTTCGTTTATTAGTACACATAGTTTTATAGATGAGGTATTTATACAATCATTTTATGTGTATACTTGTTCATGTACTGTCTAGATCAGAAATAAAATGTTTACTCGACCTAAGGATAGTCATGATTCGACATTACTCAAACTTCGAAATACAATCTGAATGTTATAAACATTACATGTGGAAATTTTATTCCGACATTGTACTGAGCTAGAATTAACTACATCATATTGATATATTTGAACATTAATGTTACAAACACAATATGAAAGCCATAAAGCAGAACTTGAGGTATTGTATTACAATATACAAAGCTCGAATATTATATTTAATTGTTACAATAACAATATGTTTAATATCAATACAACTGTAACATACATTCAAGTACAACATTTAGTTCATGCTTCAGTATTGGCCGCGCGTTTTTAATAATCAAAACATAACAATTAAATGTATAAGTCTTTAGAACTGCAGCGGGCGGATTCCCCATAGGCGTATAAAAATCGCAAATGCATATAACATGCACTTGTGTTTATAAATATTCATAAATGGATATTATTGCATTAACATTTGCAATATGTAGTACATGATACATAATTACACACTATGGAACATTATAATGACGTGTTTTTAATTTATCGTATGTGTCATGAATGAGAACATTCCACATTTGGCGCATTTTTATGTTAGGTTCTCATAACGCAAGTATAATTCATTATGTGCTTCCTTACAAGGTTTATGCATGAGACATGTATGGTTACTAGGGTTTATATGGGTGGATCATTTATCAAGTGCTCTATATAGTATGGATGAGCTTTTAACCTTGTTTTACTACGTATACGCATTTACATTAAATGGCATATGAAATCATTATAAATATCTCAAATAATCATTGATAATTGGTATCTTCGCCCGAATAGTTCGATAGTTTTATTATCAAAATGTGTAAAACTGTTCATTAAGCAACAAACTGAGTTAATATGAATTACATACCTATCTTTTTGGTTTTCCATTTACTATTTGTATTAGCATTTATTTGTATAATATACACGATATACTAATATTTTATTGATGTATTTAAAGTTTCTTTCATTCAATTTCGGGTCGTATTAGTAAGTATTTTCATCTGACTTACTTCCTGCAAGTTTCTTGTATCGTAATTAACGGATGATTTAGATACGGTCAAGGAGAATTTAACCTTTTATTCTCATCCATTAGACAATTGTAAAATAAGTGTGATAAACGGAATATTATGTGGTCAAACATACATACAATGACAATCATTAATGCATATAATCTCGTTTGCATTAAATGGTTGGCTTGTAAACAACGCTTATGCATTAATCAATTCATCTTCTTAGTGTGAAATATCGATATTTTCAATATCGTATCTCTTATCAAGTATAGTGTATCATATCCTACACCGTATAAAACATAGCGCATGTGTAGCTCTACATCGCAGAATTTTATAGGTAAGTAAATCACAATTGTATCATGGTTTACATTGTCAGGGCACGTCAGCGAATATTTACTCGCGTTCCTGAATAAGCCACCTAACACCGATTTTATAATAACATCGTCATATTTGACTTTATTCGAGCAATGTAGTGCTCGTGTAATGACCAAATGAATCGTTTTATTCATTTACTAAATCCATCAAGCTATTTCAATAGTCAAACTGAACAATGCATGTCTATGTAATGTGGATGTAAGGAACAGTTTAAAGTAAATTACCAGACAAATGATTTTTATATTGTTTACCACGCACTTACTAGTTATAAATGTATCATAAAATTATACTCTTATAAGTATTCATTCGGGCGTTCCTTTAACATTGTGGGGTATTTATATAAAAGTCATATCTGTATGCTAGTACATGTACCTTCTAGATGAGTAATACAATGTTTACCCAACCATACGACAGTAAACATTAAACATTATTAAAATTCCAAACACAATATGAAAGCCATATAACATAACATGTAGGTATTTTATTCAAACATTATATTAAGCTCGAATATAAGATGTAACTATAATATAAAACTTTAACATAGATTCAAGTACACCATTAAGTTCATGTGTCAGCTTGATCACGTGCGTTTCATTATCAAAACAAAACAAATAAATGTATAAGTCTTCATAACATGCACTTGTAGAAGTTATATGTCGTGTATAAAACAGGATTTCAAATAGTTTATATTTCGTATATCATTTAAAATGTTTCAAATGACTGTAGTAATGCATATATGATGTAGTGAAACATTCTAGGCTTTAACACAGTGGAGTAATGTTCTCGGACAACTTTGCATTGATACTTTTTGAGTTCAGATATTGAATTGCATGCTATATAAGGCGTTCAATAAGCTGACGTTTTAATATCGGATCTGTAACAATACATAGATGTTATTAAGCCACATGTTTTCTGTATGCATGATCCCTTGATTATATTACTACTAGTTTCACATCAGGCATATAGCAATCCAAACTAAATATGTCATTACATATGAATCGCTACCAGTTAATAATCATATACATGATCATAACAACAAAAACGATGCTGAGTTTGTGTGCTTTGTGGTTTACCTAAAACTGGCTGAAACTTACAACAAGTCTCTTTTTGTCACTAATCACGACACTTCTGCTCACTTAGTGTAAACATATAACAAATGTCTAATTAGCAAAGCCAAATGGACAGTACTGGGAATTTTCTGTTTAGAGTTAAACTCGTGACATTTATAATGTACGACACTATATATATGTTACTTTAGTAAATTAACAACAAGTAATTATTGCGATCCCCACCATTTTTGTCAACACTGTAATAAAGATCTTGAATTCAAAGAAATATATTAATAATAAATAACGACACAAACAAATCAAAGAACTTAAATAAAAAATATACAAATACGGAAGTTATCATGTACTAGCATAGAAAATGGATGCACAATTGTAATTTGGTATCAATCATCATGTTGTGTACAAGTATTCGTCCTGAATATATGTTCATGGTTGTTTGGCAAATTATTCCAATCCATCATAGATTCATGTACATTAATACATGTGTTTCATTATGACTATGTTAGTTTATCGTCTAATTAATCATGACTGTTAAAGTGAATTTTGTTTGCTATATGTAATATTAATAATGTGATCATAATATATTCGGGCGTTACTTTAATATTGAACATAGTTTTATAGATGAGGTATTTACATACAAATCATAGCTGTTTACTAGTACATGCAATACAGTGTTTATGTAACAATACGGCAGCTAACATTAAACATCATTAAACATTCCAAACACAATATGAAAACCATAAAGAGGAATGTGTAGGTATTTTATTCCAACATTATACCAGGCTAGATTATACTACTTGATAATTATTATAATTGCAATACATTTTGTATCAATAAAACTGTAACATATCTTCAATTACAACAGTTAGTCTATGCGTCAGCATTTGCCCCGTGTGTTTCATGAACACAACAAATACTTGTAAAAGTCCTTAGAAAAGCGGGCGGATTTCCGTGCGTGTATAAATATTCGTAAATGGATATATCTTGCCCTTGACGATGTTGTATGTCGTGCAAATAGGATTTCATATAGTTTATATTCCGCATATCATTTAATATTAACCAAATGGCTGTAGTAATGCTGATCATGATACGTTGTAACATTTTTGAACACCGAGGGGTAAAGTTCTCGGACAACGCAGCCAGACAAGAGTGAATTGAGGCTTATTAAGCAAAATTGCGTGCTAAAAGGGCTTTCAATCAACTGATGTTTTAATATCGTATCTGTAATAATACATAAATGTTCTTAAGCCACATGTTACATGCATACATGATCCCTTAATTATATAACTAGACGTATCCCATCAGGCATGTAGCAGTCCAAACTGAATGTGTCATTACAATTGATCGCAACCAGTTAATATTAATGTACATAATAATAAAAAGAAGAAAGATTCTGAGATTTTTGTTAAGTGGTTTACCTATAAATAACTAAATCTTTAAGTTTATGAGACAAATCCACTTCTACGTCTGACGATTATATTCAATTTCAATTCCAGAATATTCCTCTTTAAGGAAACAATAACTTCAGTTACAACCGTTTTGCAATATTTTTTTCATGATATTATCCATTTTCCAACCGTTTTGCGCTAAGCCCACGATATACTGATGCTACTTTATACAATATAATTGCTTAACGGCTGCATCAGTGTTATAGAATATGCATAGTAAAACAATGATTTGTATATTGACCAGTTACCTTCTATCACTTCTGTTGTAATTAATGTCAGTGTAAGTTGTATTATCTTTCCAATAGGCCTCCGGCGTAATTAACTTGTACTAAAAAATCTCAGAAAAATATAGTAAATAAATTAGTGATAAAGCAATTATGTATTATCAACTTCAGATTACTTTTTGTGCTTCTATATGTGAGTCTTGCATTCATTTAATATGATAATACGATATACATTGTAACATGCTTTTTTCTATTATTTATGACTGATCAACATTTCTTCAATTTAATTACATCTTAAAATTAGTATAGTGAAAGGAATATAATGAAGCCTAAAAAACACGCGATGTAACAGTTTCATGCAATGTCATTTAATTTTCATTATATCTTACACTATATATAACTTAGCGCTCAGGTTATGTCTGAATTGATTATAGCGGTATCATTATTAGCTCTATGAATGTACGTAAGTGAACAATTTATAAGAATAAATAATTGGGTAATATTATAATTTACTATATATGGGTCTTGGCATTTGTTTATTGAATATTATACATTGCAACTTAATATTGATATGATTTATAACTGATCAATGTTTCTTTCTTTTAATTACATAGTACTTGTATAAGTATTTTCATTTATCGTACAGAACTTATCCATGAATAACACGTTAAATATCTAAATACATGTATACATTGTGTTTGTTGTTAGACGGACTATGATGCAGTCTAACAAACACTCAATGATGCGTGTGGTTTATTTGTCAATGAATTCAAACTTTGTGCAACAACGGTCATACATTATTCCATTAGGATGTCCCATTCATTTTAGTAATGTAAAATATCGATACTATCAACATCTCCGTTCGTACGAATTTTGTGAATGTCAATAAGACATCTTACACAATATGTAACTTAGCACTTACATTATCGACCGTAGAGCTTGTAGATAAGTAAATCATACCGGTATCATAAGTTTTTATGTATTTATTCGGGTGTTCGTTTATTTGTGCACATTGTTTTATAGATGAGGTATTTATAGAATCATTATATTTTAATACTTCATGTACCGTCTAGATCAGCAATACAATTAATAGGACAGTCATCATTCGACATAATTCAAACTTCGAAATTCAATCTGAATGTTATAAACATTACATGTGGACGTTTTATTCCGACATTGTACTGAGCTAGAATTAACTACATTATAATGATATATATTTGAACATTAAAGTTACAAACACGATATGAAAGCCATAAAGCATAGCATGTAGGTATTGTATTGCAACATTATACAAAGCTCGAATATAATATTTAATTGTTACAATAGCAATATGTTTAATATCAATACAACTGTAACATACCTTCAAGAACAACATTTAGTTTATGTGTCAGTATTGGCCGCGCGTTTTTCATGACCAAACATAACGCATGAATGTATAAGCCTTCAGAATGGCAGCGGGCGGATTCCCATAGGCGTATAAAAATCGCAAATGCATATAACTTGCACTTAAACATTCGTAAATGGATATTATTGCTTCACCATTTACAATATGTAGTACATAATACATAATTACATATTATGGAACATTATAATGACATGTTATTAATGTATCGTATACGTCATGAATGAGAACATTCCACATTTGGCGCATTTTTATGTTAGATCTCATAACCCAAGTTTAAATTATTATGTGCTTCCTTACTTGGTTTATACATGAGACATGTATGGTTACTAGGGTCTATAGGGGAGTATCATTGATCAAGTGCTCTATATAGTATGGATGAGCTTTTAACCTTGTTTTACTACGTATACGCATTTACATTAAATGGCATTTGAAATTATCATACATATCACAAATAATCTTCAATTGGTATTTTCGCCCCTATAGTTTTATGGTTTTATTATCAAAATGTGTTGAACTGTTCATTAAGCAACAAACTGAGTTAATATGAATTACATACCTATCTTTTTGGTTTTCCATTTACTATTGGTCTTGGCATTTATTTGTATAATACACACGATATATTAATATTTTATTGATGTATTAAAAGTTTCTTTCATTCAATTTCAGGTCGGATTTGTAAGTATTTTCATCTGACTTACTTCCTGCAAATTTCTTGTATCGTAATTAACCGATGATTTAGACACGGTCAATGAGAATTTAACCTTTTGTTCTCATCCATTACAAAATTGTAAAATCAGTGTGATAAATGGAATATTATGTGGTCAAACATACATACAATGACAATCATTTATGCATATAATCTCGTTTGCATTAAATTCTTGCTTTGTAAACAACGTTTTACATTAACCAATTCATCTTCAAAATGTGAAATATCGATATTTTCAATATATTTTCTCTTATCAAGTATAGTGTATCATATCTTACACCATATGAAACATAGCGCATGTGTAACTCAAGATCACATAATGTTATAGGTAAGTAAATCACAATTGTATCATGGTTTACATTGTCAGGGCACGTAAGCGAATATTTACTCACGTTCCTGGATAAAATAAGCTACCTAATAACATCATCATATTTGACAATATTCGAGCAGTGTAGAGCTCGTATAATGACCAAATGTATCGTTTTATTCATTTACTAAATCCATCAAGCTATTTCTATAGTCAAACTGAACAATGCATGTCCATGTAATGTGGATGTAAGGAGCATTTTAAAGTAAATTACCAGACAAATGATTTTTATATTGTTTACCTCGCACTTACTAGTTGTATATGTATCATAAAATTATACTCTTATAAGTATTTATTCGGGCGTTCCTTTAACATTGTGAGGTATTTATATAAAGATCATAGCTGTTTACTAGTACATGTACTATCTAGATGAGTAATACAATGTTTACCCAACCATAGGACAGTTAACATTAAACATTATTAAAAGTTCCAAACACAATATGAAAGCCATATAACATATTAAGCTCGAATATAAGATGTAACTAAAATATAAAACTGTAACATAGCTTCAAGTAAACCATTAAGTTCATGTGTCAACATTGGTCACGTGCGTTGCATTATCAAAACAAAACAAATACACGTATAAGTCTTCACAACAAGCACTTGTAGAAGTTATAACTATGTCGTGTATAAAACAGGATTTCAAATAGTTTATATTTCGTATATCATTTAAAATGTATACAAAGACTGTAGTAATGCTTACATGATGTAGTGAAACATTTGGGGTGGATAAATGTTCTCGGACAACTTTGCATTGAAATTTTTTGAGTTCAAATATTGAATTGCATGCTATATAAGGCGTTCAATCAGCTGACGTTTTAATATCGGATCTGTAACAATACATAGATGTTCTTAAGCCACGTGTTATCTGTATGCATGATCCCCTAGTTATATAACTACACGTTTCACATCAGGCATACAGCAATCCAAACTAAATATGTCATTACAATTGATCGCTACCAATTAATAATCGTATACATAAACATAACAACAAAAACGATGCCGAGTTTGTGTGCTATGTGGTTTACCTAAACATGACTGAAACTTACAACAAGTCTCCATTTGTCACTTATCACAACACTTCTGCTCACTTAGTGTAAACATATAACATACGACTAATTAGCAAAGGCAAATGGACAGTACTCGGAAGATTTCTGTTCAGCGTTAAACTCATGACATTTATAATGTACGACACTATATATATGATACTTTCGTAAATTAACAACAAGTAATTATTGCGATCCCCACCATTTTTGTCAACACTGTAATAAAGATCTTGAATTCAAAGAAAAATATATTAATAATAAATAACGACACAAACAAATCAAGAACTTAAATCAAATGATATACAAGTACGAAAGTTATCATGTACTAGCATAGAAAATGTATGCAAAATTGTAATTTGGTATCAATCATCATGTTGTGTACAAGTATTCGTCCTGAATATATGTTCATGGTTTATATCAAGTTGTTTTGGCAAATTATTCCAATCCATCATAGATCCATGTACATTAATACATGTGTTTCATTATGACTATGTTTATTTATCGTCTAATTGATCATGACGGTTAAAGTGAATTGTGTTTGCTGTATGTAATATTAATAATGTGATCATAATTTATTCGGGCGTTACTTAAATATTGTACATAGTTTTATAGATGAGGTATTTACATAAAAATCATAGCTGTTTACTAGGACATGAACTATCTAGATATGCAATACGGTGTTTAATATGTAACAATACGGCAGCTAACATTAAACATCATTAAAATTTCCAAACACGATATGAAATCCATAAAGAGGAATGTGTAGGTATTTTATTCCAACATTATACCAGGCTAGAATATACTACTTGATAATTATTATAATTGCAATACATTTTGTATCAGTAAAACTGTAACATATCTTCAATTACAACATTTTGTTCATGCGTCAGCATTTGCCCCGTGTGTTTCATGAACACAAATACTTCTATAAGTCCTCAGAAAAGCGGGCGGATTTCCGTGCGTGTATAAATATTCGTAAATGGAAATAACTTGCACTTGTAGATGTTGTATGTCGCGCAAATAGGATTTCATATAGTTTATATTCCGCATATCATTTAATATGAACCAAATGGCTGTAGTAATGCTGATCATGATACGTTGTAACATTTTTGAACACCGAGGGGTAAAGTTCTTGGACAACGCAGCCAGACAAGAATGAATTGAGGTTTATTAAGTAAAATTGCGTGCTAAAAGGGCTTTCAATCAACTGATGTTTTAATATCGCATATGCAATAACATAAATGTTCTTAACCAACATGTTACATGCATACATGATCGCTTAATTATATAACTAGACGTATCCAATCAGGCATGTAGCAATCAAAACTGAATGTGTCATTATACATAATAATAAAAACAAAAAATATTCTGAGACTGTCCGTTTAGTTGTTTACCTATAAATAACTAAATCTTCAAGTCTATGAGACAAATCCACTTCTACGTCCTTCTTGTTGTGATTAATGAATAAGTACTGTGAACTTTATAACATATGTCTTATTAACAAGGAAAATTGCAGAGTACTACGAGACTTTAATTCAAGATTAAACTTATGACACTTGAAATATACGACACCAAATATATGACACTTTACTGAATTGACAACCAGTAAATGTTGCAATCAAAATCGACTTTGTAAATAATGTATCCCGGTACAACCATTTTTCGAACACAACCAAAATTTGAAATCTTCCTTTATTCCGCGCTGATGTCATGTTACACTAATTTGCTAAAGTCTAAAGTCGCGGCTGTTTTGACTTCAACTCCCGCTGAAACGTCAAATTTGACACATTGACAGATATGATCAGGAAAATGTTAAAGGCCCTGTATGTTATAATAATTACATTTAGGTAGTTAGTAAAATATACGAAAATGACAATATATACGCCCCGTCGTAAAAATAGCAACGTATATATGTAGGATATTGATAATATCCAAACATAAAAAATCCGCGCAGGTAGAACGGAAAGTTATTTATAGCGCGTATCACGTCATCGCTTCACTTGACTAGTCACGTGATCACATATGCAAAACAAACATGGATGCTGATGAAAGTAGCTCGACGAGTACGGTAAGTGAATTGATGATTTTCTTCGAAATGCTTCGTTTTTAAGTAGGATTCTCAAGTTAATTTGATCAGATTTATTATTCACTATCATAAAAAATTCTTCATAGTGTACCCAAAAGCTGGAAAGAGCCGAAATTATGGAAAATGCGTGCATATAGTGGAGCGAGGCTTCGAAGGGGATAATCTGTAGATGTTCTTCTACGACTCAGAATTTGCTTGAGATGAAATTAGAATAATTGTGGGAAATGTAAATTGTTTACACCGTGAATGTTGGCACTTTAAGGTATATTTCGTTATAGAATCAATGTGAAACTGATATATCTAAGTATGCACGTATATATATATATAAGTCCATAATAAATAAGTTCATTGAATGGAAAGGCATGTTGGACAGTGTTAAATGTAAACCTGTACATGTGTATATATGTCTACATACATAGAGAAATAGTTATTTAAGGATGTATTTGTAACTCTGAAACTACAAAATAGTATACTCTTTGTACTTGGTCGTATATGTTATAAATGTACTTCTGAATAGAACAAAACATGGTAACAATTATGTGATTTGTAACCTTTTATATTTTAGATTAGTTCAGATGTTTCAGAGCCGGATTCTGAAGTCAGACAGACTATACAAGGTGCAAGGTAAATACAAGACAATTACAAATTAATGTATCATCATTATCATTTTTAGATAATTATATTTCACAAAGTACATTTTTACAATTTTCCATTTTTTTGGCAAATAGCTTCTATGTAAAACAGAAATATTTCAGTTTACTCACCTTCATAACTCATATAAGGCCACTAGAAATCAGTGACATTTTAAAAAAGAATCTACTATGATATTGTCAGCCTGTTGGAAATAATTGAAAATGTCTTTCTGTAACTGAAAATAATCAGTTCTTTCCAAGCCTTTATATATGATATAACGTAATTGAGGAGCAAACTGTGATCTAACTGATTTTTTAACAGAACATTATCTGAACATTTAAAACACATGTTATGTGTTATATCATTTTTAATCATTATGTTTAATCAAGTTTTACCATTTATATGTACTAAGTACTGTTTATAATGCTAAGCCACTAGTTGTCACATTTGTCTCTGTATAATATATCATATGCTTCAACTGCCTAATGAAATGTACATGGCTTTGTATTATTTTGTAGTGTGTAACTCCAATCCTTAGTTAGAGACCACCTGTCTTCAGTCCATATATTTTCATTATCTCTGTAGTGGTCGCTTACCGCAGGTTTCATTGTACCACAAGGTCAGAAATGAATAGAAAAGATAGCTTTATTACTTATCATGAATGAAATAAAAATAAATTCTTTCATTGTCCATGTAGGGGCAGAGGAGTTGATGGAAGAAGGCGTGGAAGGGGAAGAGGTGGAGTTTCACCTGCCGAACTACAGAGAACTGGATCTGTCAGAGTGAGAGGGGTCAGAGGGCGTGGACGAGGTCGTGGAGGGCGAGGTCGTGAGGAAAGACCATCCCAGTCTGATAGGGAGAGAGTCCAGGAGAGGTTCCGCCAGAGATCAGAGAAGCTGGAGGTAATTTTTTTTTTCATTAAACTAAATTTCTTCAGGCTGTGAACTTGTTTCGAGTTGTATGCTCTTTTCAACAGATATATGAGGCAGACAGATCACCTAACCATTGTCCCAAGGAAGAACCAGTACTAGACATGCACCCTTTGTAAGCAATAGCTTATTTTCTCACATGAAGAGACATGGTAGTGGGGCTCGAACCTACAGCCCTCTATCACTTTACAGTGATTTGAAATCAGCGACGTTAACCTCTCGACCAAGTGATGGTTCTTTGTGCTTACGTGTACTTACTGAAAGCACCAACACATTACATAATAAGTATATATATATTTTTTTTTAGAATGTCATGTACTTTATATATTCAGACCGTTGTCAGACGCATGCCAGCCAAGAAGCTGAGAGACCTTGTTCTGGAGCTGGTCAAGAGGGAGCCAGGAATGGTTTTTGACCTGGTAGATGACGGATGGTCACCTCCATCACAGCCTCCACCACAGCCTCCACAGCCATCAGGGGACTCAGTGCCATCATGGTGCAGATGCGAGAATTGTGTTCAGATGCCAACTGAGTTAGAGAGAAAGTGTTGTGGTTGCAAACCTGAACACTGTGTTAGCCAGAGAGATGTAAGCAAAATAACATTAAACATTTTCAGGGTATATCTAAACTTCAGTTTATATTCCGGTTGCTACATGTATTTAAGGATCACTGTATCAAAGATTAGCAATAACGCAGTTCAGTATCAGCTAGCAGTCATTTACAGGCACTAAGAGCCTTTGTTAAGGCATCTAATGGCAGTTGACTACTAAACAGATATATAAGTCCATTACTTTGGTCAAAAGATCTGATACTTTATCAGGGGTATTGTTACCACCAAAATCATATCACTCCTAACTGGTTTCAAGTTGAAGTTCTGGTCTGGTAAGCGGACTCTCAGCCACATTGGCCGTCTGATGTAACTACATTTTACAGCAGATGACATGTAAATTCATGTCCTTTGACTTTATGTTTAAAAAGTACAAAAGAAAAATAATTTTTCTAGCTAACAACATGGCTGAAATTATAGTGATGCTGTGTTGAAAATTTAAGCTGATACATGATGTCATTGACTAGACTTATGGGGGTAAATATCTCATAACTCTCGACAATATTTTACACAGTGAAGTCTCTTGAACTTAGAAAATGCAGGTTAAAACTTTGCATTCAAATTTTTATGTATGTAATAATAAATGACAGCCAGTCAAGATAGATAATTCCTTCAGTAAATGTGGTTTCTAAATATGGATCTAAATAATTTTATCATCACACACAGTGTGACACGGAATCATGTCTGGATGTCAAAAAATTGTCTGCGCTTCTCATAAATCACTGAAGAGATTTCAATGAAACTGGGTATAGAAGATCAGTACCAAGGGTAGTGCGCAATTTTTTCTCTCATTGCTTTCATAAACTGACAAATGACAACCACTGTCACCAAACTTCATAAATTTAATTGATCAGATAATCCCTTTTTTGGGGGGGGGGTCAAAGGTTACAGTGTCCCAAAACCTACTTCTGTCGAATAACTCGAGATCCATCTTATCCACAGTCTTCGTAAGTAGATATTCCTGTTGTACTGGAGTCAGTTTGTCAAAGGTTACAGTGGTAAACCTCAATGACTTGATATCAATCTGACCAACATACTCAAAACTTAGAGATCTTACTACTTCTAATGGAGCAGCAGTGTGGGGGCCTTATATTTTTTTTGAATAGCTTGATTTGAGTTTTGCAACCAAGGTACTACAGTTCACATATCTCAGTAGATACTCTTGAGGTTAATTTGAAAGTTTTTGGTCAAGACAACTTCTGAATTACCTTAGTTTGACTCTTGCTAAAGTTAGTATGTCATACTGATGCACATGTTAATATTCAGTTGTGTTATATTTCTATTTTTTCTTAAACTCTGCAAGTACAGTCAAGCATCGCTGTCTTACTGACAGCTTAGGCTCAGATAAGAACTGAAGCCAAAAATTCGTTTGGACTGGCTGTTTCAGTATAGTGGTTGCTGAATAACTGAAGAATATTTCAGAGGCTGAGAAGTTTATTTCCTTTCATACATTTCTATCCAGTGAATAAATTACTTGCATAATATTCTTTTTTGATTTCAGCAAATGGAAAGGATCTGCCTCGACCCAGAAGTCCTGGCTGTAGGCCAAGCCTACTATAGGGACATGCTGGGCCGACGTAATCAGCGTGTGGAGGAGTACTCCAAAACTATGCGACATTCAGCATATAGGAATTTCATTCTGTGGAGAAATGGGCGACTGGGGGCTGGGGTAAGAAGGGTGATCCCCAGCTGTTGTGTACGAAGGATAAGGAATAAATTTCCCTCTGCTACAGGAACGTACACAGGTTTTATACCCAGTAAATTTATTTGAGGCTGAATATAAGAAAAATGTTTGTTTGTAGTGCTCTGACCGACCCATCAAAATGGCCCCCCGTTATCTTTTTGGGGACTTCAAATTGATGTTTTCTGGTTATCTGTTGCACCTGTTCCTTTGAAAAGCACTTATATTTAACCATACGGAATACATGACATTTATCTAATACAAACATATTCTGCCTAATTACATGTTAAATGCAGAGCAGACTTCATGAAAACATTGTGTATTGCAAAAGTGCCAATTTATTTTACAATGCAATTTCAGAAAATGATTACCCAAAAATACCTACCTACTTGCCCACCTCTGGAAATCAGGGTAAGAGCACTATAAACAAACAATTTTTTAATGACAGCCTATGGAACCTCTATGTAATATCTACAGGGTTGCTACACATCAGTGAAAATGAAATTCTCACAGAAATTCAAAAGTACTGACAAATGTCGGGGAGTTTTTAAATCATCTGATTCGAGTAAAGAAATCCTTGCATTCAGCCTCATTCAAGATGCAGTGTCCAGAAATATATAATAAAGTGGGTTAATAAGGGTTTGCTAAAGGTGGATGGAAGTCAATGTTTACTTCAAACTTTAACATCTTTATAATTTACCAAAAATAATATTACATGAATTATGACTGAAATATAAGAATGTCAGAGATATTTTATTTTTTTATTTGCTCTGTAGTGTGGCAGCCCTATCAAAATTTGCAGTCCAATCTATATAACCTTATATGCATTTTTGTTGCATGGGCATACAAGTTACCGGTACTTGATTTTGATAGAGGTTTTAAATTGTATTAATGGAATTATTCTATACAACTTTGGAAAATAATTTCTGTATTCATTTGAAATAAATAAGGTCTTGTGAACGAGATCATTGCAACACATTTATTTACTTCCAAAAGTATTTTTTATATGCATAGAAATGGAATTGGCTGTCTGCCATTAAAACAGTATTTAAAGGTGTGTTACATCACAAAAGAATAGCTAGTTTTTGTTTTCTGTATTTTGCATGAAACATCAGAATTGTAATTTCAGTCCTTTATTCAAATCTTGATTTCTTAATTTCCAGTAAGGCTTTAGTTGCCATTGGTGAAATTCCTGAAATTCTTTTCATTAACTTCCTAGGATCTGAGGGGGTCAAAGTTATTGGTGCCCTGAGTGTTTCAGTTCTGTTACTAACGGAATTGAGTATTTCTTCGAGTAAAACTGGAACATAGGCGTACGTCTTAGGCACTTTTTCCTTGTAACAGCTGTATGTTCCGGTTCTTTTGGAGAAACACCTATGTAACCTGAAATAATTTTTAAAATAAAAATAAATATCCCTTTTCAATGCATGTACATCAAGCAATGGTTAGAATTTACTGTATATCAATAACAAAGTGAAGACGTTGTTGACTTTCTTGCTTGAAAAAGTCAATACTGTTGTGAAAGATGGTTATGTTTACACTACTGTACTGTTTTTCTTTTTTGATAGTAGTGTTATGTATGTTAATACAACTTTAATGTGTAAACATTAATTTATGTACAAATATTGTTGAATTTTGAGTTTATTGTGATATATCACCAGCAACGTGAATCATAGCACAGTGGTATGTTGCATGAAATTCATAAAATGAATGATAACTGATTAAAATTTGTCCTAATTTCTGCACCACATAAAAAATAAGTCACTTACTTTCCTCATATGAGGTTGTCAGCAAATTTTATGTGATACATTTGGCAATTTTCCAAAAAATATGGATATTTCATTGTACAAGAAATAAGGACAAACTGTAAGATGTCTAATGTCTAAAAATAAAGCCTGCAAGAAATGCTTACCTGAAATCTCCATTCTTATTTAATAACACAGGACGGTCTTTGTGAAACTGGTAATTGATGGCAGCCAGGTAATTTCTTGCTTTGTATGCAGGATAACTGCAATAAAATCAAAAGTAGAACATAATGACTTTATAATAATAACAAATGCAGACTGACTAAATATAAAAGGGATGAATGACCCACTTTCATGATGTTAAGTTGCTTTATGTGCATCTGCGCATCAATTGCGACTTGGGAGTATGTATTTAAGACTAAAACTGCAATTGATTTACCGTTGGTGCAGCCTCCCTGTGTCAAACACTGCTTAGAAGATAGAAAATGTTCATTGTAGAGAACTCTTTCTGGACAGATTAATTTCCTATTCAATTAAGATCATCAGTAGATTAATTAAATAAATTTACTTTATATGGAGGTTGTGGCTACAATAAGTAGAAACTTACGTATATGCAAATCTTTTGGCACAGTACATCAAGATATGTTCGTGAAACGTTTCCAGCTCCCCTGTGTGTCTGTAAGTTGAAAGAAATAAATATAAATTTTCAGTAAACACAATAATGCTTCTACAAAAGAATAATACAAAATGTAGTTTGATATTAGAAACTTTTGAAATTCATATTATTGTTAACAAGGTTTATTTATTACTTTTTGTTTTATAATTTATTTTTATCATGTTTCTGAAACAACATTGAATTAACCTTTTCAGCAGCTTACCGGTATACCATTTTTAAATAAAATCTTACTGTCTTTATGTTAGGCCTTATTTTCCACTATATACTGTACATACAGAAATTAGTTCTATGTTTATACTTGCAAACAAATGGATTATTTTGCAGTACCAATATATATGTTAATCATCACTGATGATCAGCATCATGATTTTACTTTTCCTCTGACTTGTTAGATATTCAGCAACAATGTGGACTGTAGCCCTGTCTGGATGCTTACATAATTGGAAGTTTTGCACTGATTAGTGATTCTGCCATAACTGGTGCTTTCAAATTCTCTTACTCCAAGGTATAATTATTAATCAATTTAGCATTCTACCTGGACATTCTATAGCTATGAATTATTACTGTATAAAGTACTCTATTGTTATTATTTACAGTACGTTTTACACCTATTCAGTAATGAGATATTTTTATCTACTGGCTGAGTAGTCTTGGATGTTTGAATTGTAGAACATTGTTACTTAGTATATTTTTCATAGCTTGCCACTACTAATTAATTTTTTCATCTGCACTAAATTTGTTTGTTGATTGTTTTTTAAGAGTCCAGATTCATTAAAAGGTATATTTGTGATACTTACATATTTTGACAGTTTTATATATTGATTACATTTCTTTTTATGACTATTTTCATTAATCACTTGTACTTAAAATCATGTACCTGTATTTTCAATATTTGCAGTAATTAAAAATTTGGATGATTTTAATATTTATTTACCTTTTGTATTTCTATTTTCCCTTTTATATCAGGAGTGACGATATTCCGGATATATCCGGAATTCCTGATTATCTGTCTGAAAGAGCTATGATATCAGAGCAAGGTAAAGGTTACTTCATGAAAATATCTCAAGAGATGACAAAGTTACGGTCAATTTAAAATACAAACATAATTAAATATGGAAATCATGTGGTTGAATGCCTCTTACTTGACAAGAAAAGGTCGGCCACTTATGCTTTTCAGGATTTCAATTCATCTGTATTGTGATATATATTTACAAGATGTGTTTTTGTGTTTTAAAAACACAATACCCCCGCTTTCTCTCACTCAAACATATTTACAACATCTAGACTTCATTTATCTATGTGTAATTTACTGATTTTGACTGTAATCATAAACTAAGTGGAAACAAGTCAAATCAATTGAATGCTGACCTGAAATTAACATAATGATGCAGATTGTGCAGAAATCTGGTATCAAGGAGAACACGTGTCAAAGAAACGTGAGCTTCAGAGCCAGGTTCTAGCCATTTTGTGTTTTCATCAGGAAGATCTTCATGTTGACATCGAGGTTCTATGGCGCCATCCCCCAGGAGCCATTCGTGAACATCTACTACATGATGAAGAGCACCTCTCCAACGTGCCTAAAATAAGAAAATGCATATTGTTACATAACATTAATCATGAATTAGTGGCCCATTGGTAGTTGCATGCCACACACCATCTTATAATGTCAAACAATTGTATCAAGTAATCAAACAAGAGGTCCAAGGTGGCTCTTTATCGCTCGCATAACAATCGTTGTTTACTCATTTAAACATTGTTTTGAACCTGTGACCTAGTATTTTTTACCCCTGATGACCCATGTTTTAACTTGTCCTACATTTAAATAAGTCAAACATTCTGACAAGGTTTGGTGAAGATCCAATCAAAACCATGACAACTACAGCATATACAAGGTTTTCTTCAGATATGACCTAAGTTCTTCTGACCACAAATGACCCATATTTGGTATTGTCCTTAATATTATTAAGACGAACAATCTGACAACGTTTGTTGAAGATCCAATTAAAACATGACATCCAGAGCTTTAACAAGTTTTTACTTAAGATTCGACCCTTTGAGCCCAAATGACCCATGTTCAAACTCGACCAAGATATTATAAAGAAATATTCTGACAAGGTTTCTTGATGATCCAATGAAGACAGTGACTAAGAACTAAAGTGTTCACAATATTTTCCAGCAATTTGCCCTAATGACCTAGTTTTTTACCGCAGATGACCCATTATCAAACTTGATCTACATAACATTCTGACAAAGTTTCATGAAGATCCAATCAAAACTGATTTCTAGCGTTTTCACAAGGTTTTTCTTTATTTGGCCCTGGTGACCTCGTTTTTGACCACAATTGGTCCATTATCAAACGAAACAAAGAGTTTGTCAATATTAACATTCTGACCTACTTTAGCGAAAATTGAGCTAAAAATGTGGCCCCGTGTGTGTTCCCCAAGTACAAATTTGACGACGCCGGACGAAGACTGATCACAAAAGCTCAGCCTGAGCACAAGTGCTCATGTAAGCTAAAAACAGTTGCACACAGCTTATGTGCCCATTCTGGAACTTACACTAAGAGTGTGTCCTGTACCTTTGTGCTACACACCTAGCCTGGGTCTTGAGTGGTGTGGTATTGGTGGAACTCATAATGTGATATTTTAAAGCCACTGTCAACTGAAGTGTTAACCCATTACTACATAGACATATAACTCTATAGGGTGTTGGAAAACTGCAAACAAATAAGGATTTGATATTCAAACGAATGAATCAATCCTTGATGGGTCACAGCAACACTAAATCTTGTGTCTGCATTCATTTAATTCAATGTATTGTGAACTATTTATTAAAGAAAATATCAGGATACATTGATGTTGTACTGCAGAATGTATATTCCCGAGGCTGTATCGCAATATATCAGTATACCGGCATATTATTGCACAACTAGAGTGTGGTATACAGTCTCATAGAGGTTAACTTATTTCTAAATCCTTCCGTTCAATAACAAAGAGGCCTAGATATCCAGACAGACAGATGCACAGACCATCTAAAATACACTGAACCACCGTTATGACAACTAAATCTAGTAACAGCAAGCAGGCTGGACCAAAAAGAAAGCAATATTAATTTTAAGGTGAATGCCTTATCTTCTATCATTTAGACAAAACACATACATTGTTATTATTTCTGTCATAATCATTGCGTATAGTCTTTTATATGGAATATATGAAATATATGAGTCTAGCAAAACATGCTACAAACAAAACACAGTTCTACTTACTATTAATACCTCCTCTTTTCCGTGACAATTTCTGCAGCAATACCAAAAATGATTTATCAGGTGTGGAACCCATGGTCTTAAGTCCTTATTTCGGGTTTCAGCTGCCACCTTCAAGTATACAACAGACAAGAAACCAGTTAGCAAAACTTCTATGTTCATAAGCGTTTCATTGATTCAATCAATTTTACATCCGTTATCTATCTACATGTAATGTGTTACTTTCTTAGCAAATTTGTATTTCAATTTTATTCCTTGAAAATTCACCCTTTCTTAACTGGAAACCTGACTGTTTCACTAACTTCAACTATCGGTATAGCAATCTATTGTTATACAGTATCTCCATACAATAACATGTACTTACAGATCCAAGTTTCTTCCCAAAGTTTTTGGCACCATGCCATGTGTCGTAACTATGAACCACAGCAGGATATTCTTTCCCTATGTAAAAGAATACATTGTGATAGATTTTGTATTAAATGCAAACATGTTTTATAATTCTAATTATTTTAATGTGTATGAACAAGTGAATGATGAAACAACTAAATAAACCAAATAGCAAACCAAAATTAGCAATTTCGTAAATCATTCTCAATTATAATACACTATATGAATGAATATGAGATTTACTTTCTGGATAATTCCCAAGAACAGTGCAATTTTGACCATTTCATTTGATGAAACATGAAGTCATATATAAGGGCTGAAGAATAAAATGTACAATGCAAATTTACTTACTAATTATTGCAGCTATTGTAATACTTGCATCTGTTACTAGTTCAGCCACTATGACCCCTCTATCTAACAAAATCTTTAATGCCCTGCAAAGGCCTTCCTTCTCCATGTTGGTCGATTTTAGATTTGTCATTCTTTTATCAATTATAACGCTGGCAAGGATGTCTTTTGAATTATTTTCCATTAGAGTGTATGTACAATATTGTGCACAGTGACCAGGTGAGTCCATTCTACCATCACCTGTAAATCAAATAAACAAGACTATACTAAATTACAACACTTAGGACAGTAAAATAATTACATTAATAAATATATAGAAACATTTCATAAATCTTTTTTCTTCAAATAAAAAAAAATCGAAAGTGAACCATGTACCAGTATTTTAAATATATCCTCCATTGACGACTTGTGAATGTTTTGTATTAAACATTTTATATGCTTAGTGTATTCTGTTTTATCATTATCCACCATTATCCTTCATAAGTTTAAACCTGCTGATGAAAACCACTACTGACAAGGCACTGGCTAGTTCAATAAGTAGTTGAAACGTGCTAGTGAAGCCACACTGTTTATTAGGGTTTCGGCCTCATAAATATATATACATTTGTATATAAAATGTTAAAAAAATATCCGAGTCAAGTAAATTAATAATGAAAAATAATCAACATTCCATAGTCATATAATTATATATATATATATATAATGAAAAATAACTAACATTCCATCGGTATTATCATATATTTCAAATGCCGACCGTCAGTCGGAATGTTAGTTATTTTTCATTATTAATTTGCTTGACTCAGATATATTTTTTTAACATTTTATATAAATATATATATCTGGTCAGCCTCATTGTAGAAAAAAAGAATACCACATCAGTTAAAATTCTAGAATAAAGGTCAATTACCAATAACAGCTATTTCTTTGCCAAAATATTTACCAATATTTTGCTGAGTCATATCAGTAAATTTGCCATTGATGACTGGACAACTGTGTTTCGTTTGAATCTTGAAGTGCGAGGACCTTGAAATCAAGCCTAGACCCAGGAAGTTGAACAATAACTTGATTTTTTCATAGTTGTTTCCACTGACAAGAATAGCTGATGACAGAAGAATATCACCAGCTCTCATTCTACGTAGGACTGGCTGAGAATCCCACTTCTTCACTTCATGTCCCTCACTACAAACCTGTGAACAAAATCAGTTTTTACATCAAATAAAAAATCCACTGTTAAATTTCTCATGTGCATAATGTGCAATTACATAGAGAAAAAAGAAGTTGAAACAATGATCAGTATGAAAACTTGTAAAAATGTACAAGCTCATCATTCAAAGTTTTTAGTTATGTCCTTGTACTCACCCATATAATTCGGACTGCACTTCCTACATACTTGGTCTTCATAGTAACAGTGCCAGAACAGCCTTTCACACAGCAGACAGAGCTAACTTTTATATGAGCTAACTGGAGAAGGTTTTCTTCAAAGCAGATACTTTTCTTTTCGGTCACCAGATTTCTAGGTGATACTGTTGTTGTTCCACTTTCCTCATCAGACTGCACTTCCTCATCCTGCATATCATCTTCTTGGAGATACAAAACTCTGTTGGCAGCTTCCACCACAGGAACATTTTCATCATCTAACGGATCACTGCAGAAAGTATAAACATACTAAATAAATCCTTACAAACACAACACGGTTGGAGTGAAAAATGTATATTTTCTCACCACGGAATAAATGAATGGCTTTCTGTTATACTTGTACTTCATGAATATTTACATGTTGAAATACACATACCGCAGGGTCATTTCTAACACAAAGTCATCTGTGTCATCATAGTCTGACTGTTCATCTTCTTCATCTGACCATTCACTCTCTTGATGATAACTCTCATCTTGGTGTTCTTCATCAGTAATGATGTCATAGGATATTCTGGAAATTTATTATTCAAAATATTATGATTCTTACAACAATTCATGGTGGATAGTAACAATTACATAATATGTATTGTTTTCTGTTTTATCAACTAAAATGTGGAGAGTTTGCAAGTGTACTCTATCATGCATTATTAAACTCAGATATATAAAATGCAAGTAACAGAATTATCTTAGTGTCACATGTTATGAATATTACATAAATACATACTCCAGGAAAGAATGGTCTGTTTTTCTTGCTTTCTCTAAGTACTTGGTCACAAGACTGTCGTCTGATTTATCAGTTTCAGACCTGTAAATGATCATATTTTGAGAAAGACAAAACATATCTTTATTCAGACTCACACGTGTGTTGCATTGAAGCAGTGGGAGTCCTTAACAGCCTGAGGGACCATGTATTGAATCATAATTCATATTACACATGTATGCATTGATCAAAGTTTGTTGATTTCAGTTCTTGAAGTAATTACAATGTACCTACGAAGTGTACCCTTTACTTTGATTCACAGTGTAGACACAGACAGTGTGCTTAATGTACAGAAGTGTCTCTGAAGAAATTCTTCGGCAGACAGTGAACAAATTTAGTTAACTACTGGAATTATACTGCATGTTGCATGATAAAAGATTAAAACCTCACCCATGGCCTCCATTAGAATCTGAAATATCAGAAACAGGGAACGATGGACCAGCTACTTCTCCTTGAACAACTGCAGGGGTAGAATGTACCACAAGGCCTTCAATCTTTGACTTTGTTGGTGTTTCTTCAATGACTAAACTTTCTTCCACAGAAACCTTCCTTTGCTGAGCATGCCCTCTGACAGTCCTGCATAGTCATCGAAACGGGAATAATTACTTAGTATATTGCACAATACCAACAATTAGAACACAGCAAAATAATAACTTACAAAAGGCTTTTGATTCGAATAGGTTACCCTCACATGACTTCCAAATAAGTATCGATTTTCATTGATGTATTTATTCCCCGTTGGCGCCCCTTTCAATATTTCGCCCAACGCGATTGTGTTTTACTTTTAAACTGGGGATTACCGTGTGTATTAAGGCATTTGAATAACAGAATATCGATCATATAATTTGATTCTAACAATATAAATGCTCTAGAACAAATGATACATCACACAATAGATCGAAAATCCAAACTGAAAGTTACCTACCACGCTTGAATAAGTCGCATCGCAAAATCATCGTGAGTGCTGGCATTTAACTCAGTTTTGTAACGAATCCATTCCGTCCACGTACTATCAGACAATCTTATAACATGTCGAGACTGTCCATATTCACGCAACGTTTCTTTTCGTCTTTCTTTTGCCCGTATTTTAGCTCCTGGACTAAGACGGGACAGACGCGGCTTTTTCTTGTCCGCCATGTTTGTTTAGGTACAGTTTAGTTCAAGTTGTCACGTGACCGAGGTGACACTACCTAATTTGCATATACTTAGGATGCTCCATCCAGCTAGTAATACCGTTGGTGTTTTCCAACTATTTCTTAGAGTAGGAGTGGGTTTAAACTGTTTGAAAAACTGGACCAGCCCTTTGAAGAATGACTTTAACACATACAAGCTTATAATATTTTTGCCTATATAAGTTTATTGGAAGTGAAACGGGATCTTTAAGAAACAAATTGTTTACCTCTCTCAGTTAAAAAAGTCCAAATTCCAAATACAAAATGTTTCTTACAAGTAAATAAAACTTTTAAAGTATCGGTTGCGCAGCTTTAGCTTTTACTTCCGTCTCAAATATATGGAATATAATAGGTCAGGTAAAACACCTCTAAATGTTTATCAGATTTGACATAGGGGTCCTTATGAAGTGAAAATGATTTTTCCTCAAACATTTTTTATGATGTGCAATTTTTTGCAGGTTCATTCCATATCTAGGGGTCCATACAGATCATACAGTTCGAAAAGTGTATCTGAAGCTTACAATGCTTCAGAGAATGTAAAATGTCCATTAGAGGTGCATCCAGGTATTATGATGTACGTGCCAGTAACTACCCTTATATATAGAGTCAATGGAAGAATTTGTGTGGAAGTTATAAAATCTGGCAATTTATCAATTTTTTCTTTGGAGCAAGAATCCCCACTTTCACAACTTCTTATGACAGAGGCATGGCAGAGGTAGGATATGGATATAGTAGGACAGAAACTATTAACCTTGCCACTGACATTGCCATACATCTTGGCAAAAATAACATCCGGTAGGTCTAAAACCGTAACACTTATTGGTTGTCGTAATGGTGTTTGCCAGCAAGTACCACCCTATTTTGTATTCCCTGGAGAAAGAATACTGCCAAGACTACTAAAAGGGTCTTCTGCAGGCGTTGATTGCACTGTCTCTTCTTCTGGATGGTCTTATTCAGACATTTTCTCACACTACATGAAAAAACATATTTTTAAATAACTACCGGTTAGAGGTTCGGACACATACATACTTATACTTTATGATGGACACAAAAAACATGCCTCTCTTAGTTTGATAGAGTGGGCTAAGCTGAGCAATATCATTCCCTTTGTTTTACCCCCCCCCCACCGTAGTCACATTTTACAGCGTCTTGATGTAGGATGCTTTGGTCAGAAATTGTTCAGGCCTTCAAAGTTAGAAATACGCTTAGTAAGGTAGTTGTGAGTAAGGCTATCACTGACACTATAACAGAGAAAATAAAAGAACATATAAATAAACAAACTACTAACAAAAAAGTAACCAATCCAGTCTCTAAAAGTAAAAACCATGTCCCACAACAAAGCACTTCTGGTACATCGAATTCAAAGAAGACTACAAAACATGTTTCATCAGAATCATCTGAATCTGAGAATTCAGATGTAGAAGAATCTGAAAAAAATGCATTATTTGCAAGAAATATCAAGCTACAGATCTTGATAAATACCCGATTCTGGTGATTGTAAAATGGGGATGATGCGATGGGTGTGATGGTTGGGTGCATTTATCATTTTGCACCCCAGTAAGGGTTCTCAGAAGAGGAGATCCTTTCTACTGCCCTATGTGTACGCATGAGCAGTAGACTTACAAAAGTGTTGTATTGTAAATATGTTATGACAGTTAATGTTTGTGTTTAAAAAAGAACACTTATTTAACATACTTACGAAACTTTTTATGACTTTTGGTACCCCTGATATTCCTTGAACAATATATTTAGTGGTGTTTAACCTTATGTTCGAAAAATGGTTAAATTTTTCCTGGAATACGGTAAGTACGTCATCAATTCTAAAATAACTACGCATTTTGATTGGTCAATGGAGGGAGTTTACACTTCGATAAAATCCTTTTCAATCGGAAACCTTTTGTTTCTGTTCTTCGTCGACGGACTATTTTGACCTAATTATGTGTACTGTAAAAGATAAAACAACCGATTACAGATTCAGTTATTCAATGTGTAATATGAGGTCAGAGGGAGTTAATCCTTCAATAACTGACCAGAAATGAACGCTTAATGCTACAACAAACCACACTACTTCACTATTTACATTCCTATCTGATGACGTCATATAATGACGTCATCAAGTGATAACTAGTATACGATTTTACCAGCTAAAGAGTTTTAACGGTTCATGTCCGACATTTGTAAGAACTGAATAAAACAATTGAATTAGATTGGAAATTAAATTATTAGACTTTCATTTTTGGTCGTATATCGAAGTGTAAACTCCCTCAGACACTATAACACACATTTCGCACAAAGCCCTTCGGGCTTTATTCAATATGTTATGAGGTCTGAGGGAGTTTACACATCGATAAACGACCAAAAATGAAAGTTTAATCCTTTTATTTCCAATTTCCAATGATTACATTATTTAAAGTTTTATCAAGTTTTGTTTTAATATAACCTTACGACGTGTAATGTTTAGCATGAGCGACAATATGAAAGAACGATTTTCGAGCATCTTTTCCTCTGAAATTTATTATTGGCCAAAACAAGCTTAAGTGTCCGAAAAAAGGTTGTACCGGGATATTGCGATTTTATGTTCCAAGAAAAAGACGAATAATACATAGAGACATTAACCAATCAAAGAACGTAAATAAAAAAAATATACAAGTACGGAAGTTATCATGTACTAGCATAGAAAATGTATGCAAAATTGTAATTTGATATCAATCATCATATTGTGTACAAGTACTCGTCCTGAATATATGTTCATGGTTTACGTGATTAATAGGGTAAGAAGTGATAACAATACTAATAATCATATAAAACGACGTTTACTGTGGTGCCACTTTGGTCTGTCTTTAATTGTATCAAGTCGTTTGGCAACTTATTTCACATCAATCCATCATAGATTTATGTACATTAATACAAGTGTTTCATTATGACAATGTTTGTTTTCCGTCGAATTGTCTGGTAAAGTGCATTTTTGTTTGCTATGTGTAATATTAATAATGTAATCATAATGTAGTGACGTGTTGAACCTACCTGTTAGATTGATTTTTGATGAACATTGTCTATTATTATTGTTTTTTTATAAAATAAGTAATAAATATGCTTTTTCTTCTGATGGTTTCTCAGTGAGTGATGTCTTAAACTCACTATTTGATTTCTGTCTTATTTAACAACTGATAGTTTAATCATGAGCATGGCTGTATAATAACATTAAATATGTTTATGCTTGTACATCGGAAATATATGACTGGCGAAATGAAATTGTATATAGAACAGTATAGTGTATGTGACTTGTGAGGTTACTAGGGTTTATATAGGTTAATCGTTTATCAAGTGTACCATTGTGTGGATTAGCTTCCAGTTAGTTTAATCAAGCACACGCATTTAAATTAAAGAACATACAAAATTATCATGAATATCTCAAGTATTCATTCACAGTTGGCATCTTTGTGCAGATAGTTTCTATGCTTTTATTATCAAAACGTGTGTTGAAGTTATAATTAAGCAACCTACTGAATTAATATGAGTTACACACCTATCTTTTTTTGGTTTACTATATACTAGTAGTATACTTAGGTCTTAACATTTATTTGTATAATATACCCTATATATTAACATGTTTTGATGTGTTAAAAGTTTCTTTCATTCAATTTCAGGCTTCGTCCGTAAGTATTTACATTTGTCTTACCTCCTGAAAGTTTCCTGTATCTTAATTGACCGATGAACTAAACACGTTCAATGAGGATTCTTATTTTCTATTCTCATGCATTAGACAGATGTAAAATAAGGAGGACAAACGGAATAGTATGTGGTCTTACAGGCACGCAAAAATAACGGTTATGCCATGTATACAACGCTTGTACATTAATCATTTAGGATGCCCCCACTATATCTTCATAATGTAAAAAATCGGTATTTTCAACGTTCTATCTCACAAGTATAATGTATCATATCTTACACTATATATGTAAATAAGTGCATGTACAGCTCTAGATCGCCGAATTCTATAGGTAAGTAAACCATAATTTATCATGATTTACATAGTTAGAGAAAGTAAGCGAATATTTACTGACGCTCATGAATCAGCTACTTACCACCGATTTTACAACTGTCATATTTGATTATATTCGAGCAATGTAGTGCTCGTATAATGACGAAATGTATCGTTTAATTAACTCCATGAAGCCATGTAAATGGACAAACTGAACAATGTATGCCCATGCATGTGGATATAAACTACATTTTAATGTAAATTTCCTCCTGACAAATCATTTTTATTTTGATTACCTCCCACTTACTAGTTATAAATGTATCACAATATTATACAACACTGCAATACAATGTTTACTAAACCATAAGTTACATTAAACATTATTCAAAATTCCAAACACAATACAAAAGCCATCAAGCAGAACATGAACGTATATTATTCCAACATGATACTAAGGTAGAATATACTACTTGATATTATAATAGCAATACATTTAATACCAATAAAACTGTATTATACCTTCCAGTACAACATTTAGTTGATGCGTCAGCATTTGCCGCGTGTGATTTACGATAACAAATGAAAAATGACAAATAAATGTATAAGTCTTCAGACCAGCAGGCGGATTACCGCATGTGTATAAATATTCGTATATGGAAATAACTTGCACTTTTAGAAGTTATTTGTCGTGTCAATAGGATTTGAGATAGTTCATATTCCGCATAGCATTTAACATGTATCAAATGATTGTAGAAATGCTTATTATGACATAGTAAAACTTTTGGGGTTTTAACACAGAGGAGTAATGTTCTCGGACAACTCAGTCAAGTTTGCATTGAAATGTATAAAGTGCAAATGTAAAATTGCGTGTAGTATAAGGCGTTCAATGTTTAATCAACTGACGGATCTGTAACAATACATGGAGGTTCTTAAGCCACATGTTATCTGAATACTTGATTCCTTCTTTCTATGAATACACCTATCACATCAGGCATATAACAATCCAAACTAAATGTGTCATTACAATTGATCACAACAAGTTAATACTCATATACATAATCATGACAACAAAAATGATACTAAGTTTGTATGCTTAGCGGTTTACTTATATATGACTAACACTTACAAGTCTATGAGACAAATTTCTGGCTGTTCCTAATTACACCACCTCTACTTCATTCATTCCGTGCTTAATAAACAAGTACTATATAATTCGTGAAATACGTGGGATTCTCCAAGATGCGTGGACATTTGTAATATCTTTTGAACGGCCACGTTCAGTGTGATGAAACATCGAATTAGCTATATTTATGTGTTTTTATTGGATGTTATATCCATTTATTTATGTAGATATTGTTAGAAAGCAAGACGCCGCTATAGATACGACGCACAGAATGACGTAATATGGAAAAATTAAAATTACACGATAATTCATTTCTGTATGATTTATTAATGACACCAATACAGACTTTCTATCGGATACGACAAACAAGATTTGGAAAGGCAATTTCGCGTTAACTAGTGTTTAAATGGCATAAAAGGTCCAGTGAGGGCCGTGTAGATTTTAAAGACGTTACTGGTTATGGGTGGAAAATCATTTGACCGCAATCAAATGACGTCGTTAATGAGTGTCGAGATGCTGACAGACCTCAAACTATCAAAGAAATTTTGAATTTGATCGGCTGGGGTTATGAAACATTATGGCGCATCCTTCATTGAACATATGTACTGACACACACCTTGAGTTTTCACTGATGGAGCTCAAGACAGTTTCACATTCCGTCTACTCACCAAATATGCCTGCCGTGGATTTCCCGATAATTCCGGGGTAGCTTAGTCACTCAACTGATGAGTCGCATAATCTAAAGTGTTAATGTAACAATAATTTTAAAACAAAACAATGAAACTATATCTTCGTTGATAAAACAGATAATTAATAATATTTCAATAAATAAGTATTAGTACATGGTAAATAAATATGTCGATAGTTTTTTTTATAAATCAATAGTAGTAATATCAATTAATTTAGAGGTTACTAGAAACAGTGACTCAACATGTGGTGTTGACGCTAATAACGTTACGTTATTCTGACGTTGACGTCGGAATATTTCGGAGTGCTCTACAGTCGCCGAGATGTGCTTATGACAATTCCTGTATTTTAATGATGAATGCAGCTATAATCATGAAAATGTCTGCGTTTATTTATAACATTTTTTCTTAATGTTGCATAAATTTCGACTAGATATCTGAAATAGACCCTACACAATAAAGAAAGTTCACGTAATTTTGGATAACCAACGGTATTTCTCATTATCTAAGGGAGTGTACAGCACAGCGAGACTTCATTTCAAAGTTATACACATGACACTTAAGATGTATGACACTTTATTATATTAAGGATGATCGCTCGTGAGCTTTTGTGATACAAAGCAGTCTAGCTAAATGAAGTAAAATTTCAAGATGAAATTATTGTATTTGTTATCATCTAATGTAGTCAATAATGTTATTTAAATGCATAAATAATTTCAAAGTGGCATTTTCTTCATCGCGAATTTTACTGCTTTTACGACATCCGACCAGATTACGACAGTCAATTCAGTTCGTCTGTATATATACAACAACAATATGCCGTTCAGTATTTATCATTTAAAGGTTGTTAAATTTTGTATGAATACATTTATATAACCTGGTATGCAAATATATTGTTTCACCAAAGTTCTCAAAAAATGTAAAAAAAACTGTTTTTATTTCTTTTTAACGTTCATCTTGAATTAGTTGCTGTTGTAAAACGATGGGTGGGGTAAGTTTTCATCAAGTTTAACATTATAAACACATATCCGTTGAAGAAATATTCATCCAAAATTCAAGCAAATCCATCAAATATTGTTTCTGATTTTGCATATGCGGTTATTTATTTCTTATATGAGCATGGACATGTACTTTTCGTGTCATATTTTTAATTGGTGTTTAACCTTCTTCAGCATAAAACCTCCGCCGGTTTGTTTTTGCCGCGCCGGTATTTGGCAAATACAGCCCCCACTTTTACGCGCTTTTGAGCAACAAAAACATTATTAAAGTGTAGCATTTAGTTCCTTATTAAAAAGTTGTAAGTCCCATGTTTCTATCTTTACTAGTTTTCTTGAAAAATGCAAAGAAAAACTGTCTTTGCCATGGCAAACATTTTTTTAATATCTAAAGAAACACTATGTAGTGGTGTGTATGTATCATAATTAACACAATTATTATGGTTTTGATCAATAAATAGGGTGTGTAATATTTGGGAACTGAATAATTGAATGCTATTTCATTAAATGAATGAATTAATTAATGGTATTTTATGTCTATATATGATCGAGAACTTTGAGGGGGCGCACGCTATCTCCCCCCGTTCCTTGAACCGCTATTGCACAGTGTTATATTATCGTTTTGTAAGCTATGTCACATGTTTCGAATATAATCCTTCAGGGAAGTTCTATCTGACTGATAGCCTGGACAATTCCAAATTTAAGGATTTCTCCAACCAGTCATTTTAAATATCCAACCACTTTACCAGTAGGGAACTATTGCGAGCAGCACAAGTGACTTGTTTGTTCATTATTTAAAAAATTAATTAATTTTATCCTACATCAGACAATTTGGGATTTTTATTCTGGAAAAGCAACTGCTACTCAGAATACAGCTTCTAATTTTAGAACAGGAGATACACTTGAATTGAATAGAGTTTCGCAGGGAGCTGTATACAAAAGCTTTTTGCAGATACAGCTCTCCAGGGAGCTATATTTGAAAGGATCCCTGTAGGGGCTGTCAGTTATCGGATCTAATGAAGTCCAATATATAATCTAGTTCTCTCTGCAGCTGAACTTTTTACAACTTATGCAGAAAGTAATTTTGTTTCTGTCTTAGCTGTCAGTGATTTGGTAAATATGAGACTCTTTAAACATATACATTTGTGTATAAGTGGTACTAGATAACGGTGAAGCTAAATTTAGAATGTGAATTTAGAGTGTATATAACGGATATTTTAAGATACACCGTTATTTGGACAACACCGGTAAATGGGGTACTGACTATATACGATCCCTCTTTAATGAACTTAAAATAAGTTAATATTTAAGTTACAAATAAAGTTAACTTAGCTGAGATCAAATACAGTAACACAATTATAACAAGACTTTTAAAAGGATAATTGACATTCTACAGAGCTATTTTCCTTCTATAACAGGCGCTTTTAAAGACATTGAACAGCTACTATATAAGTGACCCCCCAAAAAAAAATCCACATGTGGTCTAATCTCTTAATTGTTTTATTGCCCCTAATCAGATAAAACCAGTCTGGTCACGGTCTGTAGACTTGACACCTAGTCAAAAAGTGGAGTAATAAATGTTATTGATATGCAGTGATAATAAGTTTATGACTAAATTGCTTTTGTTTTTATAAGCATAGAGTAACATATTATGTAAACAGGTGCTAGTCTATCAATGACCCTGTCTGTTTTATTACCCCCTACTGTGGAATTAGGGGACTTTCTGGTCCATAAGTCACATGCCTCGCATTCCTGTTTCAATGTCTTTAACAGGCGTCTTCCCCTCAGGATAATCCTTTAAAATCATGCAGTTTTCCCCTAAAATTTAGTTTACATCCAAGTTTTTCTTCCCCTTTTGCAAACAATATGAGTTATTCTTTCCCAAATTTGAGGAAAATGTCACTTTTCCTATCTGTGAAAAAAGCCCTGCACTACAATATTGTAATACACTGAGTGCATTACAGATTAATGTAAAATTCACTTACAAGTAAATACTCCTGTTTAGTATTTAGAAGTTATGTAGAATTATTCTGACAGTTCCACACGAATCTTACCGTTGAACCCTTTTAAATTTACAGCCCAACGGATTGACTACGTGTGTCACGCCAGAGATTATCATTATTTTACTTCATTCTTAAAAATCCCATCCTTATGTCCTCAGTTTGCGACTTGAATACTTTTCGACAATGCATATTATTGATGTGGTCAATATCTCTAGTTTGTCGTTTTTATGCCTGTCAAAACTTATCTTTTTCAGAACTGATTTCGCCCGGTAATCCCTTTAATGGTGTGCACTGTCAACAGAAATTCACATTATTCCTCAACTTAATATTTACATTAGTAAACAGCAACCATCTTGCGTGCACTATGCGACAGTTATTGGTCCATTCTCACACAACTTGGACAATTGGGTAAAAAAAACTCATTTCCTTAGCATCATATCAGGATACATATAAACTACTGATTTCCAAAGTTTTACCAGCAACATATTAACAGTTTTCGAGATTCGGATGTTTAATTGGTCTTGTTGCTGTATTTTTTACTGCATTTTTAAACAGTACCCATGATAGTTCGATGTTATATAATTATGAATTGGTATAACTTTTGTACAAGTAACCAATAAATATCTGTGCAAAATAGGATAAAATATGATATAAGCTCGCGATTTCCCCCCTTGAGTGAGGAATACTTGGATTATGTCATGCTTTTTGAAAATATATTAATAATTTTTACTTCATTTTTGAAAAACTTTGTATTAAGTTGTGAAATAAAAGCACTTTAAAGAAGATAAATGTATTTGAACTATTTAATCGAAACAAGTATATGCTTACGATGGTGAAAGCGAATATATTACTCGTCAGACAAACTCATTGAACTTATCACACGAATGAAATGTTGTCCCGTTGATTATTCAAGAGTTGTCCCGTAGATTATAATTCTTTGCGAATTGGACTTCGCCATAATGCAAATACCAATATGCATGGTTGCGAATATAATAGTATATGCATCAATTCGATAACTAACCAACATGGCTGAAAATTCATAGATTTGTTGTACGTAATCAACGGGACAACTCTTGAATAATCAACGGGACAACTGCATTTCTCCGTTCCACTTAAACGTGTCATCAGTTTTGCTCGATATGTTACGGGGATACTAAACGCAAGACACTGCAAAATACTTATATACATCTTTTTTATACTTTAAGTGCAGTTTGTATTAATATTGAACAATTATATTTTACAAAGATGTAAATACTGACCTACATCGAATATGATTGCGTGCTAAATGCACTCTACACATCTAATCAGACATTATTACACCAAATTTACTTGTGTATTTGAATTCTGCATGCTGTCCGAACATATTTAGAAATTAATAAATGTACATAAATACTAAACAAATTGTTACTGTTATTATCAAAATGTTAGTCCAATAAAAAATCAACGGGACAATCACTACGTAATCAACGAGGCCTTCATTACATAGCACAGAAAACGTCTATGAGACTTTATAAAATAGGGCAGTGGCTTGAAAACGGTATATTAATAAGTCAACAAGCAAAATCAGTAACAGCTTATAAATTATAAGCTATTCACCACTTTAGACGATATCAACCCTTGCTCGCCTCAAAAACGAAGTTTAGGCGGATGTGTTTTTACCCGTTTTTTTCTGAAATCGATAGCAGACGACAATTATAAACATATGGTTGACGTTTTGAAGCATATATGAGCCCAAATGTATATTATAGCGGCACGAATGTGCAAGATTTAGTCCTATCCTGACAGTGTGTGTCCCGTTGCTTACGTCCCGTTGCTTATGTTAATTTAGAATTTCTAGATTCTAACACAGCAAAATCGAATATTTTTTACACGTATGAAGAAAAGTTTCTGCAATACCTTGGTGGGGAATATAGCTCGTCATGTTAAGCTTTTATACCATCTTTATATGCAATGATATGCATTTCAATTCAGTTTTTGCTACGGACTCGTTGATTATTGCATCAAAATTACGGTAGTAAATTCGGATTTCATGACCTATCCTTTGTTCTCGTATAATACGTAGATATAAATTGATACCAACATTCATTTTATTACATTTTACGAATTCAAAAAGCACATTAACTATGTCAAAAGTTATTCTTTTGTACATTAAGACTTGAGTGTTAAATGTTGTCCCGTTGATTTCGATAATTTGGAGACACGACCCAAAATGTGTGCATTTTCGTTAATTGATAGATTTTTAAAAAACAAATAGTTCAGCTGGCTGGCACTCATTACTAACTACGAAATATATTCGGTACTGTGCTGAATTTATGTCGTAGCTGTTTTACAGGATGGATTTTATTTTGTATTATGTACCTGGAGACACAGCATTTTAGACGCACCTGCATAACTATTCCTTCTTAATTTAGACCAAAACAGCTATTTATTCACCAAAATGTAAGCTCATTTTTAAGTATTTATATTAATTGTTCACACGAAACAAAGTGTTAACTTTTTTTCCTTTTCATTGAAAATCGTCATCATTTTCTTTACTGAGGACATCAATTGTCCAAGTTGTGTGAGAATGGGCCTATTACGCGGCCGTCATTCTAAAATACACGGCCAGCGCTTTTTTAAGTAAAAATATTGTTGAGTAATTCAAACATTTTTAGAAGAAGAAAAGGTCAATAGGAGGGTATCGTTATATATTTTATCGATACCATTCATGTTTTAACTAGAGATAATGAATACATTAAACTTATATCAATTCAAATTTCTCAGTAAGAACACGTGCTGTCACTAAAATTATACGAAGACGGCCTCACTATTTAAAGACATAAGATCGACACAGAGCCTTAATGTACATTTAAACACTGCTTTAAATTGCAGTTTAAATCAGTCAGTGATTCATATTATTTTACCATTTTCACACATTTCGGACACACACCACACACCTCCATTTCACTGATGCAGCGTCAATAAAAAGGGTTATAATATATTTGACATTTTCCTTTTGAAAAAGTTTCAAAATAGATGATAGATTTTGTATTCCGGAATAGAAATGAATAACTCTGATAACAACAGCACAAATTTAAGTATTAATAGCCTAATATTAGTATCGTGCTATTCCTGTCGCTCTTATTTTTGTTGTCTCGAAAAAACATGATAACTGTTTTTAATTTAGAAAAAATTCTAACGTTACTTAACATGATAGATCATTGTTTGTAGTAAATAAAAAAACATCAGCATTATTCAGTCATTATTGTAAGTACACATAGGCCGAAGTGTACCTATAAAAGTGCGTACTCTATATATATATATATCCATAAACGAAACAAACGTTTATAAAATTTATTTTTTAATTTTCTGAAAGCTTATTATGTAAACATTTGCTGCTGAGTTTTACAATCGCCAATTTTGACTAATAGCTTTATTACACTAGCTCCTGCTGCCATTCAATATATATATATATTTATTTACTCGTACCATTTTTTTCAGGACGATTACTTTTCTAGTGGATATAGCAAAGATTAACTGAGAAAATATATATCTAGCCGATGTCACATGTTTAAAACTTTCAGAAAACGGTATACAACAAATTTGACAAATCCTTTAATTACTTTTTATGTTTCAATAAAAGGTTTATTAGATCATTACCGAAATAATTGCTAATATCAAGGACTTATATACATACATATATGTATATATAAGTCCTTGCTAATATTAAGTATTTTGTTCGAAAATTAAACGCGAGTTACAGGCCAGGTGTAAATATTTCTTACGAGTTAAGTCTATAGTATTGTCAAACATCATGTTTAATTTCATTAATCATTGTTTATAAGACTTTTTTCCCAAACAAATGATAAGCGAAATTCACAATCCGGCGAAACCCGTCTCCGTGGTAGCTGACTTCAAATCACTGTAACTTCTCACTGATAGAGGGTCGTGGTTTCGAGTCCCGCTACCGACCATGACTCTTTATGTGAGAAATTAGGCAGTTGCTTACGGAGAATGGGAGTCTAGTACTGGTTCTTCCCAGGAGCGATGCTTAGGTGAAATGTCCGCTTCATATGACTCTGACTGTTGAAAAGGTAAAACTCGATTTGTATGATGAGCCTCTTAAATTTCTTCCGCAGACATGCGAGTCCTGTTTAATGTTTTTATTATTGCTTACAGAAAACCGTACCGATTAAACAATATGCTGGTCATATTGTCATTGAATGCACGGAATTCACGAGCAATATGATTAGTGAAGTATACATTTCACATTGAGAAATTTCAGCTTACGAACTTCCTGTCAGTAAACGGTACTTGAAACTACTTTTTACAAACGTCCTTATGTTGATTATGTGTCGCGCGTACCATTTTATTGATACATTTTGTGCATGTAAATATAGTGCTTGATTAAGTTAAGTTATCATGAATACCTAACTCCCATATCAAATATGAAGTCGCCTACACCTGTGCGGGTATTAATTTTTGATAACACATGCGCAATGATGCGCGTACAGTTGAAACAGGTCTTCGGTTATTACTAGTATATCTTTTTCCATTTATTTGACGAGTTCTTCCTTATAAAATCTGCTCTAGAGTGTAGATTCAACTTGAAAACACCTTTACTTAATCCAATGTTTCTGAGGCAGACTTGAATGCTTTGATGACAAGCAAAGATTCAAAGAGCATAAAAAGCTGTTCCGTGATACACATATAAAATTAAGTGTCATTTTGTACGGTCGCTAATTGCAACTTCACATTTTTCTTGACCCACGTCTCACTTTGATTAATATTAACAGTTCAATAAACTAAGCAGTATATACTTCGGCATTGTTAAGACGAATGGAAATTGTCATAATAATTGTGAAATTGTACAGTTTATGCACCCGTTCTATAGTCACATATTATTTGTGAATATTAGATTTTATTCCGTAATATGGAAGTGCATATTTAGATCAATTCAATTATTTGAAATACAATACTTGTGACCTGGTGCATGTGCATGCCACACTATATACGCACACATTCTGGAATATATATAAGAGGAATCATAACTTGCTAAATTTAATACTGATTTCAGTTGAGATAATAGATCTCGTCTCTGACGCATGGCTGACTTCATGTTATGAATAAGGTAAAGAAGGCGGGTAACAATCGATAGACTGCGTGAAAATCTTAAACTGGTTCCCGTTGACTTGTTTGTTCCTTTGGTGCACTGCAACATTGAGCGGGAACCAGTTAATGTAAACCGTTAAATCGATCAGACACCCGATAAGACCACAGATCCAGCCAAAGACCTATACATACATGTATGTATAGGTCTTTGATCCAGCAGACGGAACGTCTTTAATAATTTGGCCATTTCTTTTGCGTCAGTAAATACATTAATAATTTCATTAGAACCTTTCTAAAATGAGTACGGTGTTTTTTTTAATGAAAGAACACATATTTTGTATTTAGTTTGAAAAGATTATATTGTAGAACACATTATTTTTTGTTGTATTCATAAAGCTTTGAAAATGTAAAAAATGTAAAAAACTTTATATAAATTATTATTCATAATTGTTTCTGTCTTGAATACAAAATGTATTTATACAAATTTACGTATCATTGATCTGTCGATTAACAGGTGTAATATTCAATTAGAATTTAGAAGGTCTTGTATTAAATTTTACATAAAATTATCTTCGAGTATTCGTGCTGTAAAACACTAATAACACCCGAATAGATAAAAATACTTGTTTAATCGTGTTTTATTTTCGTTTTAAAATGAGACAAGTTAGTAAAATAGCATTTGTTTCATAAATCCATTAGTCTTGTGCTTGCCCGCTACTCAAGCAATTCCTCTGATACATATATTTTACTGTCGATGAAGATATATGTATATTATATACAAACTAGTAAAATGCAAATCTGCAGTATATACATTTACCACCCGTGGTGTTTATTGACTATCGATCTATAAACCAGGACTATATATGAGCGACGCGGCAATTGACCCTTCTTTGGATATTTCATTGACAGGCCGGTTGACCAATCAGATAACGGCATTTCCACTGACCTTCTGAAACCGACAGTATCATGTGTGAGATCAAACCGTTCAGTTGTTAAAAGATAAGAAAAAAACTAATTATAACCAATAACAAAAGTTCTCACTTATAATTTTCTGGTACTGCAATAATCAATCAAATACAATGTGTCAGACCCATACATAATTTTCCTATTTTATGTACAAAAAAGCCGAGCGTCAATATTCATCGAAATAGCACCGATATTACGTAACATTACACATTCTAAGACACGTATAGGAACATGATTTTATTTAGTAACTTATACAAAACATAGTATCTCGTTACAAACATATGTATAAATACAATAAAGTTTGGATCATGTGACATCGTAAAAATTCAAAGAGTAGAAGAAAGACAGATAATTAATGAAAAATAATAGTTAAACAATTAAAGAGGTTGAGCTATGCTTAAAATAACATGAATCAAGAAGCACGATTTAGATTTGTAAACTGCAAGTTCCTTATGAAAAAAAAAAAAAACACAACAAACAATTAAAAAAGCAATATATAGATTAGAATCTGGGTAATGATTTTTACCAAAAATAATGGTTACATCATGTCCACCTAGAAATATTAAGTATCGACAACGACTGACTGTTTACGTAAAGAAAATGCATGATATGTGCATTTTGCTAAATTAATTATGTCTAATTTTTCAGTAGATAGCATCAGTTGAGTGAATTTGAAGACACTTGGGCGAACATAATAGTATGGTTTTAAAAATTGCTTACGAATATTTATATATAGCAAAGTGGTAATCATCTTCGATGTCATTTGAATTACATATCAGACATATGATAAATGCTAGAGCATTGAATTATGTGAATTCATCCTGCTTATGTTGTAAGGCGAATATTCATTGATTGTGATTTATTATATTATTGTATATTAACGGTAATATGTACATTGTACCATGTATTATAGTATATACTCTCCGTGTTTGGAGGAAATAAAGATATATATATATATATACTTGTCGAAATACTATTATACCAAGATTGAAAAAATACATCTATAGCACGTTGTTTAAAAACACAATATATGGGTAGATTCTAATATAAGTGTCAATTTCGTAATTTCTGGCAACAAATACCTACTATATATATTTAATATTGGATGCAAACTGTAATTATCGCAGCTATTTTAATGATAAATGTCATTAAATATAGTTTAATCGGACACGCGGTAAGTGGTATACATAATAAATTGGTACATACCAAGTTGTGCACAGCTAATATTACAGATGATCATACAAATAAATAAATGAATAAATAAATATTCGTTGCGAAACAAACATACTGTTTATAGCTTACTTAACACCTATATATATTAAAAAGTATATCATTAGAAAATTAAAATAAAACTATACTGCAGAATCTGGACAGATTTCTACAGTTAATACATGCACAATCATACAACAAGTTTGCGTCAAAATTCTCATAATTTTTAGTAATACAAACTAATTTAATTATTGGCTATAGATTTTTTGACGTTATGCACGGTATCAATCACTTTAAATAATTGAGTAAAAAGTAACACTTAGTAAAAAACACGTCTAGATATACCTAATATAGCAGCACAAGGCTTATAAATTTGCGACAGTCATGAACAGCAGTACTGGGTAGCTATATGTAGCTCCTAGACGTAAGCGACTCCAAAAGCTGCGGGAGGTCGTAGTAGGGCTACGGGAGGTCGAATCTCTGAATGGTTTATTTGCCTTATCTGTCTTATCATGTGTGCATGTTAGATGTTGCAGTAGAAATCCATTGATTGGTACTGATGATAACTTTATGACTAATTAACATCCTGCTGATTTATATGCCAACTGATAATATAAGCAGAAGCTACGACCCGGTCTGCTTTATTAACCAGTACTGCACTGGACTGCCTGGTCAATAAATCATATACCTCGCATTTGGACTGGTTAAATCCAGGAACATTGAAAAAATCAGTAGGCCTAGGTAATTAATGCATATAAATATTCGTTAACGTAGAATTAAAGTAAACCTGACAGTTCTTGTCGGGTGTTTGTACATGTATCCTTCTGTTCATTGAAATACTTAGGATGCAAAACCTTCGCTCGTTTCCTAGCGACGTAAGTCACGTGATACCCAAAATGGCTTCTTCTTGAAGTCTCACTGTTTAGAGATCTACATATTAACAGTAATTGTAAGCTAAACAAACATAATCAAATGTGCATACTTACGTGTAAAGATTAATGAATAATAGAGGAATATTCAAACAGCAAGGATAATTAATAAAGCTAACGGATTAGGCCGTGAAAGTGCTAGGAACTTGAGAGAATAAAAACTTACTGTTACCGACTTGGATTAATGAATGGCGAGCATACAAGCTTATCGTGTATGATTGGTCAGTATACTAATCGGTCAACATATGCTTTATGATTTTGTGCTTCGCTCAATGTTGCAAACGATTAGAATTAATTACAACAGACATATTCAAATAATAAAGCAAGGGTCTCCCCTGCTATCAGGTGATTAGTCCAACTTATTAGACTGCTTTGTGACGGCGAGACATTTTTCGACTTGGCTCCGTCCCGCACAGTCTAACAAAGATCTGCATATTTGTGTGCGGAAAATCCCCAATTAAAACCCGTTGGGCCCGATAACTACAATATATGTGACCAAAGTGAACCATTCCGTGGGTAGAAAACATATTTCTATACTCATATGAGTATAAATTATTTCAACATACCTTTTCTGAAAGATGCATTAATGATTTGTTTCTCCCTACTATTTCCCAACTGAAAACGAAACTGGCGTAATGGCGGTAAAATGCCGGTGTCATGGTAAACATTGCCTACTCTCAAAATAATTCCAAGTACACGTTTAAATTAGTTGGCATGTCAACGAAACGTTGGCAAGTTAATTTTCAATCAACTTTAGTTAATTCTAGGCACTCATTATAAAGATCAATATAGAATTAACTGTCCGACGGTATTTGTGTACGGAGGGGAACTGGGTGAGGCTAAAGTCCGTTCGTACCGTTTTTTTCACGCGACGTAAAATTTAAGTCTAATATTTCAAATTTGACATTTAACACAAATTTTTTAAAGCACATTCATGCAGATTATTGTTATTTGTATTGAATTAAGTAAGTTATACACGTAATTGAAGAATTTTTGGCGTAATTTGAATTTCCGCACATAAATATGCAGATGTTTGTAAGGCTGAGAGGATGGCCCTTCCGAATTCGTTCACGAATATCGGCCAACCAGAAAGCCGAATTAGTAGGGCTATCAGGTGATTACAATTTATTTTATATTTGCATCTTCTCTCAGCATAATTTAAAATTGATTGGAGCATTTTTATATAGGCTTTGTTATTTGAATGTGTCCAGGAGGGCCTATCTGATAACTATTTAGTCTGAACTTATTTGTGGCAATGAGACACTTTCTCAATTTGGCCTGTGTGCTGCAGTACAACAAAGAACAAAGTATCTTTATGCACTCAAAATCCTCAGTTAAAAGCTGTTGGGTATGATAACTTACTTAATAATTTTACATTGTAGCAGTCTGGTATATTAATCATCGATCCACTGGGATATTTACCAGCACGAATAGCTCAGTAGACTTTAGAGCATCTGACTTGCAAGCTGGGGGTCACAGTTTTGAGCCCCACATCGGGTACTTTATCATAGAGCTAGGGTGAAGTAAAGGCTGGGTTAGTTGAGTCTGTTGTTGTCGCAATGAGTTACTTAGAATAAAAAGGAAGTAGGATTGTAGCATCAATTTTTTGTCGTATATTATATTCATATTATATTCATATAATATTCATAAATTGGCTAAGATATTCACCAGCCCGATGAGCTCCGTTGGTAGGGCATCCGACTTGCATGCAGATGCATTTCAGTTTACAACTGTTGTATAAATATAGGTGAAGATGTAGTTAGTATACATGTATATCTATAAGTTATTCATCATATTTCATCTATGCCTAAGTACACCATTATGTTTTGCTATTCAAAAGTAACCAACAAATAAACTTTTGCTATTCAAAAGTTTATCTACATGCATGAATACTGCTTTTTGTATTGAATATTGAGAAATTTCATTATGTTAATGTTCTATTCTGAGTATTCATAGATAATTGGTACATGTGTATGAATATTTCGGGGAATCCCACTATGTCTAAATGCACCTGAATGTTGCTAAAAAAGTTATAGACAATAAACCTTTTGCTGTCTTATTTAAATGTGTATACATATAAATAGAATACTGTTTTTGTGCTGAATGTCTGGAAAATCTCAAAATCATAATGTAAACAGGTTAATTTACTATTGATAAATAATTTTAAAAGATTTGGTCATTTGCGAATATCAAAACGCTGATTTTTTTGCGATATCGCTAGACAATATCAATAACACAATATTTTTTCATCATACCACTATATTGGATTTACCTTAAATAAGTGGACTTTAAATAAGTCCAAACATAGTCTTGAAATATAATTCATGTCTAAAAACTGGTCAAATTTGTATTATCAACTTTGCACATTTACATTATAATACATGTATTAATTGTTTAGACACTGCTAAATAAGAACAAATTCTTTCAAAGTGTGGTTCCAGACAACACTATCACCAATAAACTGCATTATTACCCAAGGCTTTATGTGAATGCTTATTCATTATTCTTTATTGAATGACAACTTGCAATATTTACTGCGATACATATCCTGATACAGCATGCACTATTGTGATATATCACAATATGCTTTTAAGGTGCGATACCCAGCTCTAACTCTTAGTATGCCTAAATGTGCTTTTGCTGCTAAAAAGAAACAGTTAGTTAGTCCATCTGCATTGTCCTTGTCCCTAATGATTAGACATATAATGTGAAAATAACTTAGTACAATTGATAAATACCATAAGACCCAGATCTGTAGCTCCAAGGTCAAGGTCACACTTGGAGGTCAAGCATGAAAAAGAGTGCCATATACCTTGTCCAGGCTGTATTTCCGTTATGCATTAACATATTTGAAAATAACAGGGTTAACTGTTAATTTTCATGAGGTGATATGCAGAGCACAATACCCAGGTGCATACATGTCGTTCCAAGGCTAAGCTTAGATATTTTGTGTATAAGCATTGTCTAGCGTACCTCTTCCAAGTTTGTTAAAATTATGGCCCCGTTGTAAAAATTGGCACGCCCCGTGTTCGCTTGATTTATGTAGACTTATATAGACTTAAATATTCTCGTCCAAAATCACAAGGCCTAGAGCTTAGTTATTTTGAGTGTAGTATTGTCCTGTGGACTTCTACCAAGTTTGTTCAAATTATGATCCCAGGGTTTACTCTATTTTATATAGGAAAATTTAAAAAATCTTCTTTCTGAAACCTCAGGGCTTGGAGCTTAGATATTTCAGATGTAATATTTTCTAGTGGACCTCTTCCATGTTTGTTCAAATTATGGCCCTGGAGTTGAAATTGGCCCTGCCCACACGGATCTCTAGATTTACATAGGCTTATACATGTATATGTGAATTTTTTTAATCTTCTTGTCCAAAACCTCAAGGCATTAAACCCAAAACCTTAGATATTTTGTATGTAGCATTGTCTAGTGGTCCTGTACCAAGTTTGTTCAAATTATTCCCCATGGGTCAAAGTTAGCTCAACCCGGGGTTTAATCTATTTTATATACTAGGCTTAACTAGGAAAATTAAAAAAAAATATTTTGTCCAAAACCACATGGCCTAGAGCTTAGCTATTTTGTAAGTAGCATTTTCTAGTGGTCCTCTGCCATGGGTGTTCAAATTATGGACCGTGGGTCACATTGGCCCCGGCCAGGTTTACTCTATCTTATATATGCTTAAACATAGAAATTACAAAAAAAACGTCTTGTTAGAAATCCCAAGGTCCAAAGCTTAGATATTTTGGCTCTGCGGTAAACATTGGCCTCGTCCCCAGGTGACTTGTTTTTACATAGGCTCATGATTATTTTCTCTCGGGTCTTTTTTCTGGAAAGTGATAAAGGGCCATCATGGCCCTCTTGTTTAAAAATGTGGTGAGAGTACTTAATTGTGCCTATAGTAAATAACTCATTGTCTAGAAATACAAAATTAGGAACAACTGTATGAAGTTAAATTCATGTGTGGGTTCGCATGTGATAGATATCATTTCGGTTTTACTTTTGCAGAAATAAAACCCCTAGCTGGAATTCCATAGTAATGACATCTTAAAACATTTGTTTTAACAAAAACAAACCGGCGGAGGTTATAACCAATATCATTCAAAATCCTTGTTGCTCCTTCAATATGTAGAACATGTATAACATTATTCATAGCCCCTTATAGCCATTTTATAGATTTTAATTTGGTAAATAACACAGTGTTTGAAATAGTACACAATTAAGAAATTGGCATAAAGTGGACATTTAATGCTTTAAGTTTCTTCTACATTCAGGCTGCGATACAACCAGTACATTTTTTAAAGTGATTTGGTTAATATTTACTCAAATATTTGGTTATTTATCTACCAACACCCCTTTTTCAAAACCATATTTAAGAAAATACCGATCTTTGGTATATCAGTAAAAAGTAATTTTACGAAAAAGTTAAATCATGAACATATACGTACTTTTTCACTAAAAACTGATTGACAACTTGTTAGTCTTCAAAATTAAATAAGAATCGAAACATCCTTGTTACAAAAATGTTATTTCGATTTCACGAGTGATCACCCTAAACAGCCAGTACATTTTGCAATCGACTTTGTAAACAATGTATTTATTTTTTATATTCCAAGAAAGAGATAAATAATAAACAACGAGATAAACCAATCAAACAATTTATATGAACAAAATAATACAAGTATGGAAGTAAGTACCGCGAACGTACGCCATGGTGTTTGTGAATCGATAAATCTTAAATATAGAAAAGTGTGTATTGACCATATAGTATCCTCTGTGATTTCACTATTTTCTTAAAAATTACGAGAACAGTAGATGACACATCAAACTTTATTCTAGACAAAAATAAAAAAATCCATCGGGCAGACTTTTAATAAAAATAATTTAAGTTTGAAAGTGAGAAGAAAAAAACACTAAACTTTACATTTAAAAAATCGTTTTACTTGCACTTATAATTAGATCATGAACATCATACCTACGTGAAGGTAATTTTATCCTCTGCTATTAAATTTTTATTTCATCAAATATCTACATAAATTAATAGAGCGATAGGTATTTTCAGAGAGGCACTATAAATACCTTAAGAATGACCGCTTTGACGTAAAAACGACGTTCTTTCAATCCTTTGGTTCCACCTTAAACATATTCTGTGCAAACGATATGGTTCTTTTATATTCTCACATTCCGTCTTGAATGTGTACGTTCAATATACTTACATCATTGATTACTTCTCATAAATATATTCTGATATCTTTCAGTGTGGAGAGGTACTTATTTTTTATTATATTTTATCGTACAGCTTTCCGGCTTTACATTCGTCATACTTATCAAGTCAATATTAGAACTTAAGAATATACATACAATATTGTGACTCATTAATATTAGGAACATTACATATCAGTTAAATGTCATCCTTGCACAGTTTGTCGGTGACTACAAATGAGACATTCTCCGTATCAACGGTTTTCGACATCTATGGGTTTTCCCTGGCTCACTACTTTCTTTTTAAACATCATTGAATAGTTATAACTTAATATCTAAGCTCTCCTTTCAGAAATATTTGAATGTTGCAAAATGTTCTTTACATACCATAATGTTTATGTGCATCCATACCGTCCATCTCGATTATTTAACATAGTAACATCGATGTTTTTGATAAAATCGAGTATTTTCTCTCTATGGATGGATAGGTACGAATTTATTTTTAATTATACTTTAATCTTCAGAATTGAACAGAAATCATGTGTTGTTGAAAATAGTTCCATAACAACTCAATAGTAACAGAATTATAACCCTTGAAAATACTGTCCGGGCGTATTTTTGTGAATATGATAGTGTCTCTCTCAGCATGCATTGGACAATAATGGCTTTTAGTAGTAAATACACATGTTGAATGACTTAAAATAATAAGTTGTAACAAATTAGAAAGGTTTAGACAGATCTGATTCTGGCATTGTTATATATATTTAAGTGGCATTCAGTGCGTAAATATTGATGTATTTAATTTATTTGATTACGTGGTAAATACTCCTTTATAACCATGAGTAGTCAATACATATTATCATTTTTGTCAATGTAATCATTGATCATCTTCGTCCTTGTACTCCCACTATCATCATCAAGTGAGGGTTTCCCTTCTTTAACACGCTTGTGTCATTTAAGAATTCACAGTTTTGAAAACTGGAGGTTTCATGCTAGAATCTACAATATCTTGTATTATAAGTCGGCAATTTGCTCAGGTTGATGAAATGACTACTATTATGTTAGGCGTTATCAACGACGTCATTCTTTTTATTGCACAATTTAGACCTATCCTCAGTGTTAACATTCAGTATTACATAAATTATTCATTATATATTACATCACAGCCGACGTCATACAAGATGTTCACATTGATTGGCGGAATGTTGAGGATTGTGTTTACAACTAAAAGCATGATATATTTCATAACATAACATCCATGTTTTTTGCAAAACGTTGTGCACCATGAACGTAAAACGGGTCTTCCATGATATCAAGCATAATTATATATTTCTTCTTGGTCATCTGAGGTTATATGGAAATTTATGTTAACTGCTGTATTAAGCACCCCTGGAACAAAACATCTAGAGTATCATCCGACGCCAAAGGCGCAGGGATATAGTTTTGGCGTTGTCCGTCTGGCTGTTATTTTGTCTGTCCGGATGTCCGTCACACTTTTTGAAACTTGCAATAACTGTTGTTTGAAATTTGAAATTGAGTGAAAGATGTACTTATCTAGAACTATAATTTTGTATGCATTTTGGCTGAAGTGTCCCCCTTTTCAACATAGAATTTTTTTCACTTTCGATGTGACTTAAAATAACTTGAAAATAACTGGGAAAGTACCAAAGGCAACCTCATGAAACTTGATAAATTGATAGAGTGTAATTACTGGAAGAGTCCTAATCAAGAGTCATAACTCTATCATGCATTTCGACTAAAATATCCCCTTTCTGAATCATAAAAAATGTCACTTTTACTGGTACTTACAATTTCCTTAAAAGTACTAGAAGGAACAGAATGAAACCTTAAATATAAGTAAAGTGTGATAAGTGGACGTGCAGTGAGCAGGAATCATAACTATATCTTTATTTATTACAGAATTATTGCCACTTTTACTGTTACTTAAAATAAAATTACCAAACGGAACTGTTCGAAACGTCTGCTTTAATCAGGTGACAAAGATAACCAACGGGCGATGTCAATTTTTTGTTCCATGTTTTAACACAATATATATTTCTGATGAACTCATTTATCTTATTTTCAGGCAGACTTGGTACGTATTTTCTAGTTATATGTCACCCTTCTGCTTTTTATAGAAATAACGCTTGGACATACAATATGTCGATATTCAGCCAGTCGATACTTTTAAGAATATTTGTGTTTTACTGTGTCTCCTTTTAAACATTACTCAGCAAGGTTCCTTACGATATTTATTGGTGACATGACACGAGACTCTTCGGATACGCTCTGTATTATGTGTTACATTAGTTAGTGTATATAGTACACAGGTCTTAAAGTGTGAATGTATGCATTTTGTATCAAATACAAGTAACATTTAGACAATTATCATGGAATTCTTTTTTAATTTTTCTATCAAATCATTAGTAGTTTTTTATTTACTAATACAATTTGAATCCTAAAAGATGCAAATGGTTAAACGGATCTGATTGTGGTTCTGTTTTCATTGTAAGAGTCGTTATATATTTATATATTTCAGTTTTACATATTGTTTGCGATTAAGTCAACGTTTATAGTGCGATATTATTAAATATGCATAATTTCACTGTCAATGCTTTTGTTTATTTCTCGCTTCGGCAAGATTCGGTTCCTTTCGTAGTCTATGAAATAATGTCCGTTATACCGGTTGTTGTATGTATAATCATGCATTTAACGATGCGCTACGTAATACTATATAAACATGCGGATAGGACATTCCCTAACGGTAAAATAATTATAGAGGGAGGAAGTAAGTAAGTATATCCGGATGTCCGTCCGTCACACTTTTTGAAACTTGCAACAACTTAAATACTTTTGAAGGTTTTTGCATGCAATTTAAAAGTGAGTGAAAGTGTACTTATCAAGAATCATAATTCTATACGCATTTTGACTGAATTATCCCCCTTTCTGAATAAGAAAGATTGTCACATACTGTTACTTACAATTTCTTTAAAAGTACTGAAAGCAACAGAATGAAACCTGAAATCTAAGTAGAATGTGACGAGTTGAAGTGCAATGAGCATGAACCATAACCATATATTTCATTCTAAGACTTACTGAATTATCCGCCCCTTAGAACTGAGAAAAAAATGTCACTTTTACTGTTACTAAATTTTAAAGATACTAAAGGGTACTGCATGGAACTTCTTCTTTAACCAACTGACAAAGATGCTCGACGGGGGGGGGGGGGGCTGTAAATTCGATGACTTTTCTAGTTCCATATATTAACAATATTAGACATTGATTTTCTGATAAACTCTTTTTTCAGGTGGGATTGGTATGTATTTTTAATTATATGGCATAATACAGTTTTTCTACAAAAATCACGCGCGGACTTCCAGTAGGTCCATATTAAGTCAGTCGATAACTCTAAGAATATTTCTGATATGATGTGTCTCATGTTGTATTAGAGACATTACGACTCGCACTCAGCATCGTACCTTATAATGTTTGTCAGAAATTAATCACGAGACACTCGCGGGATGCACTAGTAGTCTCTGATGTCAAATGAAGATTGAATCTTACAAGACGCAAACTGTTAAACGGTTCAGATTCCGGTTCTGTTATCTTTGTAAGAGTCATATAGCCCGTATCTAGGAAGATTTATACATTTGATTTTACATATTGTATGCGATAAAGGGTACGTTTACCAAACTATGTAATACATATTATAGGATGCATGAATGAAGTTGATTTACGCTTGGACAAATATATACGCATACACTTACAAGCTGTTAGATCAATTGGCTGATTAAAAGCATAAACGAAGTCAAACTATTGCAATATAAAGTGATCCATAATTAGTTAGTGTAATATGATTATATCAGTCCACTTTTGTGAGTCCAATTTCAGTTGTATTTTCTTTTATTGATTTGGCTTAAACGGTTTTTGTATAGAACTTGATAACTCAAAGTACTGTTTTGATTTATTTCAGGCGTTCCAGGTAATAAATTATTGGTATTGTATACTAGATATTCCTTTTATTATTTTCGAATCTATACATGCAGTTATTTTGATTGACAGAGAAATTTATTACAGCCAGACTGAGTATATTTCAGAGTCCACTGAGGATTCAAAACAAAAGTCACCACTTTGACTGTTGAAATACTCCGTTTTTCATTTCATCAAACCTATGATTAATGAATTATTAAAAATTCTTTGTATCCAATCATCGATACAGAATTTATCGGCTGTACTATATAATATTATATATAATTGTATTATAATGAGTATTAAAGTAAGTATGCAAATAATACATTTTATTACATTTGCATACAATTATAGATCATTCAAATGAAAAGTTCTTGCATATTTATGATCTCTTGTTACATATGAAACTGTAACCACGACCATAGGTACAAAACTTGAGATAGGTCTCAGAGCTTGTCTTTTTATATGTCTAAGGAAAATATGATCAGAAAATAATTATATCATAAAAACAATAGTCTGACAGCATTAATGATCTGAACATTTATTCAAACATTAAATTGCTCTATCAATTCAACCATAATACTTCGAGAATAGAATTGAGTTTTGAGTTCAGAGAATGTTTTCAAGTTTTATAACTTCGAGGGCAGTTGACATTTCATGACTTTGTATTTAACCTTCATTGGAAATCTACTGGACATTAACCTGTATTGGTCAATCTTCTTTTAATTGTTGTATAATTGCTTGCATAGTAGAAAATTGGTCGCACGACTTATTAGTTCGAGTCAGTGATCAGTGGTAATTGCTCATATTGTCATGTTATACATGGATTAAGTATGAAATAAACTAGGAAACTTAAAAGTTCTCTCACAGCTTTCATTGAGTACAGATGGTCGTTATTTAATTGCAGCAGTTGGCATTTGATTTAGTTGTTTGGTGATGTTCTTAATGGTAGTAGCCAACGTGATGTAATAGTCGTTATGTGTGAATTACGATTTTGGGAGTAAATACCCTACAAACGGGTGTAATTAATGTAGATGAAGAGTTGAAACGTTTGATGATATATGTTGGTAAAAAATAATCAATTTGTAAAATGTGAAGTAAATATATGCATACATTGCATATATTGGTCAATGCATATAGGATGAAGCCACCTTGAGTTGTCGTCTCAACCTATATTATTACAAAACGATATTGATAAATATATTCGCATAAATTCACATATTAAGTGAACAAGTAAACACTGTCTTTGACAGATATATTAGCAGGTGTGCATTGTGTCTTTTTTAATCAATTCAAACAAGGTTCTCCGTCATGTACAATAAAGATCCAATGTGCTAATGTATAGGTGATTACAGTTAATCCTGATTGTATTGAAGCCTTATTCTACAGCATTTACTATTATATTTCATGTCTACAGATGTAGAGTATACAGCCGGAAAGTAAAAGAACAACTAGGAGCAAAGGGAATAACTGAGGCTGATGTTTCTTAAGTAAAAGCAAACAGTCTTGGTGTGATCATTTTACATTCCTCGATATCACATGATTGATATTCAGGTTGTTGATATTGGATGACATATTACAACAGTCGTAATTATGTGCAAATAACCAAAACATTGTATATACTGCATGATTACATTTGGAAGGTGCCATGGTTCTTACGCTAGCTGATCATATTGTAATGAATTATTTATACTATATGTATTCTGATGTGTTGAGATTGCATGTATGAATACTGAACTAAAAAGCTTGATTGTTGTTTGAATATATTTATATGAAAAGAAATGTAAAGTAAATGCGTGTTGTATAATATATAGAATTACTGGAAAATTGATGTTGTATTCATTAAATTATTTTGAATACTCGATGGTAGTTCACTACGTTATCAGTTGATCCCCGCGGATCTTTTCTCTGTAAAATCATCTCTCGACTCACAACTAAATAGCCTTATTTTGTATGAAATCGTTCATGTGATTTAAAATGATGTTGCGCACCAGGGATTTACAACTGTATGCTACGATGTTGTGAAGAATGTTCATAGTTAGAGTCTTTGATAATAGCCTGAAAACGGGATACTGTTGTTTGCATTTTTGTGGCAAATGTCCGGGTGGGACCATTCAGAAAAATACTTTATCCCGCTTTCAAACGTAGATGAGACATTAACATCATGAGCTGTGTTACTATTCTTTTTGTTACAATAGCGATTATTTGGTGCGCTGTATTATTTTCTTTTTACTTTTACGAGTTCTTATTAATAAAAAACATTGCATCTCAAAAACGGCAAGTGCGCGATGACGTAGTGTGCTACCACTTAATACTGCTTCAACTAAATGTATTTATATTTCCTCGTCTTCCTCAAGCCTGTATATGTGCAGTATTTTAACTTGATTTTGATATATTCTTAAATGAGCAATGTCAAATGTATTTATTTGTTTTATTATAATTTAGATGGATTGTTTTGATTGTTTGTTTCTTATATTCTATATTATATCATCTATTCCTGGCACCATCTATGATCAAAGTCATAAAATGTGTGCGATAAAATTTAATGATATATCTCTGAGTGACAATGTTCATGATTAAGGATAAGTAAATACTGAGACTCCGTATATTTACTAAGAATGAGAAATTAACCAGTTTTTCGCTGAATAATTCTATATTTATAAATAATAATGAGATCATACGAGTTTGTGTTATTTTTACAATGTTGTGTATAGTAATCAGATGTATATATACGTATAAAACGTGAAGAGGACAATGTACAAGTACGTAAATTACATGTGTGCTTTGTACATGTACGTAACTAGTGAAGAAATACATATTAGCATATCAGTAAAAATACACATAGCGTTTGGTAAATACAATATTGTACGCTTATTGACTGCTCAGTTGTAAATGATATCACGAGATATATTTTAAAATAAAGAATATGTAATCATTGAGTTATGCATTTCACAAACAATTACACAAATACTTCATTTACTAGTAGAACATACGTACTTCGTTAAGATGGTAGAATTGTAATTTAGCGTCTGGTTAACACAGCCTTGGTTATTTATTTCTCTTTTTTTTGTTATAAGCGATGGAGCTCCTGTTCACAAAAAATGATTTAGAAATTTTAAGACACGTATCTCGTTATATTTAGTTTGAAATATTTCTCATAAGTGCAAAGAATAGAAATACAAATTACTATGTTTCTAATTCAGCAATGTGTTGTTTGTCATCCTTACAAACCTATATATTGTCAATGGTCATTAGATGATATGTCAGTTATGACGGCTCGTGGTAGTAAGTTTTGCGTTTTTTGGCATACCCATAATGTCAATCTCTATCAAAAGTTCAAAACCACGTGACAGAGCGTCATTAATTTCCCTCTGATACTCAAATGTACATTTCTTGTCATAATAGCTCACTATTACTATTTACTTAACTGCGTTTTAGTTCCATAAAAGTGATCGGGCTTTATAACACAATTATCCAATGTAAACAAAAACATCCCGTCAGGAAATGGTGAATTTATTAAAAATGATATTTCGGTGACTTTCTTATTACTTATTATTCAATTATCGACTAGTTAGCCATTGAAAATGACGTGATGTAAAGCAATGCCTCGGTCAATATTGCATTCTGAGTATCACTTTATATTCAATACAGTAAAATACGGCAATAGTGAACTCAGATAAAGTGAATGATCAGATACAGTATATATGGTTTTAATGAACTCTGATATAGTGAATAGATGACCGTTTTACAGGTTTTATCTAACCTTATTGTCTACACCTGAAGCAGGTCTTAGTATCAACGGACAGGTCCTATGGTGTCATTCATACAGGTATTCCCAAATAATCATGAAGATAAAAATATCATGGGTTAAAACCCCATTGAGTTTACTCGTTCAAATGATCATAATTATGTCACAATGAAAAAAACTAATTTGGTCCAGCGGCTATATATGGTCTCTGAATAGTAATCTCTGGCTGGTAATTGAATCCTATCCTGTCTTGACAAATGTCATGTGAGAGAACTTTATAATCTAGGTTACGGTTTCGTTTATTCCATCCATCAACTATTTTATAACACATTATAAACTCAGAGAATAAAGATCATTACATTGCTTTCCCTTCCTTACTTTGCGTCAAGAATCAGAGATTTGCAATTGTAATAGCTGGTATCATGCACATATTTAACAAGTTAATCAGGCGGCATATATCACATAATTGAGGTGCGGATCGTTAAATGTGGGGCAATCATGACGCAATATACAGATCTCACCCTTCTCTTAGCTCCTAATTACTATTTGTGTTTTTTTTCTACTCATTACTTCTAAGATACAGTTTAGTTTCATCATGAACGACAACTCTGATGTGAGAGCCCTGTGCATTACTGGAAGAAGAAGATATGGTATACGTTAAGAAAGCTTATATACCTACTCATGATTATGTTTAGTGTTGTTGTTTTTATTCCATCCACCAATATACATGTATTTCGTTTTAAATTGATTGATTCCGTATGTATATTCTTCATCTAAATAACACATTGTAGTTTAAACATTCGGGTACCCGGTCTGGGACCTATGACTACGACGCCTGCGGAAATTATAGACGGTCAATTTATTTCCGGACGGATTATACTCGGGTTTTACACAATACCTATATAAACAAACAGAAATGTCTCTCTCCAGTGAAATAATTCGTTGTGTGAATTTTGCGGCTCTAAAGCACAAAGATCAAAGGAGAAAAGACGCCGAGAAAACTCCGTATATCAACCATCCAATAGGTTAGTTGTCATAACGCTTAACTGTCTACTTAGACATGCTACAACACTTTTTGGAATGTCATGTTTTCGGATGGTACATTTTTCGGATACCTTGTTGATTTAGCAGGAATAAGGAAACTGAATTAACGATCACTCACTGGTGAAGCCAATCCTATCAAACTAGCAGTAGCTCAAGCAGATAGTAAATTTCTGTTCAAACTTTCCCAATAGTGTGGTCTAAATAATCTGTTATAGTTTGGGTTAGTGCTTTAAATTAAAAAAAAAAGATTTAAGTGAATTAAATTTTAATTGAGTATTATTTGCATCTTTTTTCTGGTGTTGCTAACATATTAACAGAAGAAGCTGGTGTTGCGGATGTGCATGTAATACAGGTATACTTATTCTTTTCATATGTTAATAATTTTTAGTCATTATCATTTTTCCCTTGACTCAAAAATTCCCAATCTATCATTAACCAAGGTAACTTTTCCCAAAATAGGCAGAAAAAGACCTGAATTTTACCATTACAGTATTTAATGTAGCAATGTTTTTTAGCAATATCTTCAATCAGATTAACAGTGAAACAATATGACTTACTATGTAGGCTGCATTGCTGCATGATACTGTCGAAGACACTGACACTACTTTTGAAGAAATTGAAACAAATTTTGGATCTGAAGTTGCTGGTAAGTTCTTTCATTCTGCTGTGAAAATTGGTAATACAGTCTTCAGAAAAAAAAATTTTTTTCAAGCACTGGACATCCAGTCTAGTGAGAATACAAACTTTACTGGACAGATTGAACTATAAGTGGACCAAAATGAGTATGCACTCAATTTTATACATTTTGAAGTATATCGCATTTATAATCTGCATTAAGTGATTTGTTTGTTTGTTTATTAATCTTAAATTTGTAGATATCATAAATTAAGTCCTCAACATTTGTACCACCCTTTGGAACTAAAATATGATCTTTTTATTTAGACAGGGCCCTAATTACATTCTAGTGTACTGGGGTCACGCACCTTCAGGTAGGGGAATTTCATGTTGTATTGAAGAAAAGGGGAATTTTGTCATTCAACAACAATTCTATCAATATCACTCTACAAAAAGTCAATACCAAGCTGTAACAATAGCTGTTGTTTATTACATGTATTCAAGTATTTCCAAGACACAAGTTGTATAAAGCAAAGTTAAAAAAGCTTCTCTGGTAGGGGAAATTTTCCAGAAAACAGAGGGAAAATGTATACAGTACAACCTCTGTAGAGCAAAACCGTATGGGAGCTGCAAATATTGACCGTTGTTTAGAGGTTGTTGCACTACAGAGGTAAAGTAAATATCAGCTTAGGAAGATTTTGAAGGTGTTGTTATGGAGAGATTGTTGCTATACAGAGGGTCGCTCTGGAGACCTTATACAGTATTATTTGTGGAGGGGAATGGGTCGAATTTCAGCCCTAGATATCATGAAAATGAGGGCCCTGTGAGAATGTCTCATAATCTCATAACATTATATACATTATGATAAGATGACCTTTGGAGTGGTCACTAAGGAAAGTGTTACTCAGGCGTGTCAAATTGTTGGCCTCCTGACTTGTGAATCAGATTGGAATTCCACAATAGTTGGTCTCAAGATTCAAACATTTTGACTGGTCGTGAATAAGATGGCAACAATATCAATATATTTTGATTGGTTTAAATAAATAACAGAGGTGACAATATTCCGAGCAAAATGAAACTTAATTGATGAAAATATCTCAAGAAATGGCAAAGTTATGATCAATTCAATCTGCTGTGAAGGATTTTCTTAGATATAAACTGAGATAAATGTGGAAGCCATGTGATTGAAGGCCCCTCTTTTGGCAAAAGTGGTTGGCTGCGTATAATTTTCAGAATTTTCAATTTGGCTCTATTGACACCCCTGTTTACTGAACATAATACAAAGTAAACCGGTATGCCTTGTTTTTTATGTGTAAATATACATATATTTATAGAAATCGTCAGACAAGTTACAGATGATAAAAGTTTACCTAAAATGGAACGTAAAGAACAACAGATACAGCATGCGCCTCACAGTAGTCCGAGAGCCAAATTGGTAAAATTAGCTGATAAACTGTACAATTTAAGGGACTTACAAAGACAGGCACCAGTTAGCTGGTCCCCAGTTCGAGTACAGGAGTACTTTGAATGGTCTTTTAAAGTGGTTGCAGGTCTTAGAGGAACCAGCCAGAAGCTAGAAGATCAACTGGATGTTTTATTCAAAGAAAGAAACCTTTTATAAGAAAAGTAAGCTTGACTTCATTTGTTTATTTATTTATTTATTCACATTTGAGTAATGCATTGGTATTTTGATGTCAACAACGTTAAAAATAATAAAAGCGTAAAGCTAAAAAAAAGACATGTGTACGGTTACTTAACCAAAATGAATAAGGTAGTTTGCAAAGACATTATTTCATAATTTCTTAATCAAACCTGTCTGGATTTTTTTCGTCGTTAGTAACCGCAGTTAGTGACATTTATCTGTTGTACATACATGTACATACTTATCATAAGTATCCATTGTCGTAATTAATGACTATATACAAGAATAAAAAGCTTATTTGGCACATTTTTTTATTTATTCATTATTTGTATGCCAGTTTCCAGATTTGGGAAAATGTTGTATTTCGTGAAATGTATTGAGTTTTTTCTGCAAATATGACCCTAACATTAAACTTTAGAACAGTCTCTGGGCTGAAATTGTCAAAGTGCTTTATTTCCTTTTTAGTTTATATACTTCTTTAACAATTAATTTTTTATCAATTAAGCTGACAGAATAATATATGATCAGAATCATTTTTAGCCTGTCTGTTTTCGAAGAAAAGGTGGAGCTATTGTGGTCACTGCTGCATTGTCTGCATCTGTGCAAAAACTAGTGTATAGACCTACCTCATGAATTAGAAACTGCAAGAGGCAGCAACATGAAACGTCACAGAACATAATTGTATTAAGTAACATAAACACAAAGTATCTTGTTACAAACAAATGAAAATAACAATGACAAACACGTGAGAAATAAAAACGAATGATTTCATTAAGAGAAAATGAGTGGATAGATCTCACTGAGGTGGTGAATAGACAAGCATTGGCACAGCTTTGAGATTGTAGACAGTTTTCAATTATTTTTCCACACACCCTATTATATAAAGTATGAGATGGGGTATATTGGAGTCACTCTGTCGGTCGGGTGGTCCGTCCATCCGCATTCTATTTCACAAGTTTTTGGAGTGAACTACTTCCACATTCCTGAAGTGAATGCAATGAAAGTTGAAATATATGTCATTACCATGAAGTGTAGATGTTATGTGCCCTTGAACTTAGCCGTATGGTGTACAATGACATTCTTAGTGTCAAAGTGGTGGCAGGGGTATTAGTCACTTCTGTGACAGTTGGGTTTCACTAGGTACTTAAAGTTAAATACTGAAGTTAGTTGAGATTATGTGACAGGTGGGGAGGGACTTCCCCTCGAATGGAATTTATTAACGAGAATTTTTCTTGAACTATTCATGAATAGTTCATGAAGTATGCATGACTATTTGACAGAGGATTGAAGCTTCTATTGGTATATTTGTTAGGCCATTGAGTGATCTTTCTGTTATGACTACGCATTTGTGTATATATTGCCTTATGGCCTTTCCCAAGCTGCCTCACAACATACAAATGTACATGTACTGCATGTACCCTGTCACGATCATCTAGTGTATTTCGTACTTGGAAAAACAAGCTATAAAAACACAGTATGCATATACATGAATATATCACTGATACATTAAAGATCGAGTTTGCTGTAATTATTCTTTCAATTCTTGCACTTTTGTCACGGAGTAACTTTACACAAGGGAGGTAATTATGACAGTCTTGAGATTTGTCTTTGTTTGAATTACTTCCCTTCCCTTATTTGTGATTAAATTTTATGTTTCTTGTGTTGATGCATGTATTTGTGGACTGCTTAAAGTCCCATAAGAAAATACATTTATTGGTCGTAATAGTTTCTATTTGTACTATAACAGAGGAATCCGGAGCGTTTTTCCTCGCGTGCATACTTTATAGCAAGAAGAAATGTTTCCGGAACCGTTATCGTATTTTTTTCAATATCATTGAAATAAATACTATTTATAGAAGAGCTGTGTTTTAGCGCAGTCAAGTTATGCACACGGCATAAAGTGACATCACGCGCTCTATATATTTCAAGTTTACAAAAGACAAATTCACAGTGAAATGAGTGTTTTTAGAAGAAAAGGGGCTTGTTTCGTCGGTAATAATTATCTTGGGATAATATCAGCAATAGTTTGTTTTTTGCATTATATTTTGTATAGCAAAAAGCTCATGGGGCTTTAAAGTAATATATGCTGAGTCATCTCGCCTACAACAGAATAGGATGGAATTTTATTCATATAAAAACAGTACAGTACAACCTCTCCAGAACGGCCCTCTCTTGTGCAACATCCTCTCCAACAACTATTAATTTATCCTCTCTACTACAACATAATTTTGCTTCTCTCAAAGGGTGTTGCTTTGGAAAGGTTGCATTGTATATTATTCATTTGTCTACGCAGCTAGCGTAATATATTGTTTTACCTTTGAACTATCAGTGCCATGATGTTTTAAGTTCAAAAATTGTCTTCTTAATTGTCAAAGGTACACTATCTGTCTATGAAAAGACCCTCTGTTTTTTAACTCTGAAAATGCAGATTAATTGTTGTTTTTTTTAAATCAAATGATAGTTCAGCTTTCCATAGCCATCACTCGCTCAGTGTGCATGAATTTTTATGCAGAACTACATACTACGTTTATCTACCTACGCTGTCAGTTCCTAGTTCATGTTGTAGTGCAACTCTAATGCAAGTCCAGTTTCCATAAGTTTTTTCAGTACTTTGATTACTACAATTTGACACTGTCCGGTCGTACAGAACTAGGCTGACCTAGGCTGATAAGGTAATAATTTATGTTCATGGTTACTTGGTAGATCAAGCAATCTTTCTGTATTTGCTACCACGAGGTATAATTCCCAAATATTTGTTCGTCCTTCGACTTTGTGGTAGGAATCTTATGGGTCAAACCCTACCCTCTAAAAGGGGTCAGCCCCTAAAAGGCGCATTTGTTTAATGATAAATGTGTCTTTTTTTTCTTGTCTAAATTCACTCAAATTATACTACCTGTCAAATAGTTATGCATACTTTATTAACCATATCATGAAGAGTTTAAGGAAAATTCATGTTTCATCAGTTTTATTCAACGGGGTTGTGTAGAACACAGGTAATGATACTTATACCAGATTAAGCATTGTTTGTAATAATATTGAATAATTATTTCATTGTAATAGATGCATTTAATTAAGTTCCTAAGAATAATCAATGCTGATATCAGATATACAGTCAAACTTGTATTAGTGGCAAACTCTGAATAAAGTTCACCCTGTGAATAAAGGCCATTTTTTCAAAAAAAACGAAACTGATTATCTATTAATACCAAAATGGCCTTTGAATAAAGACCACCTATCAATGACTGCCACATGTTGACATTCTGATATAGCTGCCCAGAGGCTTTACATTTTCTTAATATTCTAAATGTTCAAGTTGAAACATTAAGTTTTATGCCGAGTATCATACATTAGACGTTAAAGAGACAAATATTTACCATTGGCCTGATGCTAGCCGTTTTAGTAAAAAGCACGAAAATTTAGCCCAACGAAATTAAATGAAAATACAGTATGTTTTTTGAGCTGTGACGACAATCCTCTAATGTCAAATAGGGGATATGGATATCCGGAACAAATCTGACTGAAACATATAATTGATATGATAAATTTATCATGCTCAAGTACTATATACGTATCCGGTTGATTTAGTGCATTCTTCCATGATGGCTAAAAACATTGTCGAGCTATAGCAGTATGTTATTTGTTTTTATGAACTGACTGTATTTTTTTTTATTTACAACCCTATTAGCTCAGTTGGTAGAGCATCTGACTTTCAAGCAGGAGGTCATGGGTTCGAGCCGCTTATCAGGTACATTATTCCTGATAAATTTACGATAAATTATGAAAATTGATCATTTGAATAATACCAACAAGTTTGTATTATTTGCAAATGTACATTAAACAATACGTTTATGAAACAGTTAAATGGGGACAACAAAGATAACCATTGAAATGAAACAGATATTTTTTTAAGTGTCTCCTTTTGCTAAGAGTCTTTCCAGCCTTTTACTTTGTAATTTTCTTCTTCCTTTTGCAAAGACAAATATTTAATTTTGAATCAACATCATACTAATCACTTCAAAACTATACAGCCCGTTCCACTTATAGAACAGTACGCATTAGACACATGTATAATGGCCCCAGGGAACAGCGATAACCGATATATAAGCGAGATATCGATCGTGTGCTGAAATTCAACAACAAACAACTATGACAAATTTATAAATATTATTAAAAAAATAACATAAAATATGACGCTCTAAATTCTTATTTAAAATAACAAAATATATATCATTGAGAAGGTAATTGAAATCTATAAATAACCATTTGCACCTAAGGGTTTACTTTGTGTTACAATATTTAAAATCCAGGTTAAAGTTACCCATGTTTGGTTATTTGTTCCGATTTTATATACTATTAGACAAAGAAGGAAAAAATCACTATCCCGGCTGTGTAATATATTTGCAATTATGACGATCTAAATATTAATTGAAATACATGAACATGATATCAAATAATGCGTAAGACATTAAATATTACTTACTTACTGCACCTAAGAGATGATTTGTCTAGTTATTTTGTAATTAAGAGAAATGTATGCAACTCCTCCTTGTTTCTACTAGTATATAGAAAAATTGAGGGCTATCGATTAACCCCTTGATGAGAATTCTTCCACATGTCAAAACCGAATTTCTTATCATTTGTCACCTTTATTTAAAAAGGCGCCACGTCTGTTTCATTTATTTTTCATCATCTCATACTCATATAAAGGTGTCTTTCAACACTTCTGATTAGCCACTTGCATCCGACTCTAGCTTGTTCGAAAAACGACATTCCCTAATGTAAAACAAATGTTATTTCCTTCCAGATAGTTTCTTTACTGACAATGGCGAAATGCTGCTCAATATTATTTCCTGTATTATTATTGCAATTTATTGTATTGTAATGTAACAGTATTGCTTCATTATACTAATAGCTACATCATTGATTAAATATATTATATGATATTGGTATTGATGTTTAGTAAATGACCAGTGTTTTATAAGAGAAACTAGGTCAATATAGAGGTTAACTGGGCAAATATGAGAAGAACAAGGTCATTGCAAAATCAAAATCAAAATCCAAGTATGTTGATTAGCTGAGAAAGAGGAACGATATGACATAGAAATGGGCCCAATCTTGAAAAAGGTACCCACTCAGACCCTCGAAAGCTCGTTTCATATCCGAAAGCTGTTTGCTCCCTATGACCTTTGTTCTGTTTTGGTGTAGCGCAGCATTTGAGAGATTTTAACGTCGTGTTTACTGAAGCACATTTGGTATCATCAGACGATCATAAACAGTACATTGTGAGAAAAAAGTGTATAATGTCTTTATAATATCCCCTCTCGTAGTTGGAAAACATACAATGTCATATACATGTAGTTAAATGATAAAATTCTCAATAATCAAGTGATTTCATATTGGCTTTGTTATGGACCTCGGACAAAGGCAATATGAAATCACTTGATTAATAACTTAGTGTTATGACTTTTGTGTAACTTAAGTCGAGATGGAAATCTTAATGACCATACTGCCCTCCATTGTCAACACATTTCTACGAACGAGAAATTTTCAATTGATGTTTTAGTACTGGTGAAATACTACCGTAAGTATACTGTAAACAAGCATTCTTATTCAGATCTTACTAATTTGCAAGAGTGGTGTGTATACATATATGTGACTATTTGTAGTTCACTATATTATCTCGATTGTTGTTGACGTATTTCATAAGTAATAGATACCGTAGCATGCTATTCAACTTCCGATGTATTCCGCTCGTATATTGTATATGTTTGTATTGTACTTCTTGATTTATTATGTCTTTAAAACTTTGTTAAAGATATGTGTACCTTTTAAACGAATAAATCAAAAAAGGTAATTTCATTTTATCCATTTATTCTTAACCAGGTAAAAAATAAATAACAATCGATATTAACAATACAGATATAAGTATTCAAAAGCATGAACAATTTAGAGTAATATAGCAAGTAAAGTTCGATTTACAAAAATACAACAAACATATTGCTGCTGTATAAGAGGAAACTAATCACAGAAAATCGTGAATTGTTTGACAAAACATATGGCGCTCATTACGTTTTTAAGAAAACAGTGTTTAGCAAATATAATTTTAACAACTTCGTTTTTTTAAATGTGTATCATCTATATGCAAATGTTGATTATCTTTTTACGTATGGTCACCGATAGTTAAGAGGATACTGCGGGAACTTAATATGTGCTATTCCTGTTGTCAGTCGGTTGTCAGTAAAAAAAATTAAATACTTTTTAAGGCTTTGTCAAACTACGTTGTCGTCCGAGTAATTTTAAAGTAAACAATTATTGTCATTTTTTGATAGTACTAACCCAGAAAAGTATGCTAAGTAAATTTGAACATGCATGGATAGCAAAAATGCATTTATTTTGAAAGCTCTTCATATTTTATATGATCTAATTTGGTAGATGTAACGTTTATGGGCATCCATGTATATTTTGATTTATTGTTTGTGAAAAAACTGTTCATAATTGGTTTAAAAAAACTGATAAGGATTAGGATTTAGCGGAATTACTTGGTGGATGTCCATGTTTTGATAGAAACAGACGCCAGATGAGAAAATTAGCGAATTCATTATCGCCTGCTGCTTCTAGTTCTAACAAAACAAAACATAACGTGTATTCCCCAAATACAGGAAAGACACAATTAAACACTAGTTAATAGTCAAAACCAACAACCAGTGCTCATATGCATGCACACTGATGCATATTGATGTAATATTGTAGTTTGTAAGAAATTATGGAAATCCATGCTTTATTGATGTAATATTGTAGTTTGTAAGAAACTATGGAAATCCATGCTTTATTGATGTAACATTATTGTTTGTAAGAAACTATGGGAAGCCTATGCTTTATTGGTGTAACATTATTGTTTGTAAGAAACTATGGGAATCCATGCTTTATTGATGTAACATTATTGTTTGTAAGAAACTATGGGAAGCCTATGCTTTATTGGTGTAACATTATTGTTTGTAAGAAACTATGGGAATCCATGCTTTATTGATGTAACATTATTGTTTGTAAGAAACTATGGGAATCCATGCTTTATTGATGTAACATTATTGTTTGTAAGAAACTATGGGAATCCATGCTTTATTGATGTAACATTATTGTTTGTAAGAAACTATGGGAATCCATGCTTTATTGATGTAACATTATTGTTTGTAAGAAATTATGGAAATCCATGCTTTATTGATGTAACATTATTGTTTGTAAGAAACTATGGGAATCCATGCTTTATTGATGTAACATTATTGTTTGTAAGAAACTATGGGAATCCATGCTTTATTGATGTAACATTATTGTTTGTAAGAAATTATGGAAATCCATGCTTTATTGATGTAACATTATTGTTTGTAAGAAACTATGGGAATCCATGCTTTATTGATGTAACATTATTGTTTGTAAGAAACTATGGGAATCCATGCTTTATTGATGTAACATTATTGTTTGTAAGAAACTATGGGAATCCATGCTTTATTGATGTAACATTATTGTTTGTAAGAAACTATGGGAATCCATGCTTTATTGATGTAACCTTATTGTTTGTAAGAAACTATGGAAATCCATGCTTTATTGATGTAACATTATTGTTTGTAAGAAACTATGGGAATCCATGCTTTATTGATGTAATATTATTGTTTGTAAGAAACTATGGGAAGCCTATGCTTTATTGGTGTAACATTATTGTTTGTAAGAAACTATGGGAATCCATGCTTTATTGATGTAACATTATTGTTTGTAAGAAACTATGGAAATCCATGCTTTATTGATGTAACATTATTGTTTGTAAGAAACTATGGAAATCCATGCTTTATTGGTGTAACATTATTGTTTGTAAGAAACTATGGAAATCCATGCTTTATTGATGTGACATTATTGTTTGTAAGAAACTATGGGAAGCCTATGCTTTATTGGTGTAACATTATTGTTTGTAAGAAACTATGGAAATCCATGCTTTATTGGTGTAACATTATTGTTTGTAAGAAACTATGGAAATCCATGCTTTATTGATGTAACATTATTGTTTGTAAGAAACTATGGGAAGCCTATGCTTTATTGGTGTAACATTATTGTTTGTAAGAAACTATGGGAATCCATGCTTTATTGATGTAACATTATTGTTTGTAAGAAACTATGGGAAGCCTATGCTTTATTGGTGTAATATTTTAGTTTGTATTAATCTATTGGAAGCCTATGTTTTATTGATTAAATGTTATAGTTTGTTAGAAACTATGAGAAGCCTAGCTATGCTTTATTGATTTGATATTGTAGCCATGCGTTATTGATGTAATATTATAGTTTGTATGAAACTATTGGAAGCCTATGTTTTATTGATTAAATGTTATAGTTGTAAGAGACTATGAAAGCCTGTGCTATATGTTTTTTTCTAGATATATGTTCAAATTTTTGTATGCGTGTATATGAATTGTTATTATGATATATATGTTGGAATATTATTTGTATGCTTTTCATTGTTTGTTTGTAATTTGATGCATTGAATTGTTACTCTAGACATAATGTGGTTTGTAAATGTACAGATGACAGTATATAGTGTGAGTGATTGGTATGTGTGTATTTACTTGTTAAGATATGAAAGTATATGTTTACTAGGAATTTTGTCATAATGTTTCATTCCAGTTGTTAAATTAGTTATCATAGTTGACTCTTATGCCTATGCTGTGTACACTTATTCATGTTAAGATTTTTTTTGCGGGGACACACAATTTTTAAGGTGGAGGCTAATGTGGGGCTTTGATGTTTAACACTACTGTTACGTATTTTTAGTTTACATTAGTTTACTCCCGTTAGCTTTCAACGTGGGTTGGGTATCGTCCGCGAAACTTATTTGTAGGAAGTTTTCCACTCTCCTTTTGTTTGTCATTAATAATCGTTCGTTCTTAAGGTTATAGCATGTTTCGCACTTACGTTATCATACTTTATCTGTAATATTTAGTCCGTAGTTTTCCCCTCCGTCGAGATTTATTGAAGTTTAAGTCGGTGTTTATCAACACCTCTCCATTTATTTTTTGTGCGCATAAATTGTGTGAGAAATTGTGTAAATATAAGTATCTGCAAGTATGTCATCATACAGGTATTATTTGTTTACTTTTGATATTTTATGTTTCCAGTCACTGATTCTCCGTAATATTTTGATTATTCGGCGGAATTTTATTATTCTGCCAAATTCTGCCGGAATTCTGCCGTAAATTCTGCCTCTTTTTCCGCCGTTTTTGGTGACGTCATCATTTATTCTGCCGTATTCTGCCAAGATCTGGCGGAATACGGCTGGACTATAAATAGCCATAATTTTCATTCTGAGTTCAGATTACTTTTGACCGTTGATGAAATTAGTAGTTTTTTTTATTTATTTAAGTCTGTGACTGGAATCATTCTCTTTTATTTTATGATAGGCTAGTCTGTTTTGGTTTAACGTGTCTGTATTTATGTTTTAATTAGTCAATAGTAGATTTTAATAGTTAATAACTTAGTACATAGATATATAAATAAATCAGATATATGTAGGCACATACAGACTTGCTTATTACTATCATTTAAGTTAAGTGAATACAAACTTTGTGGACACGACTTGATTTACGCTACCAGGCTGATCATAGGATCAGGAAAGTCGTCACAATACATGTATGTAGTATGCATGTTGTTCATATTGAAGCAGCCATGTACAGACACAGTTGATATGGGGTATCACAAATCAGCAAGTTAATATCGAATATAAATGGTTCAAATTCAAGTTAGAACACAAAGTACAAGGTCGATTTCACATAGATCGAACAGAATACCTTTAATAATTCATGTTGAAGTACTGCGACAAGTATACTGATTTTTTGCGACAAACACAGTCAAAGAAACTTTTATTACCAGTTTAAAGCATGTGATAAGCGTGTTCTATATTCTCACAGCAGTTACTGTAGTATATTCAAATAAATATTAACTATGATGTACACATATATATATATAATTTTGACTGTGTTTACCTGTGAGATTACTGGAGTTCTCTACCACCTCTGATTGAAATCCCAAGTAGGCATATTTGGGTCAACTGCTTACGTTATAATTAGAACAAGCTAATCTGATAGAATACCATGGATGACTTTTTGGAACAAGTTTCGTAGAACTTGACAAAATTACTACTGCTGATAAACAGCTTTAAGCACAATGAAGGCAAATGAAGCATAATGTTTTTAGTTGTATGAGTCGATGTCACATTACTCATAATGCGATGTTCATAATAAAATTATGGCCTTATTTCTAGGGACCCGCCTCCGGGGTTGAGTAGTTAAACTCGCTGACTTCAAATCACTGTAACTTCTACCTGATAGAGGTTCGTGAGATCGAGCCCATCTACCGACCATGTCTCTTTATGTGAGAAAGTAGGCAGTTGCTTACAGAAGATGGAAGTCTAGTACTGGTTCTTCCCAGAAATGATGCTTAGGAGAACTGTCCGCCTCATATGACGCTTACTGTTGAAAAGAGGCGTAAAACTGGATACAACAAACATAACAATAACAAGTCTAGCTGTAATTTGAACATAAGTGTGAAAAATGAATCCTGAAAAAAATGTATACTTTTTCAATAGACGAACACCTAAGATTACTAGAGACTTATTGACGCAAACCTCTTGTACATAATGATACGCCCCGCGTATTACGTACATGTACATGTATGTTATTTATGCTAGTTTAAATGTTTACCTTAAAGTATCCATAATTTCTGTTCAAACCAAGGCTTCCAAAGTTTATTTTGATGTTTATGCCAGTCGCCATAAATTAGATACGTAGTTTGACCTATCTGAATAGCAGATCAAACATGCATATGTAAACAAATAATGACTGGCTTTTATCTCTGTTTCAAAACTTTACTTTGTTGAATGTCGGACTTTTTGTCCATCTGTTTACTACTGAATTTTTATTCCTTGTTAAACTTTCGGTCTGTATAGTACGACAGGTATCTAGTCTGCATAATAGATCAGTAATTGTATGTATATCCAATGTTTAACACTCAAAATGTATAGACAAGCATCAAGTTTAAAAGTAATTGTTTTAAGTATTTTATTATTGTATGTAATTATTGTAAATGCCATTTAATTCATTTTAGACATGTCAATATTGTTTAGAAATGTAAGCTTTTTATTCTACATGTATTACACTATTGGGTTTATTTACCGGTCAATTCCTGGCAGGTGACAGTTCTTGGCCGCTTCCTAATATTGGCCGATACCAATTACAGGCCGTTAACTGACCAATGTGTGGTAGATCTACCCAAATTAGACCGTATTTCCCACTTTTTGACCGATTTCAGCCAGGCCTTAGTATAAAAGGGACGTTTTTTGGCCGATTTTCAGACTTGGAAATATTTAAGCTTTTGACGAGTAAGGCCCGTTTCGTAAATTCCTCTTAGATAAACTTTAATATCAATCCAAGCTCATTGTTTTGTACTTTACTTAATACTTTTGAACAAATAATTAAATATATAAATAATTTATTAAAGAAGACATTTAGTATTTTTGCCTTAGATTATTAAACTTCAAATAGACTTAGTCCATTTTTCCTTTTTATTCATTTGATTTAAAAGAAATCATACGTACTGTATAGATCTATATATTTAACGTTATATATTGTGAACTCATATATTTTTTTTACATCTGTACTGTTACCTGCGTCAATTTGCGGTAAACGCTTATTTCGCGATAGGAAGCCTTCGGTGTGAATTATTTTAACTTAGTATACTCTATTTTAAATCTATAATTGTGAAATTGAGACACATATTTTCTGAAACAAATCAATATTATATATACTTGTGATCTCAATTATTTAAACCGTCCATTGATATTTAATTGTTATCTATTTAATAGATGTTGTTGAAAAAAATTACAAAATCTTGTGTCTTATTGTAGTTTTCTTATAACTTAATTCCTAAAAGTAGAGGTGTACAGCTGCAGATCTTGTACAAATAAGATACCCACACACACAAATTCAAGTTAAATGAAAGTGTAGAACATTTCTATTTCTTCTATTGAGATTGCTGTTTGTCCGTAATTGTACACGCTACCAAATCAAGTATATATACACAAATAGTTAAATAAGTCGTATCCTAACTGATCTGGGAATGTATGAGGACAAATTGTGATGCCTATACACAACTGAGATATTTACCCCTGGAACGTAACAATATCATGCTTACATGCTCGAAATATGCGAAATGTAAAACGGTGCAATTATTCACAATTAAATCACATAATAAGCGGAATTTGTTTAATAAGCGAAAATTCGTCATAAAAAATTCCAAAGATCGCCTGTGTGTTCTCCCTTCCCACTATTAATAAAATAAAGACTAAATATTACATATTTTGTGTATTGTTTTGTTTACCAAACCTAAACATCAAGCCATTACTATCGGTAATCAGTGTAAATGTATATGTACTATACTTCAGTTCGTTATAATCAAAGTTAGTTAGATGTTTTCAATTAAAGTTAAAGTGTTGTTTAGTCATAATTCTACTTGTTAATACATCATAAATTTGATTTTAACATGTTCATATCAGTAATCCTTAAAGCATTCATATTTTTATATTATCTTATTACATGACTAATACGTTGCTTTCCTTTTTAACTTTAATGCGCGCTACATGAACGGGTTCATTAGTCGATGTGCTATGGCAAGAAATGTTTGTTAATCGGGCCCCCGAATCTAAATCCTTACATTTTATTATCCCAACCTCTGAAGTTGTCCTTACTTCACCAATAAACCTATAAAGGGAATATGTGGTCAAGTGGTTATAGTATCTGACTTGTAATATTTGTCCGCTCAACGCTATTAGTTCGAATCCCATCCGATACCAAACTTCGCATGTAAGGAAGCTGTCCAGCTAGCTTATCGAAGGTCGATAGTTCTACCCAGGTGTAAGCCTGGGGTCTTCCTCTACCATTCTAAATGACCCTGACTGTTGGTGCAACGTTTGATCCCAGTGAAAAAAAAATCAACACAGACACACACGATCGAACAGAAATCATCATGTTTATACTCGCATTGGTTTCAGTATTTTATTATCATGCAGTTGGCGAACTAATGACATTGAATAAATCTGACGTTGGGTTACCAATCCTATAGTGTCAGTTATGTTTGGACAAGTTAAATATTTATAATGGCTCGTATTTCAGCTAGTCATACTAAAGTAATAAAATAAATAAAATTCGCTGACATAGGAGCCTGAATAAAGCAAAACGATAGCCTAAACATTTTTCACATGTCTGTGTTTATATAACAGTAACGAAAAAACACGTTATAAACAATCTGACAGTTGTTTCATCATGAATAATTGAACGTTTTCAACAATTTGATAAAACACGTCCTGTATTCGAAGCTAAGTAGATTCATTATTACAACCACATTTAATTCACATATCCATAAAAACAGATATATAAACGCGAGATTTTTATCAAAACCTTTAAATGAACAAAATTGTTAAATTACGAGCCTTGGTTGTGTTTTCGTGGGGTTTTGTATGTGTGGCAAGCCTTGCAGTTTTGCTTGCAGAATTTACTGTATAAGTCTGAACATACTTCCTATTCCAAATATTGTATATTTTTCTATTGATTCAATCCGTAGTGAAAATAAGCTGACCGAGGGAAAGACGAGCGGCTCACAAAATTTTCAAAATATTTCTACATTAAATTTACACGCATTCAAACAATCATTCAAATTAATTAAGAATTCACAACGCAAAAGTAAAAATCAAATAAAAATATTTCCTGTTCAGTTCCTAAGCTAGAAAAATAGCAATGATTACGATCACTTGATCGAAAAAGTAGGATAGGTCGATCGCATAACTTGTTTTTTACATTTTTATTTTATAATTTCCCCAAATATGTCCGTACCTTAAGTTCGGCGCGAAAAAATACTGTCTGTCGGGTAATCGTTAGCATAGTTAGTTTAGTTTAACGAACCACTATTTAGCTAGTGAGGATTTCATTTGCATAAGGGTACGAAAGAAGATTTTGGGTTATTTTACTTTAAAAGAGCAATAAGAGAGGTTGGTACTTAATTTCGCGCTCGCCAGTTCAGCCATGCCTTCAATTTAGTCGAAAATGTACCCGAGAAGTTTGTTTATCACTGCTGGTCATTCATAGGGAGAGTAATCACTGAGATTTTCCATAACAAAGTTTTGGAACAGAATCGAGACGGATGGTGTAGCTCAAATTATATTGTGGTGTTCGAAAAATCGACTGTCGAAATATACGAGAATAATTGAAATGGCAATGATTTTAATGTAAAAATATATAATTTCCAAATTGTCGAAACCAAACGAGTATAGCTTTAATTTAAAGATCGGTTTTTAATTAGGCAAACAACAATGTAGTTTCTGGTTACATGCTTGTTAAAACTAGGGTAGGTAGGTCGGGCTTTTTGGCTCTTTAAAGAAAGCGTTTGGAGAGGTAAATAAAGTGAAAAATTGGATGTACTGTTATTCGTGCCAAATAAAAAGTGAAGGGTTGTGGGGCAAAATTAAGGTTCGTAGTGAAACCAGAAACAAATAAAAAAAATACATTGAGTTGTTTCTGTGCAGTTGTGTTTAATGACCCTCGATGTGATTTGTTTGTAACCAAAAGTATGTTTAATAGTTTCTTTACATGTAGCATTCCCAGGGAAACCGTTTTATTTTATACAATACGCAGAGTTTGTGTCATTTATCCATACTTTTGTGAATACGAAAAGTAACTGTACTTCAACACTTGCATTAATTGTATTAACATAAGTAATAATAAGACTATATAATTATAATGTACGAATGTATTTGTCAAAATGATAACTGAACTAAACAAATAAGATGACAGTACACATATCTACATGTTGTACAAATGCATGTTGATAAAAACTAATGATGTACTTGTAGCAGTTTAAGACAAGTGTACACAAGTTGCTTGGTTTTATCGGCATATAATGCCTTTGACCATGCATAAGTAGTTTTAATCTGGTCAAGGCAACAGGTTTTTACAGATATTTATACATATAAAAACATAAGATATATATAATGTTTAATAGATGCGTCTAACAAACATTTGCAAGTGTGAATATTTTAAAAAATGACAAGAATCAAAGCAAGCGAATATATCCTACTTAATGAGTTCCAAGAAAGGTAGATTTAAGGACTTATATCACATAAACTCTAACGGACTGATTTTGTGCATAAGATAAGATAAAGCGTAATCCTTGACTAACAAAAGAACAAAAGCACAGGTCCCCGTGTTTCTTTTGCGAGTCTTGTTCCATTGTTTGACCCGCCCCCCTTATAACATCATTATGTGAAGATTATAAAAAGAGTAGTTTTTATAAATGGCTAGCACAACCGTATTTCTTAAAAACAACCAATATTTATATATATATTTGAATGGTATAGAGTACAACATCTGTCAGATCTTACCTCAGTTTTGAAAATATATCTGATTACCAATATCACTTAACAAATATGATCGAAGAAAAAAACATCCATATTTTCTTAAACTTCAAAGAATAACACACTATATAATACTAAAGAACATAAAAAGAAAAAAAACAGGGGTATTCATGCAACTTTTTATACACGTTGTCATAATTGACCCCAAAAGTCAAAAGTACACAAAAACCATCCCAATAAAATATTGTTATAGATAGATAGATTTATTTCGACATAAAATGAACATTTATATGGCAATAATAACATTAAAACATACAAAAACAGTAAATTGATACATGTGTACGCATGAATTAATAAAAACAGCCATGTAAAATCAACATTCAATGTCAAGGATTATAACACAAGAAAGGGTTCAGAGGAACCCTTATTTCCATTGTGGTCCTTGATATATAGTGTTGTATGACATAGGAAAGTATCACATTTGGGAATAAATTATATGAACAGGTATATATTAAATAAATAAAATTACTTATCACAGTTAAATAGCTATTATAGTAAGATAAATAGAACATTGTAGACAAACATGTAAAAATTTGATAAAAATGAAAAAATAATACTTCGAATGAGTAAAAATTATCCTATTTGCCATAAATAAATATGATAATGCTGATTATAAATTAAGAATGATAATAAAAAATTAAACATACTTATCACATTATATTTATATATATAAATTAACAATGAAATAATTATAATGTTTTGATGTTATGATGAAATCAATACTGCATCAACAAAGAGAAGTAATCTGAATTGCCATGAGAAAAAAAAATATTTTACACTCTATCTGAAAATATGGAAATATACAGACATGTTTAAAACAATTGAATTGAAGAAGCTAAATGGACTGTAAAAAATGTTCCTTGACCCTTGATTTAAAAGCAGATGTGGTTCCAGAATCCCTTATATATTGGGGCAAGTTATTCCAAAGAGAGCATCCCATATAGGCAAAAGACCTTTTGCCAAAACCTTTGACAATAGGAATAACAAATCTCTTGTTGTCGGACACGTTATCACAAATACCGTCAGAGTTAGGACTAACTTTCACTCTGAACCTAGTTGAATAATTATGCACATTGATGGAGGGGTTAAAGTTATCATTCATATATGATGGAGCAAGGTTTGAATTAATCTTAAAAACATGACAAAGGGTTATTTGGTTCACTCTATCAGTAACGGGTAACCAGTTAATATCTGCAAAATGTTCCTTGCCTATGTGGGACCTAAGATGTAGATTCAGGACAAATCTGATAAGCTTGTTTTGAGTGACCTGCAATCTGTGCTTTAAATCCTGAGTTAGACTATTAAACCAGACAGATGAAGCATAGTCAAAATGATACTGTATAATGGAAGATACCAAAAGTCTTTTAGTGTGACGTGTGAGAAATTCACTTTTACGATACAAAAAATTTAATCTAGCATTTGATTTCTTAATTACCGATCTACCCATTGAATCGAAAGTAAGACTCTGATCAATGGTGGCACCAAGATACTTGACTGAGTTTTTTGGATTCTATGGATTGACCAGTTTATTTTAAGGTTAGACTGGGCTGTAAGCCGCTTTTTTGGACCCAAATAAAATAGATTCTGTTTTGCCAAGGTGTAGAGACAATTTATTACAAATTAGCCACTGATTGACAATATTCAACTCATGACTCAAAGTATTTTCAATGTCATGCTTGTTTTTGGCTGAGACAAGGATTGCAGAATCATCCGCATAAAGTAAGAGTTTGTTTTTTATAGCGGCCGACATGTCATTAACATAAATCAAGAAAAGCAACGGACCTAAAATTGACCCTTGAGGGACACCACAAGATATGTTGGCAGTTGAAGACTGAACGCTTGATAATTCAACTAATTGGCGCCTGTCTGACAGATACGAAGAAAACCAGTGCAGGGAAGATTCTGAGAGACCGATAGCCTTCATTTTCATTAAAAGAATGGAATGATTAACTGTATCGAATGCCTTTTGGAGATCCAAAAGAATCATGCCAACAAGGTGACCTTTATCCATTTGAAAACGGATATAATCGGTGAGACGAATAAGACAAGTATCCGTGGAGAATCCACGCCTGAAACCGGACTGAAACTGTTAACTTGTTTAATATACTGTTTACGTAATCAGTTACTATATGCTTATACAAACAACAGGAATAGTTAGTCATATTATCTCTATAAATCAATAAAATGTATGACTCTATTATTTCACTAGGTGTCAGGTCTACAAACACTAACCAGACATGATTAAAATGATGAAGGGCATTAAAAACAATTAAGAGATTAGACTTTCGGTGGCTTTAGGGGGGTTTCACTCATATAGGAGCTGTCTTTAACATTGAAACCATCTCTTTATAACTAACACATACTTCAACCAAGGTTTTCAATATTTTATTTTATATTTCAAGTTGATAATGTGGCCACCTCAACAAAAAGATTATTAGTTGGTCCTTGGTATGGATATTTCATTATTATCTGTTTGTATTGCAAGGAACATTACATGTAAAACAAGAATATAACTGATACAAAATTATACAGTATCATAAGACAATCATACTGACCTCTCTAGAGCAGCGATATGAATGGTCGAACAAATATATGCTTAATTGGCCAGATACATATTAGTGTAAGCAAAGACAAACATGAGAAACCTATGAAGCCTTCAAATACGTCATTATACAATATTACACTGTCTAAGATAATTGTCTCATTATATAAATAGTATAATCAAATATCTACAATGCTGCAAAAATCATTACCGACAAGACCAAATATAAAAAACGTCTTTAAGCAAATACATTCTGTCAAAGACGGGCAGACGCAGTCATGTCCGTCGATGATTTAGTTGATTACAATATAATGAACAAATATATGCAATGCAGAACAAATTATCATCCATTAGATCAAGTACCAATGCACCTTAAAGCACATTAAATCAATCAAAGACGACAAGAGACAGTCCTATACGTCGATGACTTTGTTGATAACGACTTCCGTCGCTTTCGGCTACACCGTTCCATTAGAAGGCGCCATGTCCTTGGTGTGCACGAAAAGAAGCACGTTATAAAAAGGCCTTGAAGGCAATTGGATATAATGAATAATACCCAGATGACATCTCTATCAGTAAGATTTGCAACAAATGCAAATATTCAGGGAATTCCTGTTAGGAATGATAATTTCATATTTACTAAAAACAAACAAGTATTCTGTTTCCTTGCTCTGCTTCCTTGTCGACTACCTCGAAAAATAAAATAAATGGTACAAATAAATGCCGATAAATCAAAACATTTGAAACATGCCAGTGGGACAATAATGAAATACAACACGGAATGTCCAGGAACAAGCCAACAGTTAGAGCCATAAACAACTTGATCAAAGAACGGACCAATGTCATACACATGGAAAAAAAGAGCTACTGTTATTATCACCATAGGTACAAGCCAAGCGTACAAACAGTACTTGCAAAACCGCCTTGATAATGACAAAGACCGCGTATACGTGAGACTAGAAAAAGTCCTCATCATGTCAAAGGCAATAACATTCATCCAAGAGAAAGACGAAAGGAACATATAATGATTGACTACAGCAATAACAATACATAATTGTATTGGTATAAGATCCATTATCCAACCTGACAGGAGAAACAAACTGTTAGCAAGTAAAAGTGATACTGAGAGACTCAATAAATTCCTTCCTGGAATATTGTGTAGTTCTGGTAAAATTACATGAACAAATAGTGTATAAGAAAGAGAAATAATTGACAGTGATTGACACACAAATGACAAATACCTTTCAAGTACAGTAACGTTTGTCTCTGAAACTGAGTGAGTTTCATCAAATGCTTTCTCGCAAATATAAACCGCAGATCCATTTTTAATGTACATAGATCCATTGAAATATTTTCTGGTCGCATACAAGAACAAAATGGAATTATTATCGATCTGAAATTCATCATCATCGAGTTGTACATAAGCACACGTGTCTGTTTGATTGTCAGGAAAGCAGTTGTTAATACCCATGCGATCTAGACAAAGCAATGTTCTACATGCATATCGATTGGGATCAAATAGTTCCCATTCTGAACAATTTCCAGTATGTTTAAAGGACATAAGAGGAGCTTGAATGTCATTTTTCTGCTCATTGAAATCAACAACGAAACGAAAACTGTAACTCATAGAAACCAAGCTGCTGGCATATATATCGGTATCAAAAGAAGGGACACATTTCAATGAATCTTGTGTTTCGCCATTACAAGCAGCACAATACACATTCTTGTATTTTGTACCCTCAATACCCCCATGAAAAACAAATTCCGTGTAGTCAGATGAGCAATTGTTTGCCAACTGAATAAGAAATGTAACGTTTGAATTCACGAAATCGTATGGACATGAAGATGTCACAGGACCCACATTACATGAACGTGGTTTAGCGCTCAGATACGGGACTGAAAAAATTAGAAAACAGTTTTCTGTGTTGTTTTCAGTACAATATGCAAATAATTTCCAGTACGTATAATGATAAACATAGTTACACTGTGCACAGTATCTATTTTTGTACACAATTTCAGAGTTTTTAGTGTCTGACACTGGTGTTCTCAGTTCAAAATCAGTATGTTCGTCTTCACACAGGTTACGTATGTTGATATCGTTCCAATCCTCATCGCACCGCATAACCAAGTAATACAAACTAACCACATATTCGCGTTCGGAATGATAAATGTCAATACCTTTGCATTGTATTTGAGACTTGTTTAAGGTAATGTTACTAGTCTCGTTCATGTCAGCGTGCCTACAACAACCTTCAAATATGGAACAAAGTTGGTCACATGTGCAGTGTATACGATATTCTTGCCAGTCACACAAATTAACATTAAGACATGAACTGTGGTAAAAGTGATTCCACCAGCAATACATACTAGGTTCTGTTACCAATGATATAAGACTTAGTGTACTTTCGGTAACAGAAAGAGTTTCTAGTAATATTGTTCCGGTACTCCAATATGGCTCTGAATATGTTGATACTGTTCGTTTGTCATTGAATGTTAATCTCTTGTTATTGTCATTTTTGTCTATCATTTCTCTGTTAGTGCCATTTTCAAAATAGTTTATGGAAACAGTGGAAGAACTGTTGTGTTCAGCAGCAGTACTTATTACCACTAACACTAACACACAAACTGATAAAATTTCCATAATGTCGCGATATTGATCTATTAACAACTGCCCTTTAAATAGATCGGAAACTGTTCTAACATTTCCACAATGAATATACACAAAATACCAATCTTACAATTATATTTATCCATAGACAAATCTTAACTTCCTCCTGAAACATTGTATGCTTCTTCATCATAAAATTACTGCAATTTAAAAAAAATGTAAAAAGTTCTAAATTGCGTCCGAAAAATCTTATTGAAACTGTCCTGAAGCATTTATATCTATTCTATCCAATCACGTGACCAGATATTTTTGTAACTGTCATACGTAATAAATGATCCGTAAACAGTCAACATTAAAATATGATACATATCAGCTGTGTTGTTCGGACAAGCAAGCTGATGCCCACAGAATAAACAAATATCAACAAGTCGGCTAAAAATAATCGACTTTTTTGCTGTATTCGTAAATATTTTATCATGTCACGACAACTACATGATAGCAAGTCTGATCAAATAGATACAGATAATATAATTCCTAGAAAAATAACACATACAGAAAATTCCACCTTCACCAAAAAACTATTCCCCACCCCCTCCCCGAAAAAAACAAAACAAACAATAACACTAACACAAAAGCCATCAAACACATAAGACCATACAAAGATCGAGCACAAACACCAGAA